>SJYX01001268.1:156014-206013 GCA_006410675.1 Oreotragus oreotragus | reverse complement strand
GAAAAGACCCTGATGCTGGGAAAGATTGAAGGCAGGAGGAGAAGGGGACAACAGAGGATGAGATGGTTGGATGGCATCACTGACTCAATGGACATGGGTTTGAGTAAGCTCCAGGAGTTGGTGATGGACAGGGAGGCCTGGTGTGCTGCAGTCCATGGGGTCGCAAGGAGTCAGACATGACTGAGCGACTGAACTGCTGAAAAGTTTCATGTTAGGAAGACAGGAAACAGAAAGCACAGAGTCGGGTCTGGCCAAAAGTAACAGCACCTTAGGCCTGGTGGCGGGAGCCAGCGCCAGCGTTTGGAAGTTACTTCTTGTTGTCACCTCAGTCTTGATCTCTCACCTCCAGGACGGCCGTGCCTCAGGTGGGAAGTTCTCCTGAAGGAGCCGAAGGTTGCCCGAGGGATAAACAGTCATGGACTGGCTCCTGATGGCAGATGAGGGGCTGGAGGCAAGGGAGGGAGTGCAGGTGGAGAGGAGCGGGAGGTGGGGGGTGGAGAGGCAGTCAGCAGGGAGGGGGCGATCTCCCCGACCTCCCCCCCCCCGCCCCAGCCCCAGGTCTGGGCTGGGGGGCCTGGCGGTGGTTAGCATCCCAGGCCTCGGACAAGGATACTCCTAGCAAAGGGTCCCGTTTCTGACGGGAGGGGTGGGAAGCGAATCCTCGGCCTCTGCCTCTTCTGGGTGAATCTGGGTTAGCCCGAGCTTCACATCCCCAGCTTTGGTGCCGAGGCATGTTGGGGGCCGAGCTGGGCGGCCGGGCGATCTCATCAGAGGTTCCCTTACTGCCGGGGTCCCAGAGTCTTGTGGTGCATCGGTCTTGGGGAGACTGCTCGAGCCCGAAAGAGCGGCAATGCAGGGTTGCTTCCAGCACGGCTCCAAACCAGGCAGTGTATGCTCTCCTTTTAAATGTCCAAGCGAGTTTTCAGATGAAATCGCAGGAGTTCCGCACTTGCTTTCATCATTTCATTAAATTTCAAACCTTGGCATCCATTTTTTAACTTTGCATTTTCTTCCACTTGCCTCAGCAATCAGCTGCTTTGTAAGCTTGCCCTCTCTTTCTGCTTGTCTGCCTCACAGGTAATCATCAGCCTCTTCTGTGTCTCAGCACGTTTCTTCTGTTTAGTCCCTGCCTATCCCTTACAGCTCAGGATTCCACCGAGGAGAGCCCCAGACCCTGGGATCCTTCATCCCTCACCTTACATTTACGTGGACTGTCCCCACCTGTGCTGGGGAGCAGGACCTCCACACACACAGAAAATCATGCAGAGCCAGTGTCTGCGACTCCTTGGACCCTAGTGAGCAGATGCAGAGCCGTGCGAGGAAGCCTGCGGGCTCCCTGAGCGGTGACCTCCAGCGGGCAAGGTAGCTGTCAGCCACGTAAGAGCAGACACCCCCAAGGGGTTACGTGATGAAAGGTCCCCAGACGGGACCCAGGGTCCAAGCCCAGCCCGCAGCCTGTCTCTAATAACAGGCTTTTTTGTTTACAGGCTGCGGGGGGGCTGAGTTGCCTTTGGGTGTGACCACAGAAGTGAGTGGTTCCTGTGATATCTGGTGGCCAGGGGAGTCCCAGATACTCGCTCCGTGGCCTTTGACATAATTTCTGCCCATCCCTGACGTCAGTTCAGTTGCTCAGTTCTGTCTTTGCGACCCCATTAACTGCAGCATGCCAGATCTCCCTGTCCGTCATCAACTCCTGGAGCTCAAACTCATGTCAAACTCATGCCAAACTCAAACTCATTGAGTCAGTGATGCCATCCAACTATCTCATCCTCTGTCATCCCCTTCTCCTGCCTTCAGTCTTTCCCAGCATCAGGGTCTTTTCCAATAAGTCTGTTCTTCACATCAGGTGGCCAAAGTATTGGAGTTTCAGCTTCAGCATCAGTCCTTCCAAAGAACATTCAGGACTTATTTTCTCTAGGATGGACTGTTTGGATCTCCTTGCTGTCCAAGGGACTCTCAAGAGTCTTCTCCAACACTACCGTTCCGACATAAAGGATCAGAATTTAGTTGCATGGAGGAATGTCTTTTCCATGTGACGGCTTTGCTTGTACATTGATGGAGGTTTGCAAATGTGACCTCTCCATGAATAAATGAATCCATCTCCTATATAATAAGCTGATTAATACTCAAGGATGACAAGTGATGAAGCTTCCCCGCTGGGCTTCCAGAACATCCCAGGCAGTGGGCAGGTCCCCTGTGTGCTGGGGCACGCCTCTCTCACCCTCACGGTGGACCCCAGGCAAGGGGAGCAGAAGGAGGGATCTTTCCAGAAGTCGTTGGGTAGAACCCCACAATGTCTCCTTTCTGTGACAGCTGCTCAGTGATGCCACTGGTGAAGTAATTCAACCCAAAGTTTGAGCTTGCACAGACTTGGATTTCTGATCTGTTTTATTATTCTTCTAGCAATTGCCATTAAGTAGTTGAATTGTACAGAGTCTTCAAAGGAAATAACATCTGCAGTACTGCAACTTCCATCTCTATTGTGATTTTTATCCTTAAAATATTTTTATTTACATGAAAGTAAGTTTTTTAAAGTAAAATTGGGGTTTTGTGTGTGTGTGTGTGTGTGTGTGTGTGTGTGTGAAGTTGCTCAGTTGTGTTCGACTCTTTGTGATCCCATGGTCTATAGCTTACCAGGCTCCTCTGTCCATGGAATTTTCCAGGCAAGAGCACTGGAGTGGGTTGCCATTTCCTTCTCTAGGGGATCTTCCCGACCTATGGATCGAGCCCAGGCCTCCCACCTCGCAGGCAGACACTACCGTCTGAGCCACCAAGGAAGGCCCTCTATTTTATACAGTAATTAGATGACATGTATTTTCATTTGTTGATCATCAGGTCTTTCACTGTTAGTTGGTAAAAGTAGGTGTCAGCTAAGTGCGGAGTATTCTCAGTACTTAGAAATAATTAACAACAGCCATCCATTTGAATCTTCGAGAGAAAAAACTGGGAAGTTCTATAGCTAAGGAACTCAAGAAGAGTCATGTAGCTCAACCAAAGGCCCTCGCCTTCACTGAGCCCCAGTCTGGGAGCCCAGAGCCCGCAGCCTTAACCGTGTTGTTAGAACAAGGCACCATGGGCTTCCCTGGTGGCTCGGTGGTAAAGAATCCGCCTGCCAGTGCAGGAGACACGGGTTCAATCCCTGGTCCAGGAAGATCTCACATGCCGCGGCCAGCTAAGTCCATGCGCCACAACTAGAGAAAAGCCCGCACACCAGCGAAGACCCGCGCAGCTAAATTTAAATAAAAAATGAAATTTAAAAAGTAAGCATTTGGGTCCCTCAGGTAGGAGGGTGGGGATGGGGGTGAAGGGCGTGTGTTTAGCGCACAGATTCACTGCCCATTCATGGACTCAAGTTTATCTGGATTTCTTTTTTCTTCTTTTACTTCAATTCAGTTCAGTTGCTCAGTCGTGTCCGACTTTGCGACCCCATGAACTGCAGCACACCAGGTCTCCCTGTCCATCACCAACTCCCGGAGTTCACTCAAGCTCAAGTCCATCGAGTCAGTGATGCCATCCCACCGTCTCATCCTCTGTTGCCCACTTCTCCTGCCTTCAGTCTTTCCCAGCATCAGGGTCTTTTCCATTGAACTGGCTCTTCACATCAAGAGGCCAAAGTATTGGACTTTCAGCTTCAGCATCAGTCCTTCCAATGAATGGGCAGGGTTGATTTCCTTTAGGACTGACTGGTTTGATCTCCTTGCTGTCCAAGGGAGTCTCAAGAGTCTTTTCCAACACCACAGTTCAAAAGAATCAGTTCTTCTGCACTCAGCCTTCTTTACAGTGCAGCTCTCATATCCATATATGACTATTGGAAAAACCATAGATAAAATAATAAAGTGGCTCCAATGTATAAATATATTTTCTTTTCCAAAGGAGTACTTTCAAAGATTTTTCATGTTCAAAAGCAAGCCATGTGTGTCCACACATATAAATACATTTAATATATATTGACAAGGTGAACTTGTGAGTTGCCATCTGTTAATACGTACTTTTTATCATTTGTAGTGATGACTGATATTTATATCACAGTTTAGGGGCTTATGATGTAAGACAGATCTTACGAGGCCTGGAAACTGCCTTCTTTGTGGGTGGCTTCCTGCAGTCACACGATAATGCTGGTGCCAGGCCAGTGTGTCCTTTTCCTGCCTTCACGGTGCCTCTGTGCCCACCAGGGTCACATCCACACCCCCTCCCCGGTCCCACACCCGCAGACCGCTCTGCAGTGAGAGCTGGATATGCCGAATTTCCTGGGCCAGATGGGTGGTTAGTGTCTGTTAGGATGGGGCGAAAAAGGTTCAGCCTCTTGAGTTACACTTTTTAAAGGGTAAAAAGTTTACTAGTTTGCTGGGGAAGATTGAGGGCAGGAGAAGGGGACAACGGAGGATGAGATGGCTGGATGGCATCACCGACTCAATGGACGTGGGTTTGGGTGGACTCTGGGAGTTGGTGATGGACAGGGAGGCCTGACGTGCCGCGGTTCATGGGGTTCAAAGAGTCGGTCACGACTGAGTGACGGAACTGACTGACTAGTTTAAAATTCTCCAAGAACAGGGGTGACATGAAAACAGTTACCTGCCTAGAGTGATGCTCAGTGGAGGGGCGGGGGGGTAGGTAGAAAAGGAAAACGGTCATCAGGTTCATCTGAGTTAGCTGTTCGAGCCTAAGAAGGTGCTCTGACCCTGGTTTGATGGCTACCCTGCTGTCGTCATTAACCACGGGTGTCACCGGCTGTCACTGACTGGTAGCTCTTTACATGGTCTAATCCACTAGAAATTAGAATTTGCAAGTTGTCCCTGAAAAGGCCACATCTCATTCATCGTTGATAATTTCTCACCGAATTTCAAAGATGCCTGATATGGAGTAGACTTTTGATTGAACCTGTGGGTGGAGGGTGTGTGTATAGTGTATAGTAGAGGGGGTTATGTAGATTTGGGGAAGGGGGGTCTCTCTGTTGGTGTTATAGCCCTTGTTTATGTTTGAATGAGAAAGTGTGTACATCATTTATAGTAACTGTTTTTATAAAGCATCACATTGTCAGTACCACTTGTACATGTGTTTTCAAATTCAGTAAGAAATTAACAAATTGAAATAATGCATGAATGCCAAAACTAAAATAGCAGCATTTGGTGTAGTAAACTGAATTCTCAGAGATAACAAAAACAAAAGAAAAACTTTTGAGTTACTCTTCAGGAAAAAAAAAAATTGAGTTCAAGTTCTTAGTGGTGGGAAGTTTTAAACCCACGAGGCAAGCCCAGTGTCTGTCACATGATTTGTAACCAGGTCAACCAAACACAGTGAACAGGTGGGGAGTGTGTCAAGGTGGGACCAATAGCCGGTCTGCATGCACTAATGTGGGGCTAGGAGGTGATGAACCTTGAATAACCCAAGTGTCTGAAAATATGATTATTAATTTGTCACTGGTATGAGTCAGCTTGTCCCTTATCTGAAGTCTCTCTGTCTGGAAGTAAGAGCTTATCTTGCATTATGTTCAGTGGGCCCAGAGGACTGACTTTTAAAGAGGAGTTACCTCTTTCGACTATCCATGGATTTGCTTAAGAATTTGGAATTGACGTATATACACTTGTTTATATCTGTCTGACTCTTTGACCCTGTGAACTGTAGCCCGTCCAGCTCCTCTGTCTATGGGATGCCCCAGGCAAGAATATTGGAGTGGGTTGCCATTTCCTCCTCCAGAGCATCTTCCCAACGCAGGCAGGGATCGAACCCATGTCTCCTGCATTGGCAGGTAGATTCTTAACCCCTGAGCCACCAGGGAAGCCCATATATGTGCTGCTATGAATAAAGTAGATGACGAGTAAGAACCTACTGTTTATCTCGGGAAACTACTCAACGCTCTGTGGTGACCTAAATAGAAAGGCAATCCCAAAAAGAGGGGATGTGTATATAGATGTAGCTGACTCACCTGGCTGGACGGTGGAAACAAGCACCACATTGTAAAGCAACTGGAGCCCTATAAAAATTAAAAAAAAATAAAAAAATCACTTATCCAAAAATGACAGTTTTTAGGTAGAGAGAAATTTCTAGATTATCGGTGTGGTCCATACTCCACAGCCTGCAGCCACTGGCCGTCGCGATACCCAATCAGGTGTGAAACTTGATAGTTCTTAAACTAGTTTCTGATGCATGTAGAAGGAACCATCACGAGGAGAGGCCTCTCAGTCCTTTAAAACATAGGCGTCATCTTAAAATCTTCATTAAAACTGATGATATTGTAAACAGCAAGAGATAGGAAGCCATCTCTTATCTCACGGTGCCGTGGACTGTTGTGTTGACAGAGGCTTTGATCTTTTCTGGCAGTTTGGTTCCCTAAGTCTGGGGCTTTTGCATGCTGTGCTAGTTTCCTCGGGAGCGTCGAGTGGGCCCCAGTGCTCATGTGTGCCCAGAAATGCCTGAATTAACTCGCGCACTGCCAACTCGAGGTCATTAAGCACACTATTAGTGGATGTGCTCTGTTTAGATACTCTTGTTCAGAGCCTCTCTTTTGCTCGTAGAATTAATTTTATCAATGCCACCGAATATGGTTCTTTGACTGCTTTGCTGCAGCGTGGCATCAGAACCATGTTTTGCCCCAGGATTCCTCCTAATGACTTTAGCCAGCTTGAATTAGCTTGATGTATCATTAATGCATACAAATGGCTTTTATTTTTGTTCATAATCTGTTCATAATGCCGTGGCATTCTGCTCTTTCTAATGTTTTTGAGATGATTAAACGGTGATGTACTTTTTGACCTATTTAACCCTCCAGCAGAGTCTCTGATCAGAAGGACCTGAAGATATGATTTCCCTAGGGTGGTCAGAAGTTGTTACCATCTCTGGCTGATGCTTCCAACTTCTTTGAAGTCTTCTGTTTTTTATAACATTTTTTTCACTTACAGAGCATGGCCTTTAGCCAGCTATTGTTAAATGGAAGTATCGTTGATTTACAATGTTGTGTTCACTTCTGGTGTACAGCAAAGTGATTTAGTTACATCATAGACATTCTTTTCTGTTCTGGTTTATCGTAGGATATTGAATGTCGTGCTCTGTGCCACACAGTAGGACCTTGCTGTTTTTTATCCATTCTCTATATAATAATGACATCGACTAACCCACTCCCGCTGCATCCATCCCCCAGCCCCCTCCACCTTGGCAACCACAAGTCTGTTTTCTGACATAGCCAGATTTTGAGCGACCTTTGCTTACTGAGGAGTTGCTCAGGACCCACCAGGCTAGCAGCACCAAATCGGTTCATTTCGTGAAAGATGAAAGTAGTCCTCAAGGGAGGGTGACTTTTACGTTGTGAGATGCTCTGATACGGGACTTGGTACCTTGTCCCCGTGGACTTGGGTATTTTTTACATGCTATGTGCTGGGTGAGCCTGGCAGACCCTGGCTCCAGAAGTCAGTCGGGGAGCCAGGCTTGGAGCAGATGCTCGGGGTCCCCAGAGACCAGGCCCTGGAGTCCACAGTTAGTTTGTGTATTTAGTGCAGAGTGCCGGGAACTTGGTGAAGAGGAGAGCAATGCATTAATACCTTGATCTGTGGTCTTCCCTGAGTCCTGGAAAAGTAAACTGTGGAAAATGGACTGTAAATTTGTCTAGCAGAGACAAAGATGTAAAAACCTTGCTGAGTAAGTTTTGAGTTTTATGAGGCTTGCCAAAGAAAACAGAAATCGTTTTTAAAGGATGTGAAATATGGGAATAAATACCACCGGTCAGATCACCATGCATTGGCTATTACTGTCAAAGCCTGCTGGGGTATATGTGCGTGGATGCCCATGTGTTTGAACAGACAGAATCTTGGGCTTTGTAATGTTTTGCAATCTGCTTTTTCACAAAAATACTTTTTCTACAAAATAATTTCTAATTTTTATACTGCGTTCCATTGAGTCACTATAGCAACTTTTTTGCCCAATCTATTAGACATTTAATGGCCACGCGCCCCTATCCACCCCGGCCATTTATTTATTGTTTTTAGAATTGATGCTTCCGTGGGTGACTCTTTGCCTAAAGCTTCATCTCTATCCTTCATCATTTCTTTGGGATACACCTCTGGACGTCAGACTACTGGTCAGCGACTTGCAAAGCTTTAAAGCCTCAGCCTTCCAGGGAGTCTGAACCAGCTCTGGTTTCCTCCAGCAGATGTCTTTTCTGCCCACTGGCCACCCTGGATATTTTCATTTTAAAAGTGCTTATTGTTTATAGACAGAAAATAACCACAGTTTCTAGTGTTTTTTTTTTTTCAGATATTAACTTCCAACAGGTCTGTCCTTTAATACAAAAGATAAGCACATTTCCTGCAGTCAGCTGACTTTTTAGGAGGTGGCAGCCAGTCTCCTGGGAGGGATAAAAATATTATTTTTTAGTAATCTTTCCCTTGCTGCTCCTACAGAGGTCCTTGGTGGACCAGGCAGGTTCTCTGAGCACCCAGCCCCCGCAGAGGGCCACCATCCCAGAACCTGGTCCCCAGCCCCTGGCAGAGCTGTGACCTCGGTGGCTGGATATCTTCAGAGCTTTCTCACCAGCCTGCCCATGTCACCGTGGAGACAGACATTCTGGGTGCCTTCTGAGGGAAGCAGAGGGAGCGCCCAGGTCCTTGGGTTTGGACCCACCTCTAATTTCCACGCCGGGTGCCCGGGGCTGTGTGTCTCTGTCTCGTGTGCATCTCCGTCTGCAGGGAGCCCTGTGACCCTGCTCTGCTCCCAGTGCAGCCATAGTTCAGGGAGGCTTTTTTTCCTGTGAACGTTGGAATTTCAGGAAACTCCCTATGTATAACGTTGTCTGTAAACCGAATGAAAAAATCCTGAGCGCCGGTGCAGTTGTCTGGATGTTAGGGAATACTCCTGTGCCTGCACCAAGATTTCACCCTTAAACGAAATGCCAGGATGTCTTCTGCATTTAAGTTCTTTTCTTGCCTGGCCTGCAGGCTTGTAGGAGTTCACATCGGGAAGGAGCCGAGGCCGTGCCTTTCACCCCTCACTTTATAGACAAGCCCGCGAGACTCATGGGGCCAGTCCAGGCAGGAAGCCCCCTTAGTAGCAAAGCAGAAACTGGAAATGAGGTCCGTATCTGTTGGCAGCACAGGTTTCACCTTTGTCCCGAAAATGTAATTCTTAAAAGCCACGGATTACATTTTTAAACCTGGTAGTGAACAAAAGTGCTCCAGCAACTGATCATTCAGTTCAGTCGCTCAGTCATGTGCAGCTCTGCGACCCCATGGACTGCAGCACGCCAGGCCTCCCTGTCCTTTGCCAACTCCCAGAGCTTACTCAGACTCATGTCCATTGAGTCAGTGATGCCATCCAACCATCATCCTCTGTCGTCCGCTTCTCCTCCCACCTTCAATCGTTCCC
The DNA here is from genome assembly GCA_006410675.1 of Oreotragus oreotragus. Taxonomy (NCBI): domain Eukaryota; kingdom Metazoa; phylum Chordata; class Mammalia; order Artiodactyla; family Bovidae; genus Oreotragus; species Oreotragus oreotragus. The sequence continues at coordinate 196,662 of SJYX01001268.1, read as the reverse complement.
AGCATCAGGGTCTTTTCAGATGAGTCAGTTCTTCACATCAGGTGGCCAAAGTATTGGAGTTTCAGCTTCAGCATCAGTCCGTCCAATGAATATTCAGGACTGATTTCCCTTAGGATTATTTTTTAATGAAAGCCATTTCACCCGTGAGGAATCTTGGCTTAAATGCAGTGCTATAATTATGAATTATAAATCATGAGTTATTTCTGATACGCTACCTAACAAAAACACATTCACACAGACTGTTTTCTTTACATGATAGAATATTTAGGCAATAGAACCAGATCTGTATCAGGATCTCTGAGATTCAGTGAAAAAAAATAACAGCAAAAGACCAGTACTCAGTTTTGTAATTTAGTGAGCTGCCACTAGGAGGCAGACTAAGCGCTTATAAGGATGATTCTCGCATAATTACAGCTTTTGCAGTCTCCGTGCAGAATACAGACATCATAAAAGTAACACACTGGTGTAAGAGGCGATTTAGACCCCTGTAAGAAGATCCCCTCCATAAAGTATGTGAAGTTGCTGCATCCCCAGTGCACGAAGGCAGAAGGGAAAGAAGTTTCATCCACTCATTGGAATGGGGAGGAGAATGAAATTTTCAAAGATGAGATGATGTAGTATGTGGTTAAAGGGACCCAGATCCCTTTTTTTTCCTAATTTTGTCTCACATCTAACTTTACAGAAGAAGCAAAGAAAGTTTGTGGAAAAGATACACTTATTTTTATATATGGATTTATTATAATAAATAACAGTAAGTTAGTATAATAAATGGATTTACTTGTTCCATCATTCTCATTTGATAGAAGCCACCAAGAGTTCTGTTGATTCAGGCGCCCCACTCTAGGGTCTGCACCGTAGATCTGAAGGCAGGTGGTGCCCAGGCTGCTCGCCAGCACCCAGGCAGGGCAGGTGGCGCCCAGGCCGCTCACTGGCACCCAGGCAGGGCAGATGTCTGTGTAGGATTGGGGTGCAGCCCTGGCCATCAGCCTCCCGGTTTGGGCGAGGCTGTGGGCTCTTCACTCAGCCTGGCAGTTAGAGATGAGACAGACGACAGTCAGGCTGACCTTCCCGGGCAGGAGGGAGGGAGTTGGTCCGTTTGGGGCATCCTAGGTGGTCTTTGCTGCACAGGTGAGCAGCATCACTGAGGGGGTCTGTAGGCCCCTGCAGTGTTGGGGGCCCTTCTGGAGAACAGGCAGTCTCTGCGTCTGTAGACCGGCGGTGGGCTGGGGGATGCGGACAGGAGGGTCTCTGATAGAAAGTGGCCCACTTGCCTCGGGCCAGTCTGTGGGTTGCTTGAGATGGCGCTGTTTGCTTCTGGCTCTGTCTTGTTCCGTTGGTTCATCCCCTGCTCAGGTTGACAACTTCTCATTTACGTTTTGCTTGCACCTTTTAAGCTTCTCCCACTAGACATGGTCGCATCTCAGCTCAGAGAATTTCCAGTTTGTTTGGGAAATGGGATTAGGTACACATTGGGTGCTCCAGTGAGAAGTGTATCAAGCCACAGGCTTTTCCGTACAGGAGTTCTTTTATTGGGTTACTTACAAATGGAGTGATCAGAACTGATAAGAGAATAGAGTTTGGAGAGCCCCGTGGTTTGCAGTCCCCGGGAGAGCTGGAACGGGGCAGAATATTTTGAGCAAGCAGAGGAGCTGGGCAGAAGTGGGCACACTCACCCGAATGGGGTGTGAGATGCCCCCGGAGGACGGCTTTCACAGACAGGCTTTCAGAACCGGAGGCGGGTTGCCAGCCCCTGCCTGTGAGAGACCAGTTGGGGTGTGTGGAGATGGGGCGGGGGCCAGGTTTGCAGGGATTTCCGTTGAGTTCAGTACACACTTCCTGTATGAAACCACTCGCAAAGGCACCGAGGTGGGTCCACAGGCCTGGCAGAAAGTGAGCCCGGCTCCATAGTGGGGCTGGCAACGCACACATCCTTGAAGGTCAGTGGGCATGAACAGTAACCTTTGCTTACTGAGGAGTTGCTCAGGACCCACCAGGCTAGCAGCACCAAATCGGTTCATTTCGTGAAAGATGAAAGTAGTCCTCAAGGGAGGGTGACTTTTACGTTGTGAGATGCTCTGATACGGGACTTGGTACCTTGTCCCCGTGGACTTGGGTATTTTTTACATGCTATGTGCTGGGTGAGCCTGGCAGACCCTGGCTCCAGAAGTCAGTCGGGGAGCCAGGCTTGGAGCAGATGCTCGGGGTCCCCAGAGACCAGGCCCTGGAGTCCACAGTTAGTTTGTGTATTTAGTGCAGAGTGCCGGGAACTTGGTGAAGAGGAGAGCAATGCATTAATACCTTGATCTGTGGTCTTCCCTGAGTCCTGGAAAAGTAAACTGTGGAAAATGGACTGTAAATTTGTCTAGCAGAGACAAAGATGTAAAAACCTTGCTGAGTAAGTTTTGAGTTTTATGAGGCTTGCCAAAGAAAACAGAAATCGTTTTTAAAGGATGTGAAATATGGGAATAAATACCACCGGTCAGATCACCATGCATTGGCTAGTTAGTTTGTGTATTTAGTGCAGAGTGCCGGGAACTTGGTGAAGAGGAGAGCAATGCATTAATACCTTGATCTGTGGTCTTCCCTGAGTCCTGGAAAAGTAAACTGTGGAAAATGGACTGTAAATTTGTCTAGCAGAGACAAAGATGTAAAAACCTTGCTGAGTAAGTTTTGAGTTTTATGAGGCTTGCCAAAGAAAACAGAAATCGTTTTTAAAGGATGTGAAATATGGGAATAAATACCACCGGTCAGATCACCATGCATTGGCTGTTACTGTCAAAGCCTGCTGGGGTATATGTGCGTGGACGCCCATGTGTTTGAACAGACAGAATCTTGGGCTTTGTAATGTTTTGCAATCTGCTTTTTCACAAAAATACTTTTTGTACAAAATAATTTCTAATTTTTATACTGCGTTCCATTGAGTCACTATAGCAACTTTTTTGCCCAATCTATTAGACATTTAATGGCCACGCGCCCCTATCCACCCCGGCCATTTATTTATTGTTTTTAGAATTGATGCTTCCGTGGGTGACTCTTTGCCTAAAGCTTCATCTCTATCCTTCATCATTTCTTTGGGATACACCTCTGGACGTCAGACTACTGGTCAGCGACTTGCAAAGCTTTAAAGCCTCAGCCTTCCAGGGAGTCTGAACCAGCTCTGGTTTCCTCCAGCAGATGTCTTTTCTGCCCACTGGCCACCCTGGATATTTTCATTTTAAAAGTGCTTATTGTTTATAGACAGAAAATAACCACAGTTTCTAGTGTTTTTTTTTTTTCAGATATTAACTTCCAACAGGTCTGTCCTTTAATACAAAAGATAAGCACATTTCCTGCAGTCAGCTGACTTTTTAGGAGGTGGCAGCCAGTCTCCTGGGAGGGATAAAAATATTATTTTTTAGTAATCTTTCCCTTGCTGCTCCTACAGAGGTCCTTGGTGGACCAGGCAGGTTCTCTGAGCACCCAGCCCCCGCAGAGGGCCACCATCCCAGAACCTGGTCCCCAGCCCCTGGCAGAGCTGTGACCTCGGTGGCTGGATATCCTCAGAGCTTTCTCACCAGCCTGCCCATGTCACCGTGGAGACAGACATTCTGGGTGCCTTCTGAGGGAAGCAGAGGGAGCGCCCAGGTCCTTGGGTTTGGACCCACCTCTAATTTCCACGCCGGGTGCCCGGGGCTGTGTGTCTCTGTCTCGTGTGCATCTCCGTCTGCAGGGAGCCCTGTGACCCTGCTCTGCTCCCAGTGCAGCCATAGTTCAGGGAGGCTTTTTTTCCTGTGAACGTTGGAATTTCAGGAAACTCCCTATGTATAACGTTGTCTGTAAACCGAATGAAAAAATCCTGAGCGCCGGTGCAGTTGTCTGGATGTTAGGGAATACTCCTGTGCCTGCACCAAGATTTCACCCTTAAACGAAATGCCAGGATGTCTTCTGCATTTAAGTTCTTTTCTTGCCTGGCCTGCAGGCTTGTAGGAGTTCACATCGGGAAGGAGCCGAGGCCGTGCCTTTCACCCCTCACTTTATAGACAAGCCCGCAAGACTCATGGGGCCAGTCCAGGCAGGAAGCCCCCTTAGTAGCAAAGCAGAAACTGGAAATGAGGTCCGTATCTGTTGGCAGCACAGGTTTCACCTTTGTCCCGAAAATGTAATTCTTAAAAGCCACGGATTACATTTTTAAACCTGGTAGTGAACAAAAGTGCTCCAGCAACTGATCATTCAGTTCAGTCGCTCAGTCATGTGCAGCTCTGCGACCCCATGGACTGCAGCACGCCAGGCCTCCCTGTCCTTTGCCAACTCCCAGAGCTTACTCAGACTCATGTCCATTGAGTCAGTGATGCCATCCAACCATCATCCTCTGTCGTCCGCTTCTCCTCCCACCTTCAATCGTTCCCAGCATCAGGGTCTTTTCAGATGAGTCAGTTCTTCACATCAGGTGGCCAAAGTATTGGAGTTTCAGCTTCAGCATCAGTCCGTCCAATGAATATTCAGGACTGATTTCCCTTAGGATTATTTTTTAATGAAAGCCATTTCACCCGTGAGGAATCTTGGCTTAAATGCAGTGCTATAATTATGAATTATAAATCATGAGTTATTTCTGATACGCTACCTAACAAAAACACATTCACACAGACTGTTTTCTTTACATGATAGAATATTTAGGCAATAGAACCAGATCTGTATCAGGATCTCTGAGATTCAGTGAAAAAAAATGACAGCAAAAGACCAGTACTCAGTTTTGTAATTTAGTGAGCTGCCACTAGGAGGCAGACTAAGCGCTTATAAGGATGATTCTCGCATAATTACAGCTTTTGCAGTCTCCGTGCAGAATACAGACATCATAAAAGTAACACACTGGTGTAAGAGGCGATTTAGACCCCTGTAAGAAGATCCCCTCCATAAAGTATGTGAAGTTGCTGCATCCCCAGTGCACGAAGGCAGAAGGGAAAGAAGTTTCATCCACTCATTGGAATGGGGAGGAGAATGAAATTTTCAAAGATGAGATGATGTAGTATGTGGTTAAAGGGACCCAGATCCCTTTTTTTTCCTAATTTTGTCTCACATCTAACTTTACAGAAGAAGCAAAGAAAGTTTGTGGAAAAGATACACTTATTTTTATATATGGATTTATTATAATAAATAACAGTAAGTTAGTATAATAAATGGATTTACTTGTTCCATCATTCTCATTTGATAGAAGCCACCAAGAGTTCTGTTGATTCAGGCGCCCCACTCTAGGGTCTGCACCGTAGATCTGAAGGCAGGTGGTGCCCAGGCTGCTCGCCAGCACCCAGGCAGGGCAGGTGGCGCCCAGGCCGCTCACTGGCACCCAGGCAGGGCAGATGTCTGTGTAGGATTGGGGTGCAGCCCTGGCCATCAGCCTCCCGGTTTGGGCGAGGCTGTGGGCTCTTCACTCAGCCTGGCAGTTAGAGATGAGACAGACGACAGTCAGGCTGACCTTCCCGGGCAGGAGGGAGGGAGTTGGTCCGTTTGGGGCATCCTAGGTGGTCTTTGCTGCACAGGTGAGCAGCATCACTGAGGGGGTCTGTAGGCCCCTGCAGTGTTGGGGGCCCTTCTGGAGAACAGGCAGTCTCTGCGTCTGTAGACCGGCGGTGGGCTGGGGGATGCGGACAGGAGGGTCTCTGATAGAAAGTGGCCCACTTGCCTCGGGCCAGTCTGTGGGTTGCTTGAGATGGCGCTGTTTGCTTCTGGCTCTGTCTTGTTCCGTTGGTTCATCCCCTGCTCAGGTTGACAACTTCTCATTTACGTTTTGCTTGCACCTTTTAAGCTTCTCCCACTAGACATGGTCGCATCTCAGCTCAGAGAATTTCCAGTTTGTTTGGGAAATGGGATTAGGTACGCATTGGGTGCTCCAGTGAGAAGTGTATCAAGCCACAGGCTTTTCCGTACAGGAGTTCTTTTATTGGGTTACTTACAAATGGAGTGATCAGAACTGATAAGAGAATAGAGTTTGGAGAGCCCCGTGGTTTGCAGTCCCCGGGAGAGCTGGAACGGGGCAGAATATTTTGAGCAAGCAGAGGAGCTGGGCAGAAGTGGGCACACTCACCCGAATGGGGTGTGAGATGCCCCCGGAGGACGGCTTTCACAGACAGGCTTTCAGAACCAGAGGCGGGTTGCCAGCCCCTGCCCGTGAGAGACCAGTTGGGGTGTGTGGAGATGGGGCGGGGGCCAGGTTTGCAGGGATTTCCGTTGAGTTCAGTACACACTTCCTGTATGAAACCGCTCGCAAAGGCACCGAGGTGGGTCCACAGGCCTGGCAGAAAGTGAGCCCGGCTCCATAGTGGGGCTGGCAACGCACACATCCTTGAAGGTCAGTGGGCATGAACAGTATCCCGGGACCCCTCGTTCTCTGAGCGAGGGCTCCAGGGGGCTGGACCCCAGCTCAGCCAGAGCAGTCAGCTGCACCTTTCCGTGTTGCCGTTGCCTGATGAAGTTTTTCCGAAAGAAGGAAAGTCCGCTGCTAGAGGACACGTGGGAGAACAGTGATCTCACAAACATATCCCTGGGGATGAAATAGCCTCAGCGAATATCCTGGTGAATCAGGTGGTTCAGAATAAACAGGGGTGAAAATGCCCGTAAAATAGATTGGAAACTGTGAGCAGGGGCTCTTCTCCGGGAGACCTTGCTTTTCCCCACACCTTGCTTTTCCATCCCAGGGGGCCCTTTGTCCCCACATGGTTCCCAGAGAAACGCAGTTAGACGCGCGGGTCACACTGCTGCGGGCCGCAGGAACTGGGGGGACGTTGAGGAGATAAGAGGATGGACCAAGGAAATCCTTCCGGGGGATACGTCACTAACTCACCTGCTATAAATACAATGGTCCAGGAAGGGAGGGAGCGTGGAAGAGAGCCAGTCTCAGGAGTAGGATACGTCACTAACTCACCTGCTATAAATACAATGGTCCAGGAAAGGAGGGAGCGTGGAAGAGAGCCAGTCTCAGGAGTAGGACTGGGGCGTGTGTGGGAGGGGGGTCTGGAGACCACCTCCTGCCTCTGGGGTTGGTGAATCCAGGCTGGCAGATGCTGGTGGAGAGAGGAGTGCTGCGAAGTCACGAAGACACCGAGGAAAGTAAGCCGTGTAGAAACTGTTCCCCGGTCTCTCTAAAGCAGGTTATTAACAAGGGTACAGAATAAAGGGCCAACTTTGCTTCTGGAGTATTAAGTGACTAGTTTGACTAGAATGCTTATCACAGGTGGTGGGATCACAGGTGATTTTAACTGGCTTCCTTCACACTTTTCTGTATTTTCACAAACAAAGGTTATCCTAGTCAGGAACAAAGGGCGTGTGTGGGAGGGGGGTCTGGAGACCACCTCCTGCCTCTGGGGTTGGTGAATCCAGGCTGGCAGATGCTGGTGGAGAGAGGAGTGCTGCGAAGTCACGAAGACACCGAGGAAAGTAAGCCGTGTAGAAACTGTTCCCCGGTCTCTCTAAAGCAGGTTATTAACAAGGGTACAGAATAAAGGGCCAACTTTGCTTCTGGAGTATTAAGTGACTAGTTTGACTAGAATGCTTATCACAGGTGGTGGGATCACAGGTGATTTTAACTGGCTTCCTTCACACTTTTCTGTATTTTCACAAACAAGGGTTATCCTAGTCAGGAACAACATGAACATTTCAATATATGTAAATAGATGACACATGAACTATGCAAATACATGGAAATGGATGTGAACTGGGACTCTGTAAAGGAACAAAGTGAAAGTTGCTCAGTCGTATCCCCCTTGTTGGGATCTCTGCCCACAGCATCTCCGGTTCTGACCATTTAGACCAGGAAGGTCAGCTGTGATGTACCTGGGCCTGCCTGGGAGTGGCGTGTGTGCAGGATGAAGTCCAGGAGGCCTGCCTGTGTGCACGCAACATCCTTCACCTGTCAGCAGCCCCCATCCCGCATCTCTGATCACCAGGGAGCTGTGGTTACAGACTGGCCTGCAGGTCAGTAGACTGGAAGAAGTGAGTCTAACTGCTTGGTGCATGGATTCCTCTTGAGAAATAAAGGAATTGATACCACTAGACACATTTGACAAAAATCACAAAGGGCCATATAGGCTCCTTTTGTGGATCCCCTTTTCTGGCAGATTAGCAAAAGTAAGCTACACTTTATAAAGATCCATTCCTAAATCTCATGTATCCATTTTCCCATATACAAAGCCTTCAAAAAAAAAAAAAAGCCTAAATTGAGAGACAAGTCTTAAAACAGTCATTTTTTTATGAATGAAAAGTCATTCAGAATTTTATTCAAACTAATCAGAAAGGCTGCTGGATGGGGAGTTGGGGGAAGGCAGTATGCCTTTGGTGGGCTCCCCCCATCAGTGCTAGGAAAATTGGTCTTGAAATGACAGATTGCAGAGCTGCAGCCTGAGATGGTATGGTGGGTGAGATGTACATCCCCCCCAACCCCCAAGGTATTCACGTCGGAGTCCCTGGCCTGTCAGTTCAGTCTCTGAGTCATGTCTGACTGTTTGTGACCCCATGGACTGCAGCACACCAGGCCTCCCTGTCCATCACCAACTCCCAGAACTTATTTAAACTCATGTCCATTGAGTCGGTGATGCCATCCAACCATCTCATCCTCTGTCGTCCCACCTTAAGTCTTTCCCAGGATCAAGGTCGTTTTCAATGAGCCGTTTTTTTGCATCAGGTGGCCAAAGTATTAGAGTTTCAGCTTCAACATCAGTCCTTCCAATGAATATTCAGGACTGATCTCCTTTAGGATGGACTGGTTGGATCTCCTTGCAGTCCAAGGGACTCTGAAGAGTCTTCTCCCACACCACAGTTCAAAACCATCAATTATTTGGCAATGTGGATATACCTTAAGAGGTAGAAAGGGGTTTGCAGGGTGGTTAAGCATCTTCAGAGCGGGGATCGTGGACCATCCCCGTTGGGCCCTGAATGGAGCTGCCTTTACCCTCTTAAGGAGGCGGAAGCGTGGATCTGAGCGCATGCGCAGTGGAGGGCCACAGGAGGGTGGGGCGGAGGGATCCCAAGGCCGCCGTGATGGAGCCACAAGCCAGCAGACGCCGGGGAAGTCAGAAACGGGTTCTCCCTGGAGCCTTCGGCGAGCCCAGCCCTGCCAGCTCCCCGGCTTCAGCCCTCGATGTTAGGTTCTCAGCATCCAGAGCTGGGAATGAATACTTTCGCTGATTGCAAGCCGCCAGTACTGCGGGGGTTTGTTAGGGGGGCCGGGCCAAGTCCCTGCAGACGGAAAGGGCCGGCTGCCGCGCGAATGCTGGAGGAAACCGTGCCTGCAGTGGAGATGCTGAGCCCGGTCGAGGGCGTCTCCCCAGGAGGGGTGACCCAACCTGCAGGGGCTGACGCAGGCCCTCGCCGGGCGGGGTGGTCAAAGTGCTGGCCCTTTCTCAGCAGTTCCAGAAAGTCGGGGCCCTGCACACCTTGTGCGATCGAGGGGCTCTTTGTCTTAATTTTCCCTGCTTCGCACTCCCTTCCCCACTACGGCCTTCCGGCTCTCACCAGCTCGCCAGTGACTGTCTGGCCCCCGTCCAGCGGCCACTCCCCATGCTGGTCCTGCCCTCACCTGTCACCCTCCATGACACCTGCCACCCCCTCCCGGGGCAGCTGCCCTTCCTCCTCGTCTGTGGGTTCCTCCCCTGCCCAGCCCCTTTCTTGACGGTGGATTTTACTGAGGCCCCGTCCTGGGCCCCTGCCTCTTCTCTCTCCAGTCATCTCAGCGGCAGATCCCTTTCGTTGATTCAGTGGATGGATTTCATGCACAAGAAACTGCATTAGCTGTTATTGCCAGGCAGCTATGAAAAGCGGCGCGGAGACCCACCGTTGGTATTGGCCCGAGTTGGCCTCCACCAGCGTTTACTGAGCGCCATGTGTGTACCTTAGCATGCTGGCTACATGACAGCAGGTGTTTGCCCGCTGCTTAGAGGTACCACAGTGACTGCAGGTCCGCATGATGCTGGCCAGCCACAGTGGGCACTGGCCAGAACATACACGTTCAGCCTTTGCAGAACCTGGCAGCTGTTGTCTGCCCCGTCTAGCTTTTTCAGAACAGGAAAACACATGCCAAAAATTGTGCAGCTGATTTGGGAAAGTTTTTAGACGATTGGAAAAGCATCTGAGTATGAGTCTTGGGTTCAGAGGGATTCCCTTAGTGGCTCAACTGGTAAAGCACCTGCCTTAATGCAGGAGACCCTGGTTCGATTCCTGTGTCAAGAAGGTCCCTTGGAGAATGGATAGGCTACATGCTCCAGTATTCCTGGGCTTCCCTGGTGACCCAGACGGTAAAGAATCTGCCTGCAGTGCGGGAGACCTGGGTTCAATCCCTGGGTTGGGAAGATACCCTGGAGGAGGGCATGGCACCCCACTCCAGTGTTCTGGCCTGGAGAATCCCCATGGACAGAGGAGCCTGGCGGGCTGCAGTCCATGGGGTCACAAAGAGTCGGATGCTACTGAGCAGCAGCAGCTAGGATTCCGAATGTTTCCCCATTTTAGTTTTATTACACTTTGTATTTTGTCAGTCAACTCTTCTGCCTGTTTCCAGATAAGTGGTATGGGAATTGAAAGCAGATTCATCCAGGCTTTCGAAAAACAAGCCGCAGAACTCAGGTGGAATTAAACTATTCTAGTCAGACAATGGTTGAAATAAATGGAATGTCTCAAAACCCAGATGTTTCTTAAAACTTTGCTAACGACAAGACAAGCTGAGCTGTTGCTAATGAAACGAGACGCTGAGGAACTTCAATTTCTCTTGACGAACTTCCTGCTTAATCCAATAAAGACAGCTGTTACCAAATCTCTACCCAAGGGCTTGCGAATTCAATAGGTATTGAGTCATCATCTCAGATGGTGCTGAGTCCGTTACCGAGCAACCATGGCCCCGGGTGGCCTGGGGATGGATGCCGGGCTGGACCACAAAACACCGGGCTCCGTCTTCATCTTCCTGCCGTTCGTGACGAGTCAGCCTGTCACCTCCTCAGCGTACCCTGCTGTGGGTGGGGACCGCTGCCCATCTTACTTCTACCTAGGGATGCGCAGGATAACTAAGGCATCTGGGCTTGCTTGGGGGACTTCGGAAGAGAATCCCTGCCTGTCCTGGAAGTAGCAGACGGCCTTGGGAGCTGGGCTTTCAGAGACGGGAGCTGGTCCCGCTGGCCCTCCGGGAGGTCCTGGAGCCCTTCACCCGCTCCTTACCTGTCCACTTCTCCCCGGATGTAGGACAAAATGCACTGAGTCTTCTCTCTCCACTTTCCCCCTTGTGTTCTGGATGCAGACGTAACTCACCATTCATTCTGATTGTTTTAAATCATACCTACCTGTTCATTATAACCGATTCTAGAGGACCTGTTGAGTTGACGCATAGGTCACATTCTCCTCTGTAACAGGGGTGAGTTGGCCAGGGGAGAGGGAGTGTCTCTAGGTAACCACTGCGTGTGTGCGTGTGTGTGTGTGTGTGCGCGTGCGTGCGCGCTCAGTCGCTTCAGTCGTATCCGACTCTGCAACCCTTTGGACTGGTGCATGCCAGACTCCTCTGTCCGTGGGATTCTCCAAGCGAGAATACTAGAGTGGGTTGCTATGCCCTCCTCCAGGGGATCTGCCCGACCCAGGGGCTGAACCCAGGTCTTCTGCGGCTCCTGTATTGCCCGTGGATTCTTTACTGCTGAGCCACCAGGGAAGCCCCAGCCGCAGTGTATCTACTATTAATTAACTGAGTTTCCTGGCTGCCTTTCTTTTCTTCATACCTAAAGAAAAATTAAGTCCTTCTTATAGATATTACCAAAAATTCATTGAAGAGGTCTTTTTTTCCCTTGGTTAAGATGAATATCTCTTTATCTCACCTGCTGATCATTTCCACTGGTCTCTTTTCCTAGAATCCTTAGCAAAAACTAACCAGCATGGAGAGAGAGTACGTAGTCTCTAGTTATTGCTTGAATAAAAGCTAAATTTCGTAGTCTTGCCCACACTGATCTATTGTGCAGTGAAACATCCAGACCTATGAGCTGCTTTCTATTAAGTTTTGAAATGGAAATTCAAATAGCAGATGCCTTTTCTCAGAATGCTACACAGTCCTCTGCCTCTGCCCCGGCCCCTGAATCTGGCATATACATATAATTAAGAGCCCATGGCTGGAAAATTCACAAAGCAAACGGTGCATCCACGGTCGTTTTAAGAGTCCTCAGTACTGATACCTCCACTTGTGGATGATGAGACAGAGGCGCTGTGGACAGAGGGCCTGTAACCACGGGGTAAGTGGTTCGGCTGAGACGTGGGTGCACGTGTCTCCAGTTTTTGTAAAGGACGGCGCCTGCAGGGTCCTATGCTCTGCTCCGCGGGGATTTGGGCAGGACAAGTAGGTGATGGAAAAGCACAAATCAAAGATCGCAGCCTTGGAGTGTGTACCCTAAACACTGCTGGTAGCAAAGCAAGGCAGCGATTAGGAAATGCAGTCTTTAAAATGGAAATGACGCTGAGGCTGGAAGTGGAGCTGGGTGTAAATGCAGTAATTAAAATAGTTATCAGGCGGCTTGTAATTATCTTCGCTCCGGCAGGCCGCCTTTATCTTTACGATCGGTGCTTGGGTTCCAATCAGAGCTTTCAAATGAACTTATTTTGGTATTTTCGGAGAAGTCTCCGAGTCAAAAGCAGATGGTTCTAAAGTAATTACTCACCCTTTTTCTTCCTGTGGAAGAGAATTAAGATGAGAGAGACGCATGGCAGTGGGGGAAAAACCCTAAGGAGATGCTCTGAGTCGTGGGCTGGTCCGTTCACTCTCGTCCCTCGAGTTCCTCCCTGACCACGAAAACAAGACCGCTTCCACCTCCCGAGGCCACGGTGCCGCTCGGGAAAACTCAGAGCTGCCTTCTGAGATTTGAATCTGATTTTTCATGGAAAGGAGTCCCCCGGTGCAAATTCTGGGAATGGTCGAGGGGGAGTTCAAGGTGTCGTGATGAAAATAAGACGGTGGGTCGAATGCAGCTCCAGTCTTCCTGCCTGGAGGATCCCATGGACGAGGAGCCTGGCGGGCTACAGTCCATGGGGTCATAAGAGTCGGGCAAGACCGGTGACTTTTAGTTCAATTCAGAAAGCAGCGCCGGACTGGCCGTCGGCCAGCAGCCTCATGATGCGAAGGAGGGAAGTACAGAGCTCCATGGTGGGAGGACCCACCCGAGGACCGGACATGATGGAGAGGAACTGTGATACTGGGCACCAAGTTTCGGGGAGGGCCGCCCTCGATGGGAGATTAACATTGATGTCGCCTTCGTTTGAGCCCCCGTGGCTGGGATAACTGCCGTGAGAGCATTTTAAACCAGCAGAGGTAGTAGGGTTTTACTAGGAGACGAATCAAAGCCGTTCTCCAGTCCTGGATCTGTGGCGTTCTTCCCACTGGGACAAGACGAGCAGCATCTCCAGGACGAGCCTCCACGGAAGCTTCGTAGACGGTGCTTTCCTCGGGCAGCAGCCAGGTTCTCCGACGGCCGGGAGGTCAGCGCTCACCCCTGTGAGGCTGAGAAGCTCCACGGTCCTTCCTCCCTCAAGACGTCCAACTTGCCGCCTGTGCCTTGCTGTTCTGCATTTCCTGTGCGGTTCCGGGATGGGGTGGCTGGGAGGGCCTTTACTGTGTCTCCTCTCTAGGGAGGACAGGCTGGATTTTGCAGAGAAACAAGGGCGTCAAGGCACGTGATGCCCTGGGCTCTTCCCGAGCTGCAGGGATGAGATGCGCAGAAGCAGCACCAAGGCAGGCAGCCTGCGATGGAGTAGCGCTCCACACACTCCGTCCTGTGCTCAGCGGGGACCCTGACTTTTTTTCTGTGGGTCGTGGGGACAAAGAGGAGCCACCCTCCGTCTCCAGCCCCAGCCTCCTCGGTGGCCTGGCTTGCTGAGCTCTTTGCCTGCTGTTGGCACGGGAGGCAACTCCTCTATTGCCAAGCCTGCGTCCACCTCCGTCAGCATCTCAGACCCTGACCCTGGGGACGGATGTTGTCCAGGAAGTCATCTCGGCTTTCCACCCGCACGCCCCGCACACGGATGCAGACACACACCCACCCTGTAGGTGACCAATGGCATAGTGGCTATTGGGAAAAAGTCCTTGCTGCAAGAAGGACTTTAAATATTTAGGGCTGAAGGGAAGCGATAATTACTTCCTTGGTGCAGCTGATAAATACAGCAGGAAGACAGGTAGGGCAAAGTGTTTGCATTTGCTGCCTGTAGGCGGCAGCTTTCCAGGGTATTTACTCCACTGCTGCTGCTGCTGCTAAGTCACTTCAGTCGTGTCCGACTCTGTGTGACCCCATAGACGGCAGCCCACCAGGCTCCCCCATCCCTGGGATTCTCCAGGCAAGAACACTGGAGTGGGTTGCCATTTCCTTCTCCAATGCATGAAAGAGAAAAGTGAAAGTGAAGTCGCTCAGTCTGTCCTACTGTTAGCGACCCCATGGACTGCAGCCCACCAGGCTCCTCCGTCCATTGGATTTTCCAGGCAAGAGTACTGGGGTGGGGTGCCATTTACTCCACTATGCAGTGCTTTTTTCAGTGATGCTTCCACATAAAAATGTTCTGAATAGAGCAGATTTGGGAGCAGCCAGTTGTTTTTGCTCTGGATTGGGGCGGGGGGCACCACCTGGGACCCTCCTGGCTCCGTCTGTCCTGGCCTTTGCCTCCGTTCCCTCTGAACTAAGGCATCTGCTTGCTCAGCTGAGAGTTTGGAGCTCGGCCAGAGGGGAGCTCTTCCCTGAGAGCTGTCCCCGTGGGCTTGTCTAAGGACAGCTCCCCACGTGCCCCTCTGATCCTGGGGGTCCCAGTGCATCTCCCCTCATCTTCGCTCAGGCTGGACAGCTGGGGCCGTTCCCCTCCTCTTCCTGCCTGCCTTCCTGTGTGCCCTTCACCGAGTTCTGCTGGCTTAGCTGCCCGGCTCTGTGGTCACTTACCCCAGTGACCCCTGCCCCCAGTGTGCTGGCCTGGGCCACGGCCCTGCCCCCCAGGCTCCTCTCTGCACTGTTCATTTTGTAGGTGTCTCCCCTTCCCCTCTAGTCCTTCTGCCATGGGTTTTTGTTGTTGTTTTTTTTTTTGCTCTCTCTACCATGCAGCATGCACGATCTTAGTTCTCTGACCAGGGATCGAACCTGCGGCCCCCGCGGTGCAGCATCTTAACTACTCGGCTGCCAGGGAAGTCCCTTTCTGCTGTGCTTTTAAAATTCAGGTCTAATCAGACTTCGCACCTCCTGTTGTCTTTCTGAGACTCTCCACTGTTCTTGGGGGTGGAGACCCCCATCTGTGAGTCCCGAGAGACTCCTGGCTCCTGTGCCCCACCCCCACCGGCCCCTGCACCTCTCAACATCTACCCTGCTCCAGGCTCCTCCCTCTCCCCAGATGTGTATAAGAGACAGACTCAGAGCTGCCTTCTGAGATTTGAATCTGATTTTTCATGGAAAGGAGTCCCCCGGTGCAAATTCTGGGAATGGTCGAGGGGGAGTTCAAGGTGTCGTGATGAAAATAAGACGGTGGGTCGAATGCAGCTCCAGTCTTCCTGCCTGGAGGATCCCATGGACGAGGAGCCTGGCGGGCTACAGTCCATGGGGTCATAAGAGTCGGGCAAGACCGGTGACTTTTAGTTCAATTNCCCCCCCGCCCCCGCAACCTCCTCGCCTCTGGTCCCTGAAGCCCCTCTCTTCAGAGTGCAGACCTGGGATCTGAACCCTGAAGTCTGCCTCTCTGCTGCCCCTATGCCCGGGGCGAGGTGCCGGGTCCCGCAGGCAACAGGTGTCTGTCGGGCACCTGCCGTGAGTCGGTCACAGTATAAAGATCAGAGCAGGTCCTGAGAAAGAGTAAGGGGCTCCACGGGCTTCGCTGTGAGGCTCCCTCTGGGGTCCCTGCACCTCGCCTGCACTGGACTCTCCGGGAGTCCGCAGGGACCGCGTCCAGACCAGCAGCCTGCCCGCCCGCGTCTTCATCTCCGTCATCCCCGCGCCTGTGTTCCCTCTGCACGAGGCTGGCTCATTTCCTTGTCTTCGTCTCATCACGTGACTTACTCCTCGGACCACCCCCACTTCTCCCGCGAGGCAAATACGGAGGTGGAAACAGGCCCGGAATCTGGGTCACCACTGCAGAGCTGAGAGGGGAACTCATGCACTTCTCTGTTGCACTGACTGCCTTGTTAATACTTTAAAGAGAAATTAGTGGTTTTTTTTCATTGGAATATAATTGTTTTACAGCGTTGCATTGGTTTTCTGCTGTACAGCGAAGCGAATCGGCTGCATGCATACGTCATATCCGCTCCCTCCTCCTACCCTGCCCTTCTAGGCCATCACGGAGCCCCGAGCTGAGCCCCGAGCTGAGCCCCTGCGCTGTAAGCAGCTTCCCACTAGCTGTCCGCTTCACACGTGGCAGTGTAGACATGTCAACGCTGCTCTCCCGGTTGGTCCCACACACCTCTCGCCCACGTGTCCGCACGTTCTCTATGTCTGCGTTTCTATTCCTGCCTTGGAAATGGATTCATCTGTACTTTTCTAGATTCCATATACATGTTAATATACAATATTTGTTTTTGTTTTGTTTTTTCTTTCTGACTTACCTCTCTCTCTATGACAAACTAATCAGTTCAGTTCAGTTCAGTTGCTGAATCGTGTCCAACTCTGCAACCCCATGAACTGCAGCATGCCAGGCCTCCTTATCCATCACCAACTCCCGGAGTTTACTCAAACTCATGTCCATTGAGTCGGTGATGCCATCCAACCATCTCGTCCTCTGTCGTCTCCTTCTCCTGCCTCAATCTTTCCCGGCATCAGGGTGTTTTCCAGTGAGTCAGTTCTTTACATCAGGTGGCCAAAGTATTGGAGTTTCAGCTTCAGCATCAGTCTGTCCAATGAATATTCAGGACAGATTTCCTTTAGGACAGACTGGTTGGACAAACTAATTTGATAAATATTTGCCAAAACTCTCAACGGAGTCATCAGCAAAGAATCATCAGGAACTTGAGGAACCCTCGCTAGAGGACTTGGGAAAGGAAATCTTAATAGAAGCATTGATGAGTTGTTGTTGTTTTTTTTTTAATAATAGCCTTGTGAGTGAGTGTTCAGTCATGTCCGACTTTTTGCGGCCCCATGGACTTTATCCCACCAGGTGCATCTGTCCTTGGAATTTTCCAGGCAGGAGTACTGGAACAGATTGCCATTTCCTACTCCAGGGGATCTAACTGACTGACCTAGGGATGGAATCCATGTCTTTCTGAGATCCAGTTCAGTGCCATCAAAAAAAGTTACCTGTTTATTTTTTATTTTGAGATTTGGGCTTTTGGCTGCAAGTCATGGATGTTTGTAATCTGAGAGCAATTTGTGATTAATATATGTTTTCCATACCCTACCAAGTATTTCTCATCGTGGTTTATTTTCTGGAAGCTCCTTAAATAGCATATTTGGCTGCCCTAGAACAGGGATTGGTGATGGACAGGGAGGCCTGGCGTGCTGCAGTCAATGGGGTCGCAAAGAGTCGGACACAACTGAGTGAACTGAACTGAACTGAACTGAGAACATGCCAGACAGTTCTTCGAAGCTCAGAAAGATTTTCAGCCCTGGAGCCCAAGCCTTTCTGGAAGGTCGATGACAGAGGCGGCCACTAGATGGCAGTACTGCCACAGGCAGACCAGAGCCGCCTGATCTGGTCTGGTCTTCCCTTCAGGTGAGATACTCAACTCAGCGCGTTGCAGACGAAGGTGGTGAGATGATGCTCCACATCCATTTTCATTTGAAAGATACAGTTGGTTAAATCAGGCAGAAAGCGGATGCGCTAGGGAACTGGAAGCTCATGGCAGAGACAGGATCAGCTCCCGAAACAGCGGGACCCAGGGTTCCGAGCCCCTGCGTTGCTTTTGAGCAACGTCCTATCCAGCTCCCTGAGTAGACAGACACACTTTATAAGGTTTGCACCCAATGGGAAAGTACTTAGGAGCCTGGATTCTTGCTGAAGGGTTGGACTGAGCAGTTGCATTAAAGATCATGTGCAAAGCTCTTCACATAAGGCTTAGGACATTGATATCCGGGTGTCCACTCATAAAGTTGTCTGGAACAGAAGGTGGCAAGTCCCCTGGCTCTGTCAGCGGGTCTGTCGTCTCTCTTGATACAGATGGGCCCGATTTATTTCCAGGCAATAGCTGATTCTCTTCCTTTTTCTCTTTTACAGCTTTGAAAAAATAAGTTGAAGAATTTAAGTCTAGAAAAATGAATAGCTACAGGTAACCAGTACCAGATAATCAGTGGCCAAGGCAGCAAAAAATACATTTCCGCAGAAAATTGTATTTTGCACATAAAACTTAGTAATACTAATAAAGACAGGTCATTACCAAGTTTTAAGCCAAATAAGCAAACTCAAAGAGATCTGCTGTCAGTGTGAATCTCGGTGGCTTCCTGTTTTTTTTTTTTTTTTTGGAGACGTATAAATCAGTGTTCGTGTAGCGGGCGCATGACGGGTTTGCAGAATTCATCCTGCCCCTTCTGACGGTGGGCAGAGTGCCTGGTGCTGGGTGATTTACAGTCTGGTGGCAAGGTATGTTTATATTTAAGCTGTGCAACGGTGTAGCTAATGAGAAAGATAAGAAATTTATAGTCCTCAGTGATTGATAGGATTACTGCCTCGGCATTAATTGAAACCTGAGGGATCACAGCTGTGGGCTCAAGTTGGTGGGGGTGGGGGGGGATTACTTCAAGTAAAAGGGAAACTTTCAGATTTGCTTCTGAACATTTGAAAGATAATTTTCCCGCTGACAGTCTGGTTGGTGATAGAAACAGTTGTTCCTTGCCAAGGCTTGGGTAATTACATGGTGATAATTACAGTATTTGTTCTGTGACCTCCCTATGGTAGGTGGTTATAAGTGTGGGGAAAAAAATTAAAGACTGTGGAGTTTTTTAAATGGCTTTAAAATTTTACATGGAGAATAATAAAATTCTCTATGGTTACTCTTTGCTAAATATTCTCTGGACTATTAAAGATGTTAGGGGGGAAGGAAAAAAACCGAACTAATAATGTCAGAGGCGAACCTCTGGTATTAGATATGCCTTAAAATTCCCACCGATGGTGTTTCGTCTGGGTATTTTCTAAAGTAGTCTCAGACCTTACCCAGCCTGTCACTTTTTAAATGCACCATTCTTGTTGGAGCTCGGTCTTGTGAAAATGTCTAAATTTTCCCATTAAGTGCTTAAAAAGTAATAAAACTACAATCATTAGACTTCACTCATCAGAGTTATATCAGGAGGAATTTTCTCCGGTGCCATAAATCTGAGCCCGGGTTCGACATTCATACCCCTCAGATTCATTCCCTGGAAATGGACGTTTGAAGGTAAATGGCTTAAGTAGGGCAGTTTAAATGTTTAATACAATCTTATTGTAACTGTTAGCGCATGATTAAAGTGCAAAGGGGCCTTCTGTGTTTTGCAAGATTTATAATAAACGTCCTGTGATGCCTCTTGTATGCTGAACTAGAGAGATTAACGGCGGTTCAATGCGGATAAAGGCCAGAAAGTCACAAACGAAGGGTCAAGTCTTGATTACAAAGTAAATCAGGCTTTCAGAGCGCAGGTGTCTTTTCGGGGGATGCTTGTGAATTCCTGACTTGTTAACAGTGCTTAGAAGCTGTCGGCGGCCAGAGAGCAGCCAAACCCTCTTTTGAGCCATTTCACAGCCAGGGGACGCTGTTGGGAAAATCTGTACATCGGTCGTCCGGACACCAGTTTGCTTTTGCAGATGTGTTGGTAAAGGAGCCTTCTCGTCAGACGTCTTTTTCTTGGGCGGAACGCCTCTGCCGTGTAAGGAGATGCCGGGTTCCCTCTGCAGGACCCAGGGGGCTTGAGGCCGTGACTGCCCACTGTGACAGTCTCCTTCTGCAGACCCAGGACACAGCGGCGTTCCTCTGTCCACTGTGGGTTGCTGGTGTTCGTGGGCTTGTTTTAAGGCTTCTGACAGGATGGCAGGAAGGGCTTTTCACTGAGGGGCCAGCCTCAGCTCAGGAGCACGGATGGAGCTGGGCAGGCTGCCACCAGCTCAGGGTGAAAGATCACCCTTAACTTCCCAGGCCTGGAGGCCCCACCATAGTGTGTGTGTAGGGTGGCGGCCGGGGGGGGTTGCTAATGCATTTAAAGGGTGGCTCTAGCTACTGTGGGGCTTCCCTGCCGGCTCAGACAGTAAAGAATCTGCCGGCATTGGAGGGAAAGTGAAAGTGGCTCAGTCCTGTCCCACTCTTTGCGACCCCACAGAATGTACAGTCCATGGAATTCTCCATGCCAGAATACTGGAGTGGGTAACCTCTCCCTTCTTCAGGGATCTTCCCAACCCAGGGATCAAACCCAGGTCTCCCGCATTGCAGCCGGATTCTTTACCAGCTGAGCCATCAGGGACGTGGGATCAATTCCTGGGTCGCTAACATGCCCTGGAGAAGGGAACGGCAACCCACTGCAGTATTCTTGCCTGGAGAACTCCCTGGACGGAGGAGCCTGGTGGGCTACAATCCATGGGGTCGTAAACAGCTGGGCATGACTGAGTGACGAACACTTTCGCTTTAGCTATTGTATACTTTATCCCCCTCATTTTTTGTATTTTTGCCCATCAAAAAAGAAACCTGTGTTAAATACCTTTCTCGTCTATCCTTACATATTTTTTTTTTGGAAGAAGGAAAAAAGTCTCTGGATTTTCTAAACTGTCTCTGACCATGCCCTTCTTTGACATATTGAGTTTTTAGGCTGTAACTGCCTTTTACCCCTGCATCTGAGCCAGCGATGGATTTGGGATGTCAGCAGTGAAGAGAGAGTGTTCCTCTCAAACTGTTTTCTCTAATTCTTGTGATAGATGCTAATGGTTGGGTTATTAACTAGCACACACTTGAATCTTTTTTCTCTGTTCACGTGGGTATCTTTTCTCTCGAAATGGATTCCCCAAAGCTTCATCAGAAAAGCTTATGCTGTACGTAAACATGCACACCATTACTAGATACAGTGTCACCTGGAGCAGTGACAATGGAAGAGCCACAGACTGTAAACTTCCTTCTCTGAAAAACTTGATAAAATTCACAGCCACTTCCTTCTTTCATTTTGTAAGTATCACCTTGAAGGGTGTTAAAGCAGCAGGATTGTGTGTTTCATTCTCACACTATTTGACATTGAGATGATGTGTTGATGTTGCAGGGTGACTTTTGCCCGTGTTAAGCGTCAGTGATCATCCTGCGGCCATAGACTAGGCGTCGGGTAGGAGCCTACCTCTGTTCTTGGGCTCTGAATCATGTGGGTGGCGACTGCAGCCATGAAATTTAAAAGATGATTGCTTCTTGGAAGGAAAGCTACGACAAACCTAGACAGTTTATTAAAAAACAAAGGTATCACTTTGCCAACAAAGGTCCATATAGTCAAGGCTATGATCTTTCCAGTAGTCATGTACAGATGTGAGAGTTGGGCTCTAAAGAAAGCTGAGCACCGAAGAATTGATGCTTTTGAACTGTGGTATTGGAGAATACTCTTGAAAGTCCCTTGGACTGCAAAGAGATCCAACCAGTCCATCCTAAAGGAAATCAACCCTGAATATTCATTGGAAGGACTGATGCTGAAGCTGGAACTCCAATACTTTGGCCACCTGATGCGAAGAACTGACTCATTTGAAAAGACCCTAATGCTGGAAAAGATTGAAGGCAGGAGGAGAAGGGGACGACAGAGGATGAGATGGTTGACATCACTGATTCAATGGACAAAGTTGGGCAAACTCTGGGAGATGGTGAGGGACAGGGAGGTCTGGCGTGCTGCAGTCCGTGGGGTTGCAAAGAGTCGGACAGGACTTGGCGACTGCACAACAGCAGGAGCTTGCAGTCTTCAGCTGTAAGTGCTGGGAGTTGTGCGTTGTGTGTCGCTGCTGAGTCTGCAACATTTTGCATTGCTGGGATACAGAGGATAACTTTTTCTGACCTGCTGCCGTGTGTGTAGGTTGAGGTGTGAGGAATTCTGTGACTTGTTTTCATAGTGTCCACCGTGGATTTATTTTTTTTAATGCGCTTTTTCTCAGTGAATTTGAATCATGATGTCGCCAAGGGCAACAGTCCTCAGTTTTTGTTAATGAAGGATGTTTTCTTAGGGTGGATTAAAGGAAGACTCCCGGGTGTAGAAAGAGTTTTGAACTATGATTTAAAGAGGCATTATGACCTCTTATCTACTGCTAGCACATACACCCGAGGTCAGGCACATTTAGAAAAAGAGGATGAGATGGTTGACATCACTGATTCAATGGACAAAGTTGGGCAAACTCTGGGAGATGGTGAGGGACAGGGAGGTTTGGCGTGCTGCAGTCCGTGGGGTTGCAAAGAGTCGGACAGGACTTGGCGACTGCACAACAGCAGGAGCTTGCAGTCTTCAGCTGTAAGTGCTGGGAGTTGTGCGTTGTGTGTCGCTGCTGAGTCTGCAACATTTTGCATTGCTGGGATACAGAGGATAACTTTTTCTGACCTGCTGCCGTGTGTGTAGGTTGAGGTGTGAGGAATTCTGTGACTTGTTTTCATAGTGTCCACCGTGGATTTATTTTTTTTAATGCGCTTTTTCTCAGTGAATTTGAATCATGATGTCACCAAGGGCAACAGTCCTCAGTTTTTGTTAATGAAGGATGTTTTCTTAGGGTGGATTAAAGGAAGACTCCCGGGTGTAGAAAGAGTTTTGAGCTATGATTTAAAGAGGCATTATGACCTCTTATCTACTGCTAGCACATACACCCGAGGTCAGGCACATTTAGAAAAAGGTGTGATGTTCTTAAAAAGTGGGCACTGTGCTCCTTTCAAATCCTTGGCAGGACCAGCGAAGATTGCGCTATGAACTGGGGGCTTGAGACTGAGTGGCACAGGGAAGTCTGCTCGAGGCTCGGTGCTGACCTAAATGGGATTGCTGTTGTAGTTCGGTGGCTAAGTCATGTCCGACCCTCTGTGACCCCACAGAATGCAGCACCCCAGACCTGGCTGTCCTTCACCAAGTCTCTGAGCTTGCTCAGATTCACATCCATCGAGTCGGTGGCGCCATCCAACCATCTCATCCTCTGTCTTCCCCTTCTCCTCCCACCTCCAGTCTTTCCCAGCATCAGGGTCTTTTCAGATGAGTCAGATCTTCGCATCTGGTGGCCGAGGTATTGGAGCTTCAGCCTCAGGATCAGTCGAGGTTTCTCAGGAGACGGGTGAGGTGGTCTGGTGTTCCCATCTCTTTGAGAAATTCCCACAGTTTGTTGTGATCCACACAGTCAAAGGCTTTAGTGTAGTCGACGAAGCGAAAGTAGATGTTTTTCTGGAACTCCCTTGCTTTCTCTATGATCCAGCGAATGTTGGCAATTTGATCTCTGGCTCCTCTGCCTTTTCTAAACCCAGCTTGTAATCTGGATGTTCTCCGTTCAGGTACTGCTGAAGCCTAGCCTAAAGGATATTGAGCATGACCTTGCTAGCAGGTGAGATGAGGGCAATTGTAGGGTAGCTTGAACAAAATTTTGGCATTGCCCTTCTTTGGGGTTGAATCGAAAAATGATCTCTTCCAGTCCTATGGCCCCTAGTGAGTTTTCCATATTTGCTGACATGTTGAGTCAGCACTTTAACAGCATCATCCTTTAGGATTTGAAAGAGCTCAACTGGAATTCTGCCAGCTCCACTAGCTGTGTTCGTAGTGATGCTTCCTACGGCCCACGTGCCTTCACAGTCCAGGCTGTCTGGCTCTAGGTGAGTGACCACACCATCATGGCCATCCGGGTCACGAAGACCCTTTTCCTCAGATCTCTTGTCTGTTCTTGCCCCTTCTTCGTGTCTTCTGCTTCCCTTGAGTCCTTACCATTTCTGTCCTTTATCGTGCCCATTCTTGCATGAAAATTTCCCTGGATATCTGCAGTTTTCTTGAAGAGATCTCTAGTCTTTCCCATTCTATTGCTTTTCTCTATTTCTTTGCTTTGTTCATTTAAGATGGACTTATCTCTCCTTACTGTTCTCTGTAACTCTGCATTCAATTGGGTATATCTTTCCCTTTCTCCCTTGCCTTTCACTTCTCTTCTTTCCTTAGCTATTTGTAAAGCCTCCTCAGACAAGCACTTTGCCTTCTTGTATTTCTTTTTTTTCTTTGGGATGGTTTTGGTTACTGCCTCCTATACAACGTTATAAACTTCCATCCATAGGTTTTAGGCTTTCTATCTACCAGATCTAATCCCGTGAATCTATTCGTTACCTCCACTATGTAATCATAAGGGATTTGATTTAGGTCGTACGTGAATGGCCTAGTGGTTTTCCCTACTTCAATTGAAGCCTGAGTTTTGCAATAAGGAATTCATGATCTGAGCCACAGTCAGCTCATGGTCTTGTTTTTGCTGACTGTATAGAGTTTCTCCATCTTTGGCTGCAAAGACTATAATCAGTTTGATTTTGGTGTTGACCATCTGGTGATGTCCATGTGTAGAGTCATCTCTTGAGTTCTTGGGAAAGGTGTTTGCTATGACCAGCACGTTCTCTTGACAAAACTCTATTAGCCTTTGCCCTGCTTCATTCTGTACTCCAAGGCCCAGCTTAACCTGTTACTCCAGGTATCTCTTGACTTCCTACTTTTGCATTCCAGTCCCCTTATGATGAAAAGGACATCTTTTTCTGGTGTTAGTTCTATAAGGTCTTGTAGGTTTTCATAGAACCGTTCAGCTTCACCTTCTTCTGCATTAGTGGTTGGGGCATAGACTTGGATTACTGTGATACTGAATGATTTGCCTTGGAAACGAACAGAGATCATTCTGTCGTTTTTGAGGATGCACCCTGCATTTCAGACTTTTTTGTTGACTCTGAGGGCTGATCCAGTTCTTCTAAGGGATTCTTGCCTACAGTAGTACATATAATGTTGTCTGAATTAAATTTGCCCATTCCTGTGAGTTTTAGTTCACTGATTCCTAAGATGTCAGCGTTCACTCTTGTCATCTCCTGCTTGACCCTGTCCTTCCAATTTATCTTAATTCGTGGACCTAGCGTTCCAGGTTCCTATGCAGTCTTGTTCTTTACAGCATTTGGACTGGACTTTCACCACCAGACACACGCACAGCTGAACGTCATCTCCACTTTGGCCCAGCCACTGCTTTCTCTCTGGAGATGCTAGTACTTGTCCCCCACTCTTCCCCAGCAGCATATTGGATCCCTTCCAGCCTGGGGGGCTCATCTTCTGGTGTCCTGTCTTTTTGCTTTTTCATAGTGTTCATGGGGTTCTCGTGGCAAGAATGCTGGAGTGGTTTGCCTTCTCCAGTGGACCGTGACTTGTCAGAACTCTTCACTATAACCTGTCCGTCTTAGGTGGCCCTGCACGGAATGGCGCACAGCTTCGTTGAGTTACACAAGCTTCTTTGCCATCACAAGGCTTTGATCCATGAAGGGGGACCTAAGTGGGAAAGAAACCCAAAAAAGAGGGGATGTGTGTATACATACAGCTGATTCCCTTTGCTGTAGGGCAGACACTAACACAACATTGGGAAGCAACTCCACTCCAATACATTTTTTTTAAGAAACTTTTGATAATGAGATGTTACTTGTAGAGAAGGTCATTGTCATCTCCAGGGACCTGCTGTGTTTCCCTGGGAAGAGAAAAAGGCTTTGTAACCATGATTCTGGTAGCTCGGTGTGCCAGGGCTGATGTGTGTTTGAAAACTTGTTATTTTGGATGTATTCACAAAACATGATGTGAGTGAAAGCAGGCTTTCATACTAAATGAATGATTCCATTTATATGAGGTTCTATGAATACAACAGGCAAAGTAACCTGCAGTTTAAAAAAATCGGGGGGAGGTGGTTGCAAGGGAGTAAGAAGGACTGGTGGAGAGGATTTGGGGTGACGTAGGCCAGGAGGCAGAGAAGGCAACGGCACCCCACTCCAGTACTCTTGCCTGGAGAATCCCATGGTCGGAAGAGCCTGGTGGGCTGCCGTCTGTGGGGTCGCAGAGTAGGACATGACGAGCGGCTTAGCAGCAGCAGCAGGCCAGGGGGGGGAAACAGTACTGCTCCCTGAGAGGGTGCAAGCCTTCTCTGTCTTCGTAGTGATTTGAGTTTCGTGACATTTGTCACCTCATGGAGTGGTACAACCGAGATGTTTGCATTTCTCAGGGTGTACGTTTAATCACGGGAAAAGGAACCCTAAGCGCTTAACGAATGTGTTAAGTATGCACACGCTGAAGTGTGTCGGGCAGAAGAGCGCCGGTGCCTGCCTCGTATTTGAAATGTGTCAAAAATAAAATGGATGGACGGTGAGCGTGTTAAAAGCCAAGTGGAGCAACAAAGGGAGTTATAAAACGGAGGTGGTGTGGACATGGGTGTGCGCAACATTTCTTTCCATGTTTTGGTGCAGGGTTATGAATTTGCATTATGAAATTTAAGGGGAGAGAGAAACTTGTTATTCCATTTAGAATACTGTTGTAGGTATTTTGTATTAAGGTGGGTCAGGGAGTGGTTTAGTTGCTAAGTCGTGTCCGACTCTTTGAGACCCCCACGGACTGTAGCCCACCAGGCTCCTTCATCCATGGGATTCTCCAGGCAAGAATACTGGAGTGGGTTGCCATTTCCTTCTCCAGGGGATCTTCCAAGGCATCTAACCCAGGTCTCCTGCATTGCAGGCAAATTCTTTACCGACTGAGCTCTGCAGGAAGCCTGAAGTGGGTCTAGATGCACTGAATTTAATGTGAAGTGCTTTCTAGTAGAGGGGCTATGCAGTATTAGGAGGTCTGTTTTTCTTTTTTTTTTAATGACACTTTCCAGAACTAAATGCATGCAGGATTCTTTGAAGGACTTCAGTTATTCGTAGAAATGCGTGGTAGTGTGTGAGGATAGTTTGGCTTCCTCGTAGTGACTGAATCACAGCAGATTGCAAACTTAGAAATCAATCAATATTCTCTGCTGAACTCTAATTAACACTTAAACACGATTAGTCACAAACGTGAAATCTTGATGGCGGTGACCTCAGGTATTCTAAATGTAAATAAAATTAGATTTAGATCCCTTTTAATTACCTGTGGTGCTGTGAGTAATTACAATGGCAATTGATACACTCAATTTCTTGTTGAAGGAAAGAACTCTCGCAAAGTTTCTCCAAGCTGTGTACTTAACCCTTCAGTAGCTGTGATGTATGCAAAAGAATGACCGAGGATGCTGTTTTATTTTGCTCAGATGGTTTTTGGAGAACGATTGATTTACATTGTTGTCCTGGTTTCTGGGGTGCTTGCCAGTTCCTTCTCCAGGGGACCCTCCCGACCCGGGAGTTGAGCCGGTGATTCCTGAGACTCTTGCGTTGTCAGGCGGGTCCTTTTTGCCACTGAGCCACCGGGGAAGCCCGTGTTAGTTCCTGGTGTACAGCAAGGGGAGTCAGTTCCGCGTGTGCACACACCCACTCTTTCCCGTGTAGGTCGCTGCAGGGCGCTGGGGAGGGTTCCCTGTGCTATGCACTTGTCATTCAGTCACTGTCGTGTCCCACTCTCTTTCGTCCTCATGGACTGTAGCCTGCCAGGCTCCTCTGCCCATGGGATAGCCCAGGCAACAATCCTGGTGTGGGTTGCCATTTCCTTCTCCAGGGCATCTTCCGGGATCAGGGATTGAACCCGTGTCTCCTGCATTGGCAGGCTGATTTTCTACCGCTGAGCCACCGGGGAAGCCTGTACTATACAATAGGTCCTTATTAATTATATATTTAGGATGCTGTATTAAATCTATGGGATCGTATTGTTTCTTTACTTGGGCCCTTGAATTCATGTAACTTAAATGCCTGAAGAAATAAAGTGAAAGTTGCTCAGTCATGTCCGACTCTTTGCGACCCCATGGACTACACAGTCCGTGGAATTCTCCAGGCCAGGATACTGGCGTGAGTAAGCCATTTCCGTCTCCAGGGCATCTTCCCAACCGAGGGATTGAACCTAGGTCTTCTGCATTGTAGGTGGATTCTTTACCAGCTGAGCCACCAGGGAAGCCCAACTTAAATGCCTGGAATCGCATTAAATATCGCGAAAGGCAAATCGTGTGTCTCCTGGAGAGGGTAGGGTTCTGTGTGGTGGTGCTGGTTAAATAATAATTGATGGGTGGTGGGGAGAGCCTCACAATGACTTAATGCACACAGCCCTGTTGAAGACCGAGCGGAAATCTGTTTTGTCATCTCATCCTTCTTGCTAATTGCATCACAATACTTTGTATAATTCAGCCTCTGTGTCACTGTCACTCCTCCAAGGCGTCTCACGCAAGGAGCAGGGCTGCTGGCTCGTTCTTAACAGAGCCGGGAAGCGAGGGATCCTTTTCCCAGGTTCCGACCGAGACGTCTTCTCCCTCACTCTAGGAAGAAAATGTCTTTTATGGAGACTGTTGTAAGGATAACTATTCCCAGAAATAGGAAAACAGCTTCAGTTGCGATAGATAAGACCATTTTTCTTAAACGTTAGAAAGTATCTCTAGGAGAATGTGCTTATGGCAAATAGGGATATTAAGGAAGTTTCTAAAACTCCCTTTTGTGTGTGTGTGTGAGCATGTGTCTCCGTAGGAAGCAAGTTAGACCTCCCAAATTTGGTTAGGCCAGTATTAACCAAACCATATTAATTTTTAAAAGAGAAACCAGTGCTTGTGTTTAACTGTATTTGTCTCAAGACTCCCGATTTAAAAATCTACTTACGGCCTTTACATCTCGTGTATTTTCTTATTTCAGGCCCTTTTCATCTCCTGTTCCTCATTTATCTTCATCTTCTCACATTCCTTTGGGCTTTCCCGGGCTTCCCAGGTGGCGTTAGTGGTATAAAGAACCTGCCTGCCAATGCAGGAAACAAAGGAGTCATGGGTTCGATCCCTGGGTCAGGAAGATCCCCTGGAGAGGGGAATGGCAACCCACTCCGGTATTCTTGGCTGGAGAATCCCACGGACAGAGGAGCCTGGCAGGCTGCAGTCCATAGAGTCGCAAAGAGTCGGACACGACTGAAGCGACTTGGCACAGATGTCTCACCTTCCTTTACATTTTTGTGCCATTCCTTCCACTTGAATAATCATGTCTGTGGTTTTACCATTTCTTTGTAGTCTCTTGTTTTTACGTGTTTTGAAATCCTCATTGCAGGAAAAAGGTTTTCCTGCATCACTTCTGCCTTTATCATAAATTGTATTCTTCTGATATCGCTACCTTTTTTTCCTGTATCCTGGGTGTTTCTTTAATTTGACTCATAACTGTTATGAATCTATGTGTTAGTCTATTTTCATCTGTAATTTGGCCTCTAAAAAAAATCTAAAAGGTGAGCCTTCCTGGCGCAGGAACAAAGGCAAGGAGCTTCCGTGGAAAGCATCCAAGGGAAGCCTTCCCCTTCAGGGGTGTCAGAAGCCTCTCTGCTCCAGAATCATCCACTCTGTCCGCAAGACAGCGTGACGAATTGAGAAGTGACAGGTTCATTTTTCCCCCTCTTCGTTTAAGCCATTTATCTTTTAGATCCTTGTCTGCCATCTAAATTGTATTGCCAGTTTGTTGGGATCTTCACTTGCCTTGTCTTGAAAGACGCTGATTTGCATCCAACTTGAGCATAAAGGAGAGAGAAAGTTAATCATCTCTCAGCCTCTTGAACAGATCCGCTTCACTGTTGCCTGTTCCGAATCTGGGTGAAAGTCCCTGTTCACCAGGGTCTTGGTGAGAATATCCCTGAGCCCCGGTCCAGAAAGCTTGGCTCTTTGAAAGCTCTTTAATTTATACCTTAGGCAAATCTTTCTATATTTGCAATTAACCTAAGCTCCATTCATAGTTCTTTATTCATTAAGCGGCATCATAGTAATGAATGCCCAGTGAGCACTGAGTGGATGGTACGCAGCCTTGAAGCTGTGAGTACCAAATCAGGGTAGAGCGTTCTTCCTTCTGAGCCGGCGAGGTTATGCAGAAGTCCTTTTCCCATAGGTCCGGGAGGCCAGTGGTGTTCCTGCCCTTGCTGAGGTCTCCGCGCCTGTCAGGAGTACCAGCTCCCACCCCCGGAATCTCCCTTTGGTGATGCTCGGACCCCACGGCCAGCACCTGGCTTCTGTGAGTCTGAGAAGAGTGCTTATCTTCTCCTGCCTCAGGCGTGAGCCACTAGGCACACCTGCACCCTTTGCTGCAACTTCTAGGGACACACACACACACTTTCCTTTTCATCAGGACCTGCCCTCGTCTGTGGTGATTGTCGCTGATTTTTCAGGCAGGGCACTTTGATACGTTTTGTGCTCTTGTAATCATTGCGGTCACGCGTCCCAATTTTTCCTGCCTTTTAAAATTTTAAGTGGAAGTATAGTTGATTTATGGCTCAGTGGTAAAGAATCCACCTGCCAATGCAGGAGACACGGGAGTCGTGGGTTTGATCTCTGGGTCAGGAAGATCCCCTGGAGGAGGATATGGCTACCCACTCCAGTATTCTTGCCGGGAAGGCCCATGGACAGAGGAGCCTGGCGGGCTACGGTCCCTGAGGTTGCAGAATTAGATACAACTGAGCAACTGAGCGCGCGCACACACATGGTTGATTCACGATATTGTGTTAGTTTCAGGTGTACAGATAGCAATTCAGTTACGTGTATATATTCTTTTTCAGATTCTCTTCCCTTTAGATCATTACAAAGCTTTATCAGTAGAGTTCCCTCTGCTATACAGTAGTTCCTTGTGGATTATCTATTCTGTGAATAGTTGTGTGTATCTGTTAGTCCCAGACTCCTAATTTATTTTGCTCCCCAGCCCCTCTGACCCCTAAATCGTCCCTGCTTTTGATGATTTCCTCCGTGTCTGTGTAATACATTCTTAATCCGTTAGCATTTCCCTCCTGGGAACTGTCCCCGCTTTGTCACAAGCACACGCCTCCTTTCAGGGCACCGTTAGGCCCCAGCGGCGGGGCCCGTGTCTGATACACGCATCAAGGAAGATGGCGAGTGCTCAGTCTGAAACGGCGAGCTTGAGAAAGAGAGAGGCGTGCGGGTTCTCGGCCGAGACTGGCAAGCCCTTCTCCTGGGGAGGCCTTCGTGGACTGAGGCACGGAGGCCGTGTGACCGTCTCTTCCGAAGGGCGCCCTCAGGCAGGGCCGTCCGCTTCTTCAGTGGGGTGACCGGCACACATCTCCCCATCCAGCAGGTGGCCTGGCGTGTCTAGCTGCTCCAAGATGCGATCAAAGAGTAGATCAGGAGCCAGGCAGGCCAAAGAGCAGAGGGAGTCGCCGCCTGCGACCCATGGAAGGGGAAAGCCGGCCCCGGGCAGACCCGTGCAAGGACCGAGCGTGTCCCGGGACCGCCCGGGTCACTGGCACGGATGCTGCCCCGCGTGCACGGGCAGGTGGCGCCCCGGCCGCCCCTGTGCCTGCTGCGTGGCGGGGGCAGTGGGCGAGCCAGGTGTCTCTCTCTCCCCTGCATTCCTGCCGGCTCACCCCTCAGGCCTGCGGTGCCCATTTTCTTTTGACCCTCTGGAAACTGGAGTGGCTCACGTGTGCTGGTGCTTCAGACTCATCGGGAGCCTGAGCCCGTCCCCACGAGGGGGCCCGGATTCTCCAGGTGTTCTCCAGGCGTCGGATTTGTGCCAGATGCGGGGTGGGTGCGTGTCCCTTCCACACCCGGCCGCGGGAATCCAGAGACCGCACGGTGACAGAGGGGTGACGTGGTGAAGGACTTGGAGGAGGGCGCCGGGGGGTCAGCAGCTGGAGAAGGACCCTGTGTCCTTCGGAGCTGGGAATCCCAGCTCACGGTCCCCAGGGGAGGCAGGGTGGGCGGAGGGGCTGGAGGACTCCTCGGAGACAGCAGAACGGACCGTCCGCTGGGCATCCTGAGGGCACATGGGGCCGCTGGAGCTGGTGATGCAATGCTGGGGGGAGTCCAGGCAGGGCTGTGAGACATGCCTGCTTTCTTTCTAGCGGAGAAATGCTGATTCCAGCCCCGGGCAGGCTGGCCCCGGGCAAAACCAGCTGCAGGACATTTGGCAGCATGGTGTTGGGTGTGTTGAAACATTTTCTATAAAGTGAATATTCGTAATCCTCTGGGTGTGGACACGGGGACCCTGTGTCCTTCGGGGCCTATAATCCCAGCAGGCAGTCAGCATCCTGCGGCCCACTGCCCCCCAGACCAGCACCCAGGGCAGCTGGGACTCAAAGCTTGCTGTTGGCAGCTCCACTTTGGGGCTTGGTTTTAAGGGACAGTGTGCTCTGAAGAAACTCGAAAAAGTGGGACGTGGTGTCCGACAGGATGACTTGATGTCCCCTTGTCACAAATAATAACTTTACATCAGACTTGGATACACGTGTAAAACACACCGCAGAGACCATATTTATTTCAGTTTGAGTTTCTAAAAATGTTATGTTCTTTCATGATCTCTGTGAGGACAGGGGAAATCCAGCTGCTGGGGACACGGTAGAAATTTCTCCTCGTTGTGAAATTGTGAAATTAATGTCAGGAGCCATGACTTTGCTCCGTCCTGAAGGTAACTGTTTATTACAGTCGGCATTTAAATCCCCCGATTAATAGGAGCAATTAAACAATAGCTTCATTTCCAGCAAATTAACAACCCTAATAGGTAATTGCGACATAAATGAAGATAAATTTGTTTTAATACAACGAGATAAAAAGAATACAGACAAGAACAGAATCTCAGATTAGGAATTCAGACTTCATTACTTCATGGGAAACTTGAAAGCTTCACCAGAAGAAATTAAAGCAAGTTTGACTTTTTTTTTTTTTTTTAACCAAGGCCTATCTTGCTGGGAGGGATTGGGGGCAGGAGGAAAAGGGGATGACAGAGGGTGAGATGGCTGGATGGCATCTCCGACTTGATGGATGTGAGTTTGAGTGAACTCCGGGAGATGGTGATGGACAGGGAGGCCTGGCGTGCTGCGGTTCATGGGGTCGCAAAGAGTCGGACACGACTGAGCAACTGAACTGAACTGAACTGATCTTGGTCTAAAGGGTTTTTTTTTTTTTAATAAAGTGTCTGGTCTAAAATGGTTTTTTATAAAGTGTCAGAAACGATATATTTTGTGCTGAGGTCCACAGGGTAAGTCATCAAAGGATGTCCACCACCAAACTCTTTCTCTTGAAGACTCGCTCGGGGCACAGGGGCTCTTGGCAGAGCTTCTTGATAGGTTTTCACTGACAAGGAACCAAAAAGCAAAGCACAGGAGAGCGTTTTTTTGTTTTCCCTACACCTCTGTATTCGTTTTATGATCTGTTCAGTCACAGGGAACGTTTCCTTCCTTAATAATACTTGTTATAATTAGAAAACTATTCTGAGGCTTTATAGTTTGTTCTGTTGAAATGTGGATGTGATCAGGCCAGGGCCGTTTTTAGAGTGATAATGTATCCGTTGGAGAAGGAAATGGCAACCCACTCCAGGGTTCTTGCCTGGAGAAGCTCATGGACAGAGGAGGCTGACAGGCTACAGTCCATGGGATGGCAAAGAGTCGGACACGACTGAGCAACTAAGGACACACGCAACGTGTCCGTACGAAGGATGCTTTGGAAGGGGTCAAGTTGGCTCCGGACAGAGCGGTTGGTGGTTTTAAAGGTAGTGGCACAAAAGCTGAAAGCTCTGCTAGGACAAGGATGATGACTTTCTCCTGGTGGGTCGCTCTGCTGACAGGAAGATCTAACACACAGCGAAGAACAGGAGCGCTGGTCTCCCTAAGGAAGATCGGCAAACTCAGATTTAGGAACTATACCTTAGAAGAGGTTAAGTGTCCAAACCTGCTCTGAAAGTTTTTAAACTCTGGGGGTTTAGCTGACGTTACATCCCTGAGCTCATATGCCCTTAGAAGAACACCTTTTGGCCACTTTGGATCATCAAATGATGTGTAATCAGCCTATAATTCCATCTCCCTTGCAAATACTAATCTTGGGTAAGGGTAGACAGGCCTCCCTGGTGGCTCAGTGGTAAGGAACCCACTCAACGATGCAGGAGCTGCAGGCTTAGCGCCTGGGTAGGCAAGCTTCCCGGGAGGAGGAAATGGCAGCCCACCCCAGCATCCTGGCCTGGAGAATCCCATG
This sequence comes from Oreotragus oreotragus, assembly GCA_006410675.1. Classification (NCBI taxonomy): domain Eukaryota; kingdom Metazoa; phylum Chordata; class Mammalia; order Artiodactyla; family Bovidae; genus Oreotragus; species Oreotragus oreotragus. Next base: position 162,711 of record SJYX01001268.1, on the reverse strand, counting down.
GACAGAGGTGCCTGGTGGGCTGCAGTCCACGGGGTCACAGAGAGTCGGACAGGACTGAGCAACTACACACCAAGGGTAGCTATCAAGCCAGAATGTTCCAGAGCCGGCATCCTGAGTGAAGACCAAGGCAGCTCGGTCACAGCCCCCTACCCCACCCCTCGTGTCCACACACACCCCCATGTGCTTCCTGTCTCCACTGCCCAGATAGGAGTCACCCACCTCTTCTAAACCACGTGGACCGGGTGTCCTTTCAAAGCTTGATTCTCGTCCCTTGCCCACGAGTAGTTTCGGCAGCTCCTGTTGTCTGAAGGACACGGTCTACACACGTCACTCTTCTTTGCATACAGGATCCTTACCCCTGTGTTTCCATTTTCCCTTCTAAGCTGCTTCTCCGCCTCCCTCCTCTTGACATCCCCACTCCATCCTCACTGGTGAGCCATCATTTCATTTGCTGGATGGGAAGTGCTGGCTGAAGGTCAGGTATGCCTTGACCTTGGCAAGTAAGCAAAGCATCCTCTCTAGTGTTTCCAGAGGCGTCCGGAGGCCCGTGAAGCTGGCCCATTGTCTTAGAACATGAGCTGACTGTACTTCCAGCTGGCAGCAAGTGTGGTAGGATTTCCAGAGGTGTGTGGGCCAGGCACGGCTGGGGGTCCCTGTGGTTCACTAGTTGTCACCAAGCATCACAGCCCAAGAGGCCTTTGAGGTAGCTCCTTGTGCACTCCCCACCTCCCTCCCTCTTTTTTCCTTTTGTTGGTTTTTCTGGCATAGCTTCCTCTATACTCAAAACAGATTAGATGAAAACACGTCTAGGGGATGGGGATAGGATTACCAACACCACAGAATACCCCCCTTTAACGTTCATTAACTTTGAGAGTTGAGAAAAATTTCACTTCTAACTTCTTTATAATTCCTAAGTCACAAATTCAGAACTACACGGATAATTTGGTAATTAATTTCTACTTAATTAACAGGATCGTTTAATGATCCCTCAAACTGTAATTTAAAACTGAGTTGAGACATTAGGGGACCTTTTATTTGTTACTGGAAAATTTACAACCCCTGGTGGTTTTCATTATTTGTTCAGGATTTGCCTGGTAAGCCCTCCAAGGTTCTAACAGAAGAGCCATTCAATGCAAAGGCAGTCAGTGTTACCTCTGGTGGTAGCACCAAAGATAGAAATAACACAATGGCATAAACTGCAGCCATGAAATTAGAAGACACTTGCTCCTTGGAAGGAAAGCTATGACCAACCTAGACAGTGTATTAAAAAGCAGAGACATCACTTTGCTGACAAAGGTCCATCTAGTCAAAGCTATGAGGTTTCTCGTGTTTGTGTACAGATGTGAGAGTTGGATCATAAAGAAGACGAGTGCCAAAGAATGAATCTGCCACGGGCGCACATATCCCCCCATCAGAAGACAGGTGGCTGAGGAAGTTGTGGTGCATACACAATGGAGTGTTCAGTTCAGTTGCGTTCAGTCGCTCAGTCGTGTCCGACTCTTTGCGACCCCGTGAGTCGCAGCACGCCAGGCCTCCCTGTCCATCACCATCTCCTGGAGTTCACTCAGACTCACGTCCATCGAGTCCGTGATGCCATCCAGCCATCTCATCCTCGGTCGTCCCCTTCTCCTCCTGCCCCCAATCCCTCCCAGCATCAGAGTCTTTTCCAATGAGTCAACTCTTCGCATGAGGTGGCCAAAGTACTGGAGTTTCAGCTTTAGCATCATTCCTTCCAAAGAAATCCCAGGGTTGATCTCCTTCAGAATGGACTGGTTGGATCTCCTTGCAGTCCAAGGGACTCTCAAGAGTCTTCTCCAACACCACAGTTCAAAAGCATCGATTCTTCGGCGCTCAGCTTTCTTCACAGTCCAACTTTCACATCCATACATGACCACAGGAAAAACCATAGCCTTGACTAGGCGGACCTTAGTCGGCAAAGTAATGTCTCTGCTTTTGAATATACTATCCAGGTTGGTCATAACTTTTCTTCCAAGGAGTAAGCGTCTTTTAATTTCATGGCTGCAGTCACCATCTGCAGTGATTTTGGAGCCCAAAAAAATAAAGTCTGACACTGTTTCCACTGTTTCCCCATCTATTTCCCATGAAGTGATGGGACCGGATGCCATGATCTTCGTTTTCTGAATGTTGAGCTTTAAGCCAACTTTTTCGCTCTCCTCCTTCACTTTCATCAAGAGGCTTTTTAGCTCCTCCTCACTTTCTGCCATAAGGGTGGTGTCATCAGCATATCTGAGGTTATTGATATTTCTCCCGGCAATCTTGATTCCAGCTTGTGTTTCTTCCAGTCCAGCGTTTCTCATGATGTACTCTGCATATAAGTTAAATAAGCAGGGTGACAATATACAGCCTTGACATACTCCTTTTCCTATTTGGAACCACTCTGTTGTTCCATGTCCAGTTCTAACTGTTGCTTCCTGACCTGCATACAGATTTCTCAAGAGGCAGGTTAGGTGGTCTGGTATTCCCATCTCTTTCAGAATTTTCCACAGTTTATTGTGATCCACACAGTCAAAGGCTTTGGCATAGTCAATAAAGCAGAAATAGATGCATCTGAGTCAGTTCTAATGAGGTGCATGAAACTGGAGGTGTTATACAGAGTGAAGCAAATCAGAAAGAGAAACACCAGCTCTGCATATTAGCGCATGCATATGGACTTCAGAAAGATGGAGACGAGGATCCTAGAGGCAAGGCAGCAGACGGGCCGCGCGCCTGTTTCCTTGTTTCCCCCACGAGCCCGTCCCTGTGCCGGCAGGTTTGCATTTGCTGTTTGCTGTCTGTGCTCAGTCCGCCTTCCTCGTGCCTTGTCTGCTCACGTATCCTGTGAGCTCACTTCTAAGCTTGTTTGTGAGCTCGTGATCAGTGGTCTTTTTCTCAGGGAACTCTGAGACCTGGATTAAGAGCACCTCTTCCAGAGATATTTCTGTTTTACTTCAGTCTGGCTCTTGCATGAAGGTGTGGTTCAAACTAACTTCTGCACCACAAAATTGGGACAAAATCAGCCCCCAAACTCACATAAGTCTGGCCTGTTATTATGAAATCTGGGGAGTATTTTCTCTCCCTGTAGGCAGGACCAAAGAATTGACACTTTTGAACTATGGTGCTGGAGAAGACTCTTGAGAGTCCCTTGGAATGCAAGTAAATCAAACCAGTCAATCCTAAAGAAAATCAACCCCGAATATTCCTTGGAAGGACTGATGCTGAAGCTGAAGCTCCAATACTTTGGCCACCTGATGCAAAGAGCTGACTCACTGGAAAAGACCCTGAAGCTGGGAAAGACTGAGGGCAGGAGGAGAAGGGGACGACAGAGGATGAGATGGCTGGATGGCATCACCGACTCCAAGGACAAGAATCTGAGCAAGCTCTGAGAAATAGTGGAGGACGGGGAAGCCTGGCATGCTGCACTCCATGGGGTCACAAAGAGGCAGACACGACTGAGCTACTGAAGAACAACAGCAATGAACCCCCGGCCTCAAACTGTGCTTTTAAAATATTTTTGCGGAGTAAAAATTAGAGTCTCCCACTGATTTTTAAAAAAAATTTTTAATTGAAGGATAATCTCACGCTAGTTGGTTTTTATAAGTGTGCCTGTTATAAACATTGAAATGGTCCCATAATAGATCTATCATTCATACTTCAATTCCCATCTAACATTGTTCACTCAGCGCTCTCACCCTTCCTGGTCTCAACAGCCTGCATCCAGCTTTTCCCAGTAGCTGAAGACCGCCCCCTTGCTCAGGTCTGGCCAGGTTCACACTGTCTCCAGTTGCATCCGACGGTGGCTCCGGGATGTCGGTCAGCCGTGCCTGCTCCTGCAGTGCTGTGCTGAGTGAGCTGTGGCCCCCAGCTCCCCCGGGCCCCTGACTCACCTGCTCCCCAGCACCGCCCGAGAACGGGGGCCACGCTGCTCCTACAGCAGTGTCCACACCGCGGAAGCTGACGTTGCTCACGGGGTCATGGTGGGGGATGTCCGAGAGCAGATCCTTACACACTTGGTTGAAGAGTTAAGTCTCCTGCACACTCGGGGAACTGGGGAAAGGCAGGTGAGAGAGTCGCCTGATGGAGAAGCCGCTGTTCCCCTGGGACCTGGACAGGGAGCTGGTGGGGCTGTAGGATCTCGTAAGTAGAGTGAAGAACCGGAGGGGCAAGAGGGACCGCCCAGCCCTGTGTTTGAGCGGTTCTCGGTGCTCCTGTCTCTGCCAGAACCTGGGAGCTCTGGTTATGAGGTGCCAAGGACACTGCTCCCGGCTTGGAGCTCCGAGAGATGAGAGACCAGGTCACATACCCTGTGCCCTGCCTTCCCTTCCTCTCTGGACCCCAGGGTGGTGCTTCCAACATTCCTGTTAATTGACCGATTCCGGTAAATCGTTCAAAGGAGAGAAGATACCTTGTGGATTACATTTGCTATCACTCACTGGACTGTGCCAAAAATGTCATCATGGCTAATGAAATTTTAAAAAGTTTAAGTGCTTAACTGTGGTGTTGGAGAAGACTCTTGAGAATCCCTTGGACTGCAAGGAGATCCAACCAGTCCATCCTAAAGGAAATCAGTCCTGAGTGTTCATTGGAAGGACTGATGTTGAAGCTGAAACTCCAATACTTTGGCCACCTGACGCGAGGAGCTGACTCATTTGGAAAGTCCCTGATGCTGGGAAAGACTGACGACAGAAGGAGAAGGGGGCGACAGAGGATGAGATGGTTGGATGGCATCACTGACTCAATGGACATGAGTTTCGGTAGGCTCCGGGAGTTGGTGATGAACAGGGAGGCGTGGCGTGCTGCAGTCCATGAGATCGCAGAGTCAGACATGACTGAGCGATTGAACTGAATTTGGTGCTTAATTATGGATGTTGCAGACATTGGGTGGTACCGTTCAAGGGGAGTGTTAGAGACACCCCTGTCTGGGGGCCTCGTCCCGTAAGTAGAGAGCTTGAGGCCAGGACCTGGTGTGAGTGATCACGTGTTGGGTTGGGGAGGAGCAGTTCCTCCGCCCAGGCACTAGGGATTCGGGGCTGAGAAAAAGAATTGCAGCCTTCAGCAGGGCCCTGGGGGCATTTAGGGTGCAGGGTCCCCCTGGAGGAAGCTCATGCTTAGAGAGGACAGCTTACCCAGGAGAGGTGGCGCGCGGCATGGATTCTGAGGAGGGACTGACCGTGAGGTCTGGGCCACGCTGGCCGCTTGTGCAACGTGGTGTGGGAGGGCTGGTGGGCTCTGTCTGGCATGGCAGTGGGCCGCGAGGCTGGAAGATGGGCGTGTCGAGTTGGGATTGCCTTCTGTCCCCTCTGGGGTTCTGAGCCAATTAAGAGATAAGATCCCTAAGGGTCAGATGAGTCCTTGTCATGGGTAAAGCTGTACCGGGCAATAACGCTCATCTGGGTTTTCTTCTGTGGAAACCAGAACCGGACTGACTTGGTTCCAGGCAGCGGGGGAGCCCTCGCCTTGCCCCCGGGCTCCGGGCACACGGCTCCCGATTGCAGGGGTGGAGAAGGGACAGCCTGTCCCAAGCTGGCAGCCACTTCAGTCACTAAGTGGGTCGAGCCTTCGCAGGAGGGCTTGGGAAGAGGTCAGAAGAGGTGGGGCTGTGGGTCCCTGGCTCTGTGGGAAGTCATAACGGGAGTGGAGAGCCCCCCCGCTCCTCCACGTGGAAGAGCCCCGTTTTGCTGAGAACTTTCAGCTCTGACATCGGTGTGGTAACGGGACGTGTCGCAGGACTGTTAGTAGAAGCGGGCGGGGAGAGCTGCGCTCACGAGGCCACCTGCAGCGTGCTCTGTCGGCGGCAGTAGTGCTGGAGACGGCAGTGATGGGGCTCGGCCTCAGAGGCCGCCAGAGGAGCCGGCCACGGGCGGGTGGAGTTAGGGTCCAAGCAGTGGTCGTGGAGATGAATTTAAGAGAAATTCCAGTGGAAGCATCCATCTCTTCCGGCTCCTGTGTCCCTGCCCTGGCGTCACAGGGGATGGTACAGTTAGAGCTGGGAGACGGCGTGAGACCCAGGCTGGGCCACGTGGACGTCGGGGTGCATCCAGAGCGGGGGTGTGGAGTCAGCTGTTGGATCCACAGTCCCCGAAGCAGGAAGGACGCGGAGCAAGGCTGGGTGGATTTGGGAGCCCTTGGCTGGGAGAGAAAACAGCCGAAGAAGGAAACCTCGAAGCACCCAACGTCCATCAAAGGAGGCTGCTCAAGAGGTTCTGCCAGAGAGGAGCCCCCGAGAGTTGGTGACAGGGGAGGAGGAGCAGTCAGTGGTGCCCAGGGCCGCCCGGGGGTCAAGCAGGAGGTAACCGGCCTCCAGCTGGTCACCAGCAACCTTGGCAATGGCAGGTTTCAACCAAGGGCACAGAGACGGAAGCCGGGTTGAGGTGGTCAGCACAAGGGAGGGGGCGTCAGGGAGAGTCTGTGCGGGCACAGGGCAGAAGGGTACACAGGCCCGTCCTGGGAGCGCCGGGGTCTGGGGGGGCAGTGTTGCGAGCACTCCTGGAGGCAGACGGACTGCTTCTGCACCCCTGCTCTGCCGCTGGCTCCCTCTGCCTCATTTTCCTCATCTGCGAAATGGGACTGTGAGGGTTGAATGGGTTAGTAGACAGGATGCTCAGGGCTTCCCTGGTGACCCAGTGGTAAAGAATCCTCCTGCCAATGCAGGAGACCTGGGTTCTGTTCCTGGGTGGGGAAGATCCCCTGGAGAAGGGAA
>SJYX01001268.1:130607-155301 GCA_006410675.1 Oreotragus oreotragus | reverse complement strand
AAGTGGGGGAGGGGGAGGGGAGGAGGACTCCCCCCAGATCCTGGGGAGCCGTGGGCCTGACTCCCTTGAGGGGACCAGACTCGTTCTTTCTGCTCCTGCTTCAGTGCGAATGATTTGAGAACCAGGAGAAACAGAAATTGGGCATTAGGCCAGGTTTTAATGAGGTCTTATTTGGGAGCTATCCGAGAGTCTTATTTTTACACACTAATTAAAGGGTGTCATTTATCATCTCTCCAATAGAAAATGCAAAATCTGTGGAGAAAGTAAATGTATAACTCGCTTTTTCTGGTTGCTTCAGTTCTTGAATCAACTTTTTGATTGAAGAAGGGAAATATATTTATGAAAGTATAATCAAGGGCACAGCTGAAAAATAAAGATCTCAAGGTCATCACGCAGGTTGAGAAGGGGCCACTGCCAGCCCCCAGTAGCCACTCAGGCCTCTCCCAGGCTGTGGAAGTTGCTTCCTTATTTTTGAAGTTTCTACAGTGAGACTATGCATACAGTTAAAGGGTATCTATCACCCAAATAAAACTTCAAAGTTGTGGAGGGAGTGATACTTATTCATTCATTTGTTTATGCTGCTGCTGCTAAATCACTTCAGTCGTGTCCGACTCTGTGTGACCCCATAGACGGCAGCCCACCAGGCTCCCCCATCCCTGGGATTCTCCAGGCAAGAATACTGGAGTGGGTTGCCATTTCCTTCTCCAATGCATGAAAGAGAAAAGTGAAAGTGAAGTCGCTCAGTCTGTCTGACTGTTAGCGACCCCATGGACTGCAGCCCACCAGGCTACTCCATCCATTGGATTTTCCAGGCAAGAGTACTGGGGTGGGGTGCCATTGCCTTCCCCGCATTTGTTTATATTTGAGTGTATTTAATATTTTTTCCCTTCCAGTTTTACTGAGCTGTAACTGACACACCATATAAGGTGCACAGTGCAGTGATTCAACTTGCATCATGAAATGATAGCACAGTAAGTTTAGTGAACATCCACCATCTCATGTAGATAAAGAATTAAATAGAAACATATCTTCCTTTGATGAGAGCTCCTAGAATTTATTCTGTTAATAACTTTCATCTGTAACAAGAGCAGTGTTGATTATGTTTATCACGTTGTGTCTCAGTCCCTAGGAAGTGACTTTTCAGACAGTGCCAAGCACTACTGTCGGAATACCAGGTTAACGAAATTGGTTAGCGCCTGGCGGCGTGCTGCTGTTCACGCAGTCGCAGAGTCAGACCCGACTCAGCAACTGAACAGCAGCACCACCTGGAAAGGAGCAAGCGTTTCCAGGGTCTGCCCCCGACAGCAGTTCAGACTTGGGCTTAGCTCCTGTGGCAGCTTTACACAAAAGCATGGCTCCAAGGCTGGAAAAACAGCACGGCTTGATGATGAAGGGCCCAGATCCTTTAAAGTCAGCTCAACTGACAGTGCTTCTGTTTTATTCATTCATCGCATGTATTTATATAAAATACGTAACATTCACTTGTGGGGTGCTTAAATGTAGGCAAAAACTCAGTGGTTATAAAGATGCCTAGCCAGTGTAATCTGAGGGGTAAGTAAGATTCACGTTTTAAGTCGACTGACCTTTAAATGTTCTGGATATCAGGCGCAGTTGGTGACTATAGTTATAGAACAGAGCCTCCCTGCTCTGGGACCCCATTTCCCTTGAGCTGTTACTGGGGAGGGGCCTCATCCACGCACGCGGCCCAGCCCAGCTCTGTGGCCACAGTGGGCAGGAGGCTCTTCACTGTAAAAAAGAAGGTGGCTCAGCCTTACAAAACAGTCACTGTGTCTCCTCGTCCTTCTTGAGTCAGACACTCCCATTGTCCCCGACGAAGTGTCCCCCACTGTTGTGGGTTATCCTGTATTTCTGATGCAGGATATGTATTTTAGCACAAAATATTTGTAACTCACTTCCTTGCTTCCATTTGTGGGTAGACATAAAAATAATGGCGAAATAAAACAAATAGGGTTAAAAGTTCTAGTTAGGCTTAAAAGAATGCTATGAGTTATTAGAGGCTGTGACTTCATATTCTGTTATAAATGTGGCAAAGCAGTAATTCCACGGACAGAAGAACCTTAGTACTTACCGTGTGGTTGATGCTTTGCACAGCCCTTTCGGTCCCCATGTGGGAGTCTTAACGGGTAAAGCTTCTCTCTGCCCGCGGACTTGCTCTTTCTAGCCTCCGTATGGGGAGGAGAGGAAATTCTTTTCCATTTGTAGTGTCATAAAACGAGGGTTTTAATAATGTATTTGACTTGTTTTAGAAAGTTTCTCAACTCTCCCCCTTAGAGTATAAAACACTCACCGAGAATGTCTATAGAGTTGTCCAAATAGTTTTGCCCTGTTTAATTCTGATGTTTATGCTTTTTCTGTGAGATTTAAGATGAAACCCTGTATGGTCATCCAACTGAATAGTAGCTCTGAGGTCAGGGGGAGAATAAAAATGCATTAGAGTTGATCATCAAAATAAAAGAAGTTCTTTATTTTTGCGTTGTTAATGGAAGTAAATTGGCAGTCACCCTGACAACCGTGATTGTAAGGTATTTAACTTCCGGTCTTGGAATCTCAGCTCACCTACACAGCACTTGCTCTGCAGGTGTTGGAATCTGTTCTTGGGTTTTAGTTTTGAGTTCACATAATGATTTTTGAAATACTCTGATGTGCATCTTCAGAGACCCCAGATCAATACGCCAATGGCTTTGAAATGACAGAGTGTTGCGATATTCCTCTGTAATTTAAACATGATTAGCTGATGAAGGTTATGATCAATACACTATGGGAAGATAAATTAATTGACATCATCCTTTCAGGATGATAAGAGGCCTATCGGAGGTGGGATGTAACTAATGAGGCTGCTGTTTCATCTCTGTGAGCCATTTTTTATATATTGCATTTTCACTTAATCATATTTATACTATCATTCATTTACCTGAAAGCCGTATGCTGCGGACAAATCAGCTCCTTATTAACACTGTATTCATTTGGACAAGAAACGATCCGCGGCCACTGTGTGTGCTCCTGTGTCATAACCTGCTGCTGGGAACACTGTGTGTTCCTTTGCATGGATGTCTTAAAAATAGCCACTCTCTGGGCAAAGACAAGGATTGAATATCATTGAAGTTAATTACAGCTCGTCCCCAAAGACACACATCTATTCAAATAAATCCTGCAGTTATTCTCCTGTAGTGACACCTATTGGTGTAGGAAGAGTTTTCTAATCCTTGACTTCCTTTCCAATTAAATCTAGTATGCTTTATCAGCCAGCCTATTTGCCAGTAGTTATGACTGGTGGAATTTAGATTTGTATTGATTAAGATAAACTCTCAATGTGTGTAGCTGTATATTTAAATTAAAAAAAATCTTTGAGATAATTACATGTCCTTGAATATAATTCTATGCAATCGCTTGTAGAGTTGAGAGTAATTCTTTAGGCTATGCAAAAAAAAAAAAAAAGATAAAATAGATTTTTTGGTTTCCAGAAGGATTTGGTTTAAATTCCCCTGTCTTATTTAGGATGATTTTTGCTCTAAGTAATTGGGGGGAAAATCATTAGAATGATTTAAACAAGATAGATGTGTATTTTTTGTGGTTTACCTGTAAAGCTTCTGAGGCAGTCTGCACAGGGCTGGCAAGGGCTCATGTCCCACCAAGTGTGGCTTCCACCCCCTCAAGGTCACTGCCAGGGCTGCAGCCAACATATGTGCCTTTATGCAGCCAGAAAGAAAAGGTCATAAGGGAGAAATAGGCCAAAGGCATCTCTCTTGAGGATGCGTCTGGGATGCTGCCGCATGACCCTCCTGCTGACATCCTACTGGCCAGAACTTGGTCGTGTGGCCCCATGTAGCTGGGGGGCAGGAGGATAGACCAGGGGAAGCCACAGGGAATGGCGTGCCTCTCCTGGTCGTCCTGGGCCCCACTGAAAGTCGGGAATTGTGTTAACCGTGGGCCCAAGGGACAGTGGGTGATGGGGACGGTCCTGGGCCTCTGCCATGTGCCCTGGGTTTGGAGAGCAGCCTCACAGAGACCTTCTCTGTCTCCCTGCCCACAGTTGCCCAGAAGATTGTCGCCACGAGGAAGAAGCAGCAGCTGTCCATAGGTCCCTGCAAGTCCCTCCCCAACTCGCCCAGCCACTCGTCCGTCTGCTCTGCACAGGTGTCCGCCGTGCACATCAGCCAGGTATGCGGGCCCTGAGAGGCTGGGCTGCAAGGCAGGTGCGAGCCCGGGAGGACACGCCTGCCAAAGAGGGTGCTCAGCCAGCTCCAAGGTGGAGTTCCTGTTTGTTTCAACTTTGCAAATAATAGCGTGTCTGTAATGGACGTAACACCTCCTTCAGAAGCTGCTGTGGCCCGGAGTTTTTATGGGAATCAGTCTTTAATGCTCCCATCTCCACGCTGTCTCTGGTGTTGATTTAAATGACCCCGAGTTGGTCTTCGTTCTCAGCTGCTTGTAGGCTGAGCAGCTGTGGGTAAATTTCATTGGCTCACCCCACAATATGCTTCAAGATGGTAGCAGTTCTGGGTTAGAGTCCCCTTTTCCCTTATGCCCTATGGAAACTAGTAACTTTTTTTTTTTAACTCTTTGTTGAATATTACAATAATGCTTCCCCTGCTTTATATTTTGTGAGGTGTTTTTTTTTTTACCATGTCTGTGCATGTCGGAACTTAGCTTCTCGAAGAAGGATTGAACCTACACCCCTGCACCGGAAGGTGAAGTCTTAAGCTCTGGACCGCTCGAGAAGTCCCACTAGTATCTTTCTATTGCAATATTTTGCTGTTTATTTGGAAGCAAATCATATATAAGTCACTTTGAGGAACCAAAATCCCAGAGAGGAACTGTTGGCTTATCCTTGCTTGCTGTCCTGTCTTCGGTTTACATTTCTCAGACAGGTGTTAGGTTGATACTTTTTAAACAGATCTAGTGAGAAGGTTAGGCATCCTCTGTTTGGTTCCTTGAGGAGAAGGGAAGTGTGTTTACAGTAGGGCCCTACAGAGGTACCATCAAGGCTGTTAATGTCCCCACCAACGGCATCTGTAATTCTCTCTGAATTTGAAGTATCTTCCACATGCATCCACATTTTCAAGAGGTCATTTTCTTTTTTTAAAACTCATTTTTTTGGGGGGAATATGATTGATTTACAGTGTTGCATTGGTTTCTGCTGTGAAGCAGAGTGTCATTTATACATGTATTAATACGTATGTCCCTTCTCTCTTAGATTCTTTTTCCATGTAGGCCATTACAGAGGATTGAGTATTATTCCTTGTGCTATGCAGCAGGTCCTTATCAGTCATCTTTTTTATATATAGTAGTGTGTATATGTCAATCCCAGTCTCCCGATTTATCCCTCTAAGAGGTCATTTTCAAAATATGAGTTCTGGTCCTCTGGGGCACAGCTATGCTCTTTCTGCCTCTAATCTAGCGCAGTGAAGGGACCATGGAAACCACTGAGTACAACCAGTCCCTTCCTTTTTCAGAGGAAATAGAAAATAATTACATTTTCACTCTCACGAAAAATTAAACGAAAGAGACTTCCCTGCCTTCAGTCCCTTTTCTTAGCTGAAATGACGCTGAGCTGATCGCTCTCTTCTAGAAGGACACCAAGCATCCTTCATGCCAACGTCACCAGCCAGTGGGAGAGGCCGGCCCACCCGTCCGGCTGCACCTGCTGCATGTGACTTGTCGGTCCGTGGGTTACGGTCCCACGCAGGTGGTGAGTGAGGCTCCCGGAGCGTGTGCCTAACACAGCCTTGGCTTCGGATCGTTGCAGACGAGTAACGGCGGCGGGAGCCTGAGTGACTACTCCTCCTCCGTGCCGTCCACGCCGAGCACCAGCCAGAAGGAGCTCCGCATTGACGTGCCGCCCGCGGCCAACACGCCCACGCCCGTCCGCAAGCAGTCCAAGCGCCGGTCCAACCTCTTCACCGTGAGTATCCCCCGGGGCTCGGAGCCGGGGTCCTGAGACGGCCACTGAGTGGTCCTCTGGCCGCCAGGTGGTCAGGGATGGGTGTCGTGTCCAAACCAAATGAGCAGGAAGGGCGCTGAGTTCCGTGGGTGTCTCAGAGTATTGCGGAAAGCCGAGGTGCAGGTGCTGAGCAAGCTGGGACTTGCTCAGTTGCAGGGAGTCAGAAATGAAGAGCCAGGGGTTTGGATAAAGGTGTCCCTGGTCCTGCAACTCTCTTGGTCTCCTGTTGATACAGACTCTCCCAGGATTCCCCACACGTGCGCATCCAGCCTTCGAGATGAGACGTGTAAGCCCTATAGGTGGACAAACCCCCTGCTCCTTAGGCTGCAGCCCTGAGGACTTCCTCGGGGTCTGTAGAGGCTCATGGACACGAGCCTGTGCACTTGGAATTTTCTTCAGAACCATTTGCAGGGCTCTGGTGGACGTCAGCTCTCAGGGCTCAGGTTTATGAGCTTGGAATCTGTGCGTGGGAACCAGGTGTGTGTAGTTTTTTAAAAGCTCCCTGAGCAGTTGGGCTGTCCCCTTAACAGCAGAGGACACAAAAGCGCGGCCCCCTGTCCATTCCTTTACACACAGCAGGCATTACCAGTCAATGGTGGAGAAGGCTTTGCAGCTGAGCCCAGAACTCCAGACTCAGAACTCCCGGCACAGCTACTGCCATGCGTGGCTGGAGTCATTTGACTTGAGAAGAACCCTTTCCCTCCTAGGACTAAGTCTGTACATTACGAGTATACAAGCTTTCAAACCAGGGCTTCTCATCCAGATGCTTTCGCTCTGCCAGAAATTTGGCAGTTCCTGGAGAAGGTCTGAGTTGTCTCAGTGGGGGGTTGGGGGTGGGGGTGGGCATGGTCTTGCAGAGTTCTAGCCTGGGTACCAGCCACGGAGGCATTCAACATCCCACAGTGCACAGGCCAGCTGCACAAAGAGGATGTCTCCAGCGTCCAGTGTCTTATCTTAGAAATGGAAATTTGACTTGTCTTAGAAAGTTGCTCAACTCTAGCATACAGCGTCAGGGTGCCCTCTTTCCAGCCGTGTGATTTCTCCTCTTGGTTGGTCCCTGGGTCGGGAAGATCCCCTGGAGAAGGGAATGGCAACCCACTCCAGTATTCTTGCCTGGAGAGTCCCGTGGACAGAGGGGCCTGGCGGGGGCTATAGTCCATGGGGTCGCAAAGAGTCAGACATGGCTGAGTGACTGACACTTTTTCTTGATTGATTATTACTGACTTCGGTGCAAAGAAGTTCAGTATTTCCTGGCTCGAGCTAAAGGAGGCTTCTACAGAGGTGGCCACGAGTCTGTTATCTGACCCACTGCCCTGATTTGGAGATGGCGGGGTTTTTTTGTGTGTTTTTTTGGTGGCACAGCACGGGGGAGCTTAGTTCCCCATACAGGGATCAAACCTGCGCCCCCGGTCTTGGAAGTGCGGAATCTTAATTACTGGACTGCTGCAGAAGTCCCTGGGGACGGCGTTCTCCATGGTGGAGGAGGGCGCCAGGTACAGCAGATCCCCGGGCCCTCTCTATCGTGTCCACGACAGTTTTCCCATCAGACGGCCTTTGTTGCCGAGGTCTGTTCCCAACAGCACACACTCCCTCCTCACTACTATTCCCTTCCTCGACTCCTTGCCCCGTGCCGTGCGAGTTCTGGCAGGCGCTGCTGTTGGAGGGCCAGAGTGAGGATCAGACAGGCTCAGCTCCTGGCCTCTACTGCCTGGGGCTGTGTGACCCTGGGCCAGGAACTCAACCTCTCTGAACCAGAAACAACAGTAGTTGCAGAGAGGTTGCTAGGAAGATTCCCTGTAGGGGTGACGAGTCCTTTGCTTTCATTTATATCTCACCACCCCACTGTTATGGAGTGACTTAAGTGGCTGTAGATTGGGAGGGAGATGCTTAGGTGTGTGCAAAATACAGGTATATACCTGATATGCTTAAAGACGTCCACTGCAAGACACTGTACTGTAGAATTTCTTCAGACACACTGAGAAGAGCAGCAGTAACCTAAACAGCGCTCGTGGCTTATCCATCCACCTGTCACACGTGTGCACACCCAGGCGGGGGCTTCCAGGTGAGGCAGGGCCGGAAGACAGGCTGTGGATCGAGCCAGGGCTCCGTGGACCTGAGGAGGAGCCCGCTGCTGAAGGCGCAGAGAGGGCAGTGGGCCGTGAGCGGGACACCAGCATAGCGGGGAGGGGGGGGCCTGGAACCTGGGCCAGGGCATCTTGTGTGTGTTTGCCCCTTCTTCTAGGGCATGGCGGGAGGACGGGACACCCAGGCTCACGACACCTCCTCAGCGTCACCTTTCTCGCTCATTGGCTTTGGTCTGTCTTCAAGGCAAGAGGCGAGAAGCTGGGAAGTCTCTTTGAAATGGGGCTGCTCCAGCACATTCCATCCCACACCTATATGGGCACCTCTGGGGTCTGAAGGTGCTGGAAAGTAGTGTCCTGGGCCCTGCCCACTGGGTACCTGCCAAAGGAGACACGTTTGAGGCAGGAAGAAGCAGGTGATCAGTAACTCGGGTGAGAAGCCTGCCCTTCCCTGCCGCTGTCTGCACGGCCAGATTTGTTTTCCATCAGGCGTGGGGGTCGTCAGAGTCAACCTGGATTCAAGAGGAGGTGGACTGGGATGGGGGTGCTGCCCGCCCAGAGGAGAGCAAAGGGATGGGACCCCCGTCTCTGCACAGTTGGAGCCGTGCACACGTGTACATGCCGAGTCCAGGCACCCAGACCACGGCTAGCTGTCCAGGCCAGGTGGGGCAGGGCCAGAGCCAGTGCAGACCCGTCCTTATGGTGACTGGAAATCCCCATTGATCGTGTCGTAATTACTGCAGCTGGTGATGGAGGCGAGGGCCTGCCTGTGAACCAGGGCGGGATCGAGGCTTGGTCTCTCCGTGTTGGAAAGCGGCTTGAGAGTAAACCCTTTCAGAAGCTGAATCCATTGCACTCTTGTTACTAGTGGGAACAGGAATTGGGGTCCTGAAGAAGCTAACTTCACAGTGGGTTTGCATCATGGCGTTGAAGGAGAAGACTGAAAACCTGTATCTTCATCACTGCCAGCTTTGACACCGAACAAAGCGCTGGCGCTGATGGTGATGGTGACGGGTGGGCGTTGCATGCTGGAGATCTCAGAAGTGATAACTCCACTAGGTGTCAGTGTCACCCAGGGAATGACAGGAGGCAAATTGATTTAGAAATCGTGGCCAGTTAAGAAACTAGATTCTCCTTCTTACCGGTTTGCTCCGATTCTTAAATATGTAAAATGTCATAACCTCCTCATCCCTAGCGATTGTTAGTAATCACTGGCTTCAATTAGCGAAAAGTATATTTACTGAAAAATGTGTATTAGGAGGACAGAAGTGCCCTACATCGACCAATCTTAGTGAATAAAAACCCACTCAGGCTGGGACGGTAATGCCCACGTGAAGGAGCTTCGTCTTCCTTACTTACGAAGATCCTCCTAAAGAGGCCAGCCTTAATTAAGTAGTACACACACCAGTCTGCAAACACTGTGCTTATAAATTTTATAAAGTGACCTGTAGTGTGCCACCCTGGGCTAACATTCTTCAGTCCCAGATGCTTCTGTCTGTATACACACACATGCAAAAATAAGCCAAAATCTGAGCAAAAATAAATCACACCCACACCTTTCACAAAAGACTACAGACTTGCAGATCTCTCCTATAGTGGCAAGTTTTGTGTTCTGTTGGCAGTAGGAACCATCAGTCACTCATAAAAAAGCTGAATGATATTGTATCTTGCTTATTTCTTTGAAAAAAAATTTTTTGAATAAAATATTTAAAGGCTATATCCATCGAATTCCTGGTTCTGTAATATATGCTCTTAGGATGAGTAGTTTCATAGCCCTGATTTATTAACGTGGTTCAAATATTTTATTAGGAAGTATTTTCAAACATACAGGAATTTAAAAACATATGCATATACTCACCCTGCAGCTCATAGGCTGCACACATTTTTCTGCCACTGCTGCTGCGACTTTTTCTAGAAGTAATCCCGTCATAGATAAAGAGTGCACCTCCAGAATATCCATCCCCCTACCCCCCCACCTCCACCCGGGATCAGCATCCCTTTGGATGCAGTGTCTGTTATCTGTGTCCACGGCTTAAACTCACTCCCCTACGTGTCTGCAAATTGTCCGGTGGACGATTTATAATCCTGATGGCACTTACGGGCTTATTTCTGAAAGCTTGCCATATAATGCCGACACCCCAGAACAGAGCCAAGCATACCCAGTAACCAAAGATTGTGAAAAGCCATTACCCAGTTCACAGAGACTCTCTGTAAAAAAAGTAAGGCAGCAGAATTGATAGTATAAATTAGACCTGTTTGAATGGTATTTTGTCTTCTGCAGGCAGGGAGCGGGGGTCCTGTGAGTGTGCCCCAGCAGTCCTGGACTCCCTCATCAGCTGGAGAGGGGAAGGCGGGTCTCAGTGTGATAGCGAGGGCACTTGGCAGTGGCACTCCTTGTTCTCGGGAGCAGGCCGCTGCTGGGGTGCCCCTCACAGCTTCCTTTATCACCCGAGGGGCAGCTGAACGTGTCTCTGACGAAGGAGGGGGTGATCAGGTTTATCCTAGCCTTCCTTCCTGCTGCGTTCACTGTGCGCAGAGGCTCCCCGTGGCTTTTTGTGTTGAGTGTGATAAACTCCTGTTAGGGTTCTGGTGGTGTGCCAGGCGGGTGCCTTGCACACTCACTCCTGACCCCCCAGCAGCGGTACCCAGGGCTGCTCTGTATCTGACTCTTTGGCGGAACCGTTTGAGTGGCATTGTGAGGCTCTGCTGTGGGTGGTGTAGTCTCTGGGCTGGCAGAAGTAACAGGAGGCCTCCCTGGGAATCTGTGCACGCTGCGGCGTTTCATGTCCGATGGGTTTGGTTTAGTTTGGCTGTTGGGTTTCCATTTTATGATATATGTCACAGATTGCTATACCAAAAGTCACTGTAGGATGGGGAGACAGTAAACCCTTCTGCCTAACCATTTATCACCACTCTGTCCATGAAGCTTTAGTTTTATGGTTCTCTCCACCCAAGTGTGAGAGTCATCGGGAATTTCTCCTGCGTTTTGGCGGGGAAGATTCCCCTCAGTTTCCCCCTCATTCATCTCAGGGTATGTGATCAGAAGTGGAGTTTAGTTCCTGATCCTGCTTCCTGTGGAATCTGGAATTCTCTGACGACAGAGTGGCTGTGGAGACAGATGTGCTGCCTTGAGGAAGATGTTAATTTTTTTTTAATGTTTGTTTTGTTAATTATTCTGATTAATAGAGAATAATGAAGACAGATTTCCATATTTAGAAATTCAGAATTCTCAAAATTCCAAAGTACCATTAGTGGTCTCTATTGATTTGAAACAATTTTAAATGTCATCCCTGTGGGCTCTGAATCTCGTTTACAAATAGAAACCTCAAATTCCAGGTTTCTCATGAACTGAGACTTAGGGCACTTATGTAAGAGCTGTTACATAGCTCTTACCGCAGGTTATTAATTAAATGGTTTATTAATTAAAGAGAAAAGCGAGCCCCTAATTCTTTAACTAAAGTTTGTGACGAGGAATTGATAAATCTCTGTTTATTTCCCACCGAGCCCAGAGGTTAAACATTACGTTTTACATTCTTCCACAGCTTTCTGTGTGTTGCTTGTTTCGTTTCCTGGTACCCTCGCTCCAAGCTTCTGGCATCCTAGGTGCTCTGTAAATAATGTCAGCTTCTTAGCGTCATCAGAGAAGCCTGTCTTCTATGGAGCCCGTGGGCTCATTGCAGTCCCTGATCTGGGTTTACGTCATGTGAACTTTTCTCCTCATACTCCATGACATCACTCCCTTTAATATTAAAAATATATGTATACACATATATCAGCAGCGCCATGTCACACCCTTTAAAACTGGATTTCATTAGCTTCTCATTGCCGCACTGGACCCCACAAAGTCTGCTCATTTCATATATCATCTCAGATTTGAAAAGCACATGAAAATGTTTCTCCATTTTCAATATTGCGTGAGTAATGTTCCCATTGAAAAGTAATGGAGTGGAGTTGTCACTTGTCAGCACAGTTATTAAGGAGGACGAGTCTCAGATCTTTCTCTCATAATAAAATAAATCTGTCAGAAAATCATTGTGCTCACAGTTTCTCATGCCACCAAGCGATGGAGACTTAGCTGTGGCTGCTCCTTTAATGTCCCCAGCACGTGGTGTCCTGGGGTGGCTTCCCTGGGGCCCCCGTTGACACCCTCCCTGCCGGCCGCCCTCCTCCTGGGCGTGCATGCACGTCATTATTGCCAAGAAAACTGTCAGGAACTTGGCAAACAAAGCCACTCATTTTCCCCCAAAGTACTGATATTTTACCCCCGAAGATATCTTCAACTTTTTTTCCCCTTGGTTATTTTCTGTGGTATATTAACACTAGTTTAACTTTGAATTCGCTCTTTTCTGACTCTCCAGAAGCAATAAAAAGGAACGTTAATGGCAGCTCAGTATGAATTAGGAGTATCCCGTTGAATTGCACAGCTGAGACGTTAATAGAATTTTAAAAATCCTTCAGATGTTAATTAAATGTATACATTTATGTCACAGGTTTCCCAAACAAGTAGCGAGGAGTCCTTTTCTCCTCGGCTGGATTTAACTGCAGCTTCGGAATGTGTTTTCCTGTTGGGCGTTACTTTCCTGTATGGTCCATTGGCTTCTCGTGATTGAA
This sequence comes from Oreotragus oreotragus, assembly GCA_006410675.1. NCBI lineage: Eukaryota > Metazoa > Chordata > Mammalia > Artiodactyla > Bovidae > Oreotragus > Oreotragus oreotragus. Next base: position 142,647 of record SJYX01001268.1, on the reverse strand, counting down.
TTTTGAACTTCTTTACAAAAGAATTAAAAGATGGTTTTGCAGTGGAAAAGTGGGAAGTTTAGAAAATTCCCTGTAACGTGATGGCTCGGTGACAATGGATGCCCAGCAATCAGTTCCTGGGATATGTGTGCGTGCACNGTTTACATTTCTCAGACAGGTGTTAGGTTGATACTTTTTAAACAGATCTAGTGAGAAGGTTAGGCATCCTCTGTTTGGTTCCTTGAGGAGAAGGGAAGTGTGTTTACAGTAGGGCCCTACAGAGGTACCATCAAGGCTGTTAACGTCCCCACCAACGGCATCTGTAATTCTCTCTGAATTTGAAGTATCTTCCACATGCATCCACATTTTCAAGAGGTCATTTTCTTTTTTTAAAACTCATTTTTTTGGGGGGAATATGATTGATTTACAGTGTTGCATTGGTTTCTGCTGTGAAGCAGAGTGTCATTTATACATGTATTAATACGTATGTCCCTTCTCTCTTAGATTCTTTTTCCATGTAGGCCATTACAGAGGATTGAGTATTATTCCTTGTGCTATGCAGCAGGTCCTTATCAGTCATCTTTTTTATATATAGTAGTGTGTATATGTCAATCCCAGTCTCCCGATTTATCCCTCTAAGAGGTCATTTTCAAAATATGAGTTCTGGTCCTCTGGGGCACAGCTATGCTCTTTCTGCCTCTAATCTAGCGCAGTGAAGGGACCATGGAAACCACTGAGTACAACCAGTCCCTTCCTTTTTCAGAGGAAATAGAAAATAATTACATTTTCACTCTCACGAAAAATTAAACGAAAGAGACTTCCCTGCCTTCAGTCCCTTTTCTTAGCTGAAATGACGCTGAGCTGATCGCTCTCTTCTAGAAGGACACCAAGCATCGTTCATGCCAATGTCACCAGCCAGTGGGAGAGGCCGGCCCACCCGTCCGGCTGCACCTGCTGCATGTGACTTGTCGGTCCGTGGGTTACGGTCCCACGCAGGTGGTGAGTGAGGCTCCCGGAGCGTGTGCCTAACACAGCCTTGGCTTCGAATCGTTGCAGACGAGTAACGGCGGCGGGAGCCTGAGTGACTACTCCTCCTCCGTGCCGTCCACGCCGAGCACCAGCCAGAAGGAGCTCCGCATTGACGTGCCGCCCGCGGCCAACACGCCCACGCCCGTCCGCAAGCAGTCCAAGCGCCGGTCCAACCTCTTCACCGTGAGTATCCCCCGGGGCTCGGAGCCGGGGTCCTGAGACGGCCACTGAGTGGTCCTCTGGCCGCCAGGTGGACAGGGACGGGTGTCGTGTCCGAACCAAATGAGCAGGAAGGGCGCTGAGTTCCGTGGGTGTCTCAGAATATTGCGGAAAGCCGAGGTGCAGGTGCTGAGCAAGCTGGGACTTGCTCAGTTGCAGGGAGTCAGAAATGAAGAGCCAGGGGTTTGGATAAAGGTGTCCCTGGTCCTGCAACTCTCTTGGTCTCCTGTTGATACAGACTCTCCCAGGATTCCCCACACGTGCGCATCCAGCCTTCGAGATGAGACGTGTAAGCCCTATAGGTGGACAAACCCCCTGCTCCTTAGGCTGCAGCCCTGAGGACTTCCTCGGGGTCTGTAGAGGCTCATGGACACGAGCCTGTGCACTTGGAATTTTCTTCAGAACCATTTGCAGGGCTCTGGTGGACGTCAGCTCTCAGGGCTCAGGTTTATGAGCTTGGAATCTGTGCGTGGGAACCAGGTGTGTGTAGTTTTTTAAAAGCTCCCTGAGCAGTTGGGCTGTCCCCTTAACAGCAGAGGACACAAAAGCGCGGCCCCCTGTCCATTCCTTTACACACAGCAGGCATTACCAGTCAATGGTGGAGAAGGCTTTGCAGCTGAGCCCAGAACTCCAGACTCAGAACTCCCGGCACAGCTACTGCCATGCGTGGCTGGAGTCATTTGACTTGAGAAGAACCCTTTCCCTCCTAGGACTAAGTCTGTACATTACGAGTATACAAGCTTTCAAACCAGGGCTTCTCATCCAGATGCTTTCGCTCTGCCAGAAATTTGGCAGTTCCTGGAGAAGGTCTGAGTTGTCTCAGTGGGGGGTTGGGGGTGGGGGTGGGCATGGTCTTGCAGAGTTCTAGCCTGGGTACCAGCCACGGAGGCATTCAACATCCCACAGTGCACAGGCCAGCTGCACAAAGAGGATGTCTCCAGCGTCCAGTGTCTTATCTTAGAAATGGAAATTTGACTTGTCTTAGAAAGTTGCTCAACTCTAGCATACAGCGTCAGGGTGCCCTCTTTCCAGCCGTGTGATTTCTCCTCTTGGTTGGTCCCTGGGTCGGGAAGATCCCCTGGAGAAGGGAATGGCAACCCACTCCAGTATTCTTGCCTGGAGAGTCCCGTGGACAGAGGGGCCTGGCGGGGGCTATAGTCCATGGGGTCGCAAAGAGTCAGACATGGCTGAGTGACTGACACTTTTTCTTGATTGATTATTACTGACTTCGGTGCAAAGAAGTTCAGTATTTCCTGGCTCGAGCTAAAGGAGGCTTCTACAGAGGTGGCCACGAGTCTGTTATCTGACCCACTGCCCTGATTTGGAGATGGCGGGGTTTTTTTGTGTGTTTTTTTGGTGGCACAGCACGGGGGAGCTTAGTTCCGCGTACAAGGATCAAACCTGCGCCCCCGGTCTTGGAAGTGCGGAATCTTAATTACTGGACTGCTGCAGAAGTCCCTGGGGACGGCGTTCTCCATGGTGGAGGAGGGCGCCAGGTACAGCAGATCCCCGGGCCCTCTCTATCGTGTCCACGACAGTTTTCCCATCAGACGGCCTTTGTTGCCGAGGTCTGTTCCCAACAGCACACACTCCCTCCTCACTACTATTCCCTTCCTCGACTCCTTGCCCCGTGCCGTGCGAGTTCTGGCAGGCGCTGCTGTTGGAGGGCCAGAGTGAGGATCAGACAGGCTCAGCTCCTGGCCTCTACTGCCTGGGGCTGTGTGACCTTGGGCCAGGAACTCAACCTCTCTGAACCAGAAACAACAGTAGTTGCAGAGAGGTTGCTAGGAAGATTCCCTGTAGGGGTGACGAGTCCTTTGCTTTCATTTATATCTCACCACCCCACTGTTATGGAGTGACTTAAGTGGCTGTAGATTGGGAGGGAGATGCTTAGGTGTGTGCAAAATACAGGTATATACCTGATATGCTTAAAGACGTCCACTGCAAGACACTGTACTGTAGAATTTCTTCAGACACACTGAGAAGAGCAGCAGTAACCTAAACAGCGCTCGTGGCTTATCCATCCACCTGTCACACGTGTGTACACCCAGGCGGGGGCTTCCAGGTGAGGCAGGGCCGGAAGACAGGCTGTGGATCGAGCCAGGGCTCCGTGGACCTGAGGAGGAGCCCGCTGCTGAAGGCGCAGAGAGGGCGGTGGGCCGTGAGCAGGACACCAGCATAGCGGGGAGGGGGGGCCCTGGAACGTGGGCCAGGGCATCTTCTGTGTGTTTGCCCCTTCTTCTAGGGCATGGCGGGAGGACGGGACACCCAGGCTCACGACACCTCCTCAGCGTCACCTTTCTCGCTCATTGGCTTTGGTCTGTCTTCAAGGCAAGAGGCGAGAAGCTGGGAAGTCTCTTTGAAATGGGGCTGCTCCAGCACATTCCATCCCACACCTATATGGGCACCTCTGGGGTCTGAAGGTGCTGGAAAGTAGTGTCCTGGGCCCTGCCCACTGGGTACCTGCCAAAGGAGACACGTTTGAGGCAGGAAGAAGCAGGTGATCAGTAACTCGGGTGAGAAGCCTGCCCTTCCCTGCCGCTGTCTGCACGGCCAGATTTGTTTTCCATCAGGCGTGGGGGTCGTCAGAGTCAACCTGGATTCAAGAGGAGGTGGACTGGGATGGGGGTGCTGCCCGCCCAGAGGAGAGCAAAGGGATGGGACCCCCGCCTCTGCACAGTTGGAGCCGTGCACACGTGTATATGCCGAGTCCAGGCACCCAGACCGCGGCTAGCTGTCCAGGCCAGGTGGGGCAGGGCCGGAGCCAGTGCAGACCCGTCCTTATGGTGACTGGAAATCCCCATTGATCGTGTCGTAATTACTGCAGCTGGTGATGGAGGCGAGGGCCTGCCTGTGAACCAGGGCGGGATCGAGGCTTGGTCTCTCCGTGTTGGAAAGCGGCTTGAGAGTAAACCCTTTCAGAAGCTGAATCCATTGCACTCTTGTTACTAGTGGGAACAGGAATTGGGGTCCTGAAGAAGCTAACTTCACAGTGGGTTTGCATCATGGCGTTGAAGGAGAAGACTGAAAACCTGTATCTTCATCACTGCCAGCTTTGACACCGAACAAAGCGCTGGCGCTGATGGTGATGGTGACGGGTGGGCGTTGCATGCTGGAGATCTCAGAAGTGATAACTCCACTAGGTGTCAGTGTCACCCAGGGAATGACAGGAGGCAAATTGATTTAGAAATCATGGCCAATTAAGAAACTAGATTCTCCTTCTTACCGGTTTGCTCCGATTCTTAAATATGTAAAATGTCATAACCTCCTCATCCCTAGCGATTGTTAGTAATCACTGGCTTCAATTAGCGAAAAGTATATTTACTGAAAAATGTGTATTAGGAGGACAGAAGTGCCCTACATCGACCAATCTTAGTGAATAAAAACCCACTCAGGCTGGGACGGTAATGCCCACGTGAAGGAGCTTCGTCTTCCTTACTTACGAAGATCCTCCTAAAGAGGCCAGCCTTAATTAAGTAGTACACACACCAGTCTGCAAACACTGTGCTTATAAATTTTATAAAGTGACCTGTAGTGTGCCACCCTGGGCTAACATTCTTCAGTCCCAGATGCTTCTGTCTGTATACACACACATGCAAAAATAAGCCAAAATCTGAGCAAAAATAAATCACACCCACACCTTTCACAAAAGACTACAGACTTGCAGATCTCTCCTATAGTGGCAAGTTTTGTGTTCTGTTGGCAGTAGGAACCATCAGTCACTCATAAAAAAGCTGAATGATATTGTATCTTGCTTATTTCTTTGAAAAAAAATTTTTTGAATAAAATATTTAAAGGCTATATCCATCGAATTCCTGGTTCTGTAATATATGCTCTTAGGATGAGTAGTTTCATAGCCCTGATTTATTAACGTGGTTCAAATATTTTATTAGGAAGTATTTTCAAACATACAGGAATTTAAAAACATATGCATATACTCACCCTGCAGCTCATAGGCTGCACACATTTTTCTGCCACTGCTGCTGCGACTTTTTCTAGAAGTAATCCCGTCATAGATAAAGAGTGCACCTCCAGAATATCCATCCCCCTACCCCCCCACCTCCACCCGGGATCAGCATCCCTTTGGATGCAGTGTCTGTTATCTGTGTCCACGGCTTAAACTCACTCCCCTACGTGTCTGCAAATTGTCCGGTGGACGATTTATAATCCTGATGGCACTTACGGGCTTATTTCTGAAAGCTTGCCATATAATGCCGACACCCCAGAACAGAGCCAAGCATACCCAGTAACCAAAGATTGTGAAAAGCCATTACCCAGTTCACAGAGACTCTCTGTAAAAAAAGTAAGGCAGCAGAATTGATAGTATAAATTAGACCTGTTTGAATGGTATTTTGTCTTCTGCAGGCAGGGAGCGGGGGTCCTGTGAGTGTGCCCCAGCAGTCCTGGACTCCCTCATCAGCTGGAGAGGGGAAGGCGGGTCTCAGTGTGATAGCGAGGGCACTTGGCAGTGGCACTCCTTGTTCTCGGGAGCAGGCCGCTGCTGGGGTGCCCCTCACAGCTTCCTTTATCACCCGAGGGGCAGCTGAACGTGTCTCTGACGAAGGAGGGGGTGATCAGGTTTATCCTAGCCTTCCTTCCTGCTGCGTTCACTGTGCGCAGAGGCTCCCCGTGGCTTTTTGTGTTGAGTGTGATAAACTCCTGTTAGGGTTCTGGTGGTGTGCCAGGCGGGTGCCTTGCACACTCACTCCTGACCCCCCAGCAGCGGTACCCAGGGCTGCTCTGTATCTGACTCTTTGGCGGAACCGTTTGAGTGGCATTGTGAGGCTCTGCTGTGGGTGGTGTAGTCTCTGGGCTGGCAGAAGTAACAGGAGGCTTCCCTGGGAATCTGTGCACGCTGCGGCGTTTCATGTCCGATGGGTTTGGTTTAGTTTGGCTGTTGGGTTTCCATTTTATGATATATGTCACAGATTGCTATACCAAAAGTCACTGTAGGATGGGGAGACAGTAAACCCTTCTGCCTAACCATTTATCACCACTCTGTCCATGAAGCTTTAGTTTTATGGTTCTCTCCACCCAAGTGTGAGAGTCATCGGGAATTTCTCCTGCGTTTTGGCGGGGAAGATTCCCCTCAGTTTCCCCCTCATTCATCTCAGGGTATGTGATCAGAAGTGGAGTTTAGTTCCTGATCCTGCTTCCTGTGGAATCTGGAATTCTCTGACGACAGAGTGGCTGTGGAGACAGATGTGCTGCCTTGAGGAAGATGTTAATTTTTTTTTAATGTTTGTTTTGTTAATTATTCTGATTAATAGAGAATAATGAAGACAGATTTCCATATTTAGAAATTCAGAATTCTCAAAATTCCAAAGTACCATTAGTGGTCTCTATTGATTTGAAACAATTTTAAATGTCATCCCTGTGGGCTCTGAATCTCGTTTACAAATAGAAACCTCAAATTCCAGGTTTCTCATGAACTGAGACTTAGGGCACTTATGTAAGAGCTGTTACATAGCTCTTACCGCAGGTTATTAATTAAATGGTTTATTAATTAAAGAGAAAAGCGAGCCCCTAATTCTTTAACTAAAGTTTGTGACGAGGAATTGATAAATCTCTGTTTATTTCCCACCGAGCCCAGAGGTTAAACATTACGTTTTACATTCTTCCACAGCTTTCTGTGTGTTGCTTGTTTCGTTTCCTGGTACCTCGCTCCAAGCTTCTGGCATCCTAGGTGCTCCGTAAATAATGTCAGCTTCTTAGCGTCATCAGAGAAGCCTGTCTTCTATGGAGCCCGTGGGCTCATTGCAGTCCCTGATCTGGGTTTACGTCATGTGAACTTTTCTCCTCATACTCCATGACATCACTCCCTTTAATATTAAAAATATATGTATACACATATATCAGCAGCGCCATGTCACACCCTTTAAAACTGGATTTCATTAGCTTCTCATTGCCGCACTGGACCCCACAAAGTCTGCTCATTTCATATATCATCTCAGATTTGAAAAGCACATGAAAATGTTTCTCCATTTTCAATATTGCGTGAGTAATGTTCCCATTGAAAAGTAATGGAGTGGAGTTGTCACTTGTCAGCACAGTTATTAAGGAGGACGAGTCTCAGATCTTTCTCTCATAATAAAATAAATCTGTCAGAAAATCATTGTGCTCACAGTTTCTCATGCCACCAAGCGATGGAGACTTAGCTGTGGCTGCTCCTTTAATGTCCCCAGCACGTGGTGTCCTGGGGTGGCTTCCCTGGGGCCCCCGTTGACACCCTCCCTGCCGGCCGCCCTCCTCCTGGGCGTGCATGCACGTCATTATTGCCAAGAAAACTGTCAGGAACTTGGCAAACAAAGCCACTCATTTTCCCCCAAAGTACTGATATTTTACCCCCGAAGATATCTTCAACTTTTTTTCCCCTTGGTTATTTTCTGTGGTATATTAACACTAGTTTAACTTTGAATTCGCTCTTTTCTGACTCTCCAGAAGCAATAAAAAGGAACGTTAATGGCAGCTCAGTATGAATTAGGAGTATCCCGTTGAATTGCACAGCTGAGACGTTAATAGAATTTTAAAAATCCTTCAGATGTTAATTAAATGTATACATTTATGTCACAGGTTTCCCAAACAAGTAGCGAGGAGTCCTTTTCTCCTCGGCTGGATTTAACTGCAGCTTCGGAATGTGTTTTCCTGTTGGGCGTTACTTTCCTGTATGGTCCATTGGCTTCTCGTGATTGAATTTTGAACTTCTTTACAAAAGAATTAAAAGATGGTTTTGCAGTGGAAAAGTGGGAAGTTTAGAAAATTCCCTGTAACGTGATGGCTCGGTGACAATGGATGCCCAGCAATCAGTTCCTGGGATATGTGTGCGTGCAGATGGGTACACATACAGCTCATCCATGTGGGTACACACACAGCTCGTACTTGGGGGTACACACACAACTGGTACATGTGGGCACACACACAGCTCGTACATAGGGGTACACACACAGCTGGTACACATGGGTACACTCACAGCTCATCCATGTGGGTACACACACAGCTGGTACACATGGGTACGCACAGCTGGTACATGTGGGTACATGCACAGCTCATACTTGGTACATGCACAGCTGGTACATGTGAGTACACGCACAGCTCATCATGGGGGTACACGCACAGCTCTTACATGTAGGTACACACACAGCTCATACATGAGGGTACACACAGCTGGTACATGTGTGTACACGCACAGCTCATCCATGTGGGTACACGCACAGCTCATCCATGTGGGTACACACACAGCTGGTACACATGGGTACACGCACACCTGGTACATGTGGGTACACGCATAGCTCATACTTGGTACACGCACAGCTGGTACATGTGAATACACGCACAGCTCATCATGGGGGTACACACGCAGCTCTTACATGTAGGTACACAGCTCATACATGAGGGTACACACAGCTGGTACATGTGTGTACATGAATAGCTGGTACATGTGTGTACATAGGCAGCTGGAACATGTGTGTACACGCACAGCTCGTACATGTGGGTACACATACAGCTCGTACATGGGGGTACACACACAGCTCATACATGTGGGTACATGCACATCTGGTACACGTGGGTACACACACAGCTGGTACATGTGGGTGCATGCACAGCTCATATGTGGGGGTACATGCACAGCTCATACTGGGGGAACATGCACAGCTGGTACACGTGGGTACATGCACAGCTGGTACACGTGGATACATGCACAGCTCGTACATGTGGGTACACGCACAGCTCATACATGTGGGTACACGCACAGCTCGTACATGTGGGTACATACACATCTGGTACACGTGGGTACACACACAGCTGGTACACGTGGGTACACGCACAGCTGGTACATGTGGGTACACGCACAGCTGGTACATGTGGGTACACACACAGCTGGTACACGTGGGTACACACACAGCTGGTACACGTGGGTACACGCACAGCTGGTACATGTGGGTACACGCACAGCTCATCATGGGGGTACACACGCAGCTCTTACACGTAGGTACACACACAGCTCTTACACATGGGTACATGCACAGCTCATACATGTGGGTACATACACATCTGGTATGTGTGGGTACACACACAGCTGGTACACGTGGGTACATGCACAGCTCATACATGGGGGAACATGCACAGCTGGTACATGTGGGTACACGCACAGCTGTTACACATGGATACACACACAGCTCATACATGTGGGTACATGCACAGCTCATACACGTGGGTACACGCACAGCTCGTACACGTGGGTACACACACGGCTTGTGCAGGGCTTCTTCAGGGCTTGTGTATTTTGCAGAAGCTATGCAGGTGGGTTTCACCTCCCCAATCTGTGAACCACAGCCCTTCCCCAAATGCTAACTTTATTTTTGCTTTTCAGTCTCGGAAAGGGAGTGACCCAGACAAAGAGAAGAAAGGCCTGGAGAGTCGGGCGGACAGCATCGACAGCGGTCGAGCCATCCCAATTAAACAGGTAACGTGGCTCCCCCCTGCCCGGCCCCGTAGCCGGAGACACACCCCGGGCCTCTCCTCGTGAGGCTGGCTGGTGCGCCAAGGTTTGTTTGATGTGCTCCGCTGATGAATGTAGAAGTCACTCACTTGACATCAATTAGAAGAGGTTCCTGTGTGTATTAAAATAGGATCATTAGAATAAGAAGAGGGGAAATGTGACAACAGGCCTAATGAAGTGCAGTCTGCCCGCCTGCATATGGAGTGCGTTTCCAGACCGCGCTGGCTTCAAAGGCTGCCTTTGTGGCGCGGCTTTGATTGGGCCGCTGGCCGCCAGGCAACAGGGGTAAATCAGATCCCCGTACAAGAGCCCCTTGTGATCACAGGAATAGCCCGACGTGGCCCTAATTTGCTCTCACAGACGGACATCTGAACACGGTTTCAGGCTGGTTTGTAACAACGAGGCAATTAGTTGTGATAATCATAGCCGGTGTGTCAGCTGTGCGCTCTTGTTTGTAATTTGCTAATGAAGGAATTGTAACTTTGATTAGGTTCAGTTTCATTTAGACCTTATTATATAAAGGAACATTTACAGCTGTAATGTGGGGCCTTAATTAAACTTCCTCATTACACAACAGGACTCGAACGCAGGCATTCGTTTTGGCCTATGTCGCTAGCCTGGAATCGGTTTTCATTAGCCCAGAAGCCGGGTACCAAATGACTTTATGTCTCAAGGAAAAGGGGGATTCACAAGACCTATTTGGCTGTGATAGTTCCCCAGGAAATGAAATGAAAGTGTTCAGCCCAGCAGCGTGGCTTCTGGAAATGCCGTCTTTTAGTTTGCTGAAGAAGGCCGGTTGGTTTCGAGTGTTTTCTGCTTAAGGAGAGGGGGAGTCAGTGGGCAGGATGACAGCTCTGCCTCTGCACTGGTACCTGGACGTGTTCACGAGTCCTGTAGGAGCTCGTGTTGGCACTGGCCACCCTTCAGGAGGGCTAGAGTCTCCACTTGAAACAGGTAGCCTCCGGCTTCACTTGGGGACGGGGCAGTTTCTGCGTATAGGTGTGGGGCGGGTCCCAGCATCACAGGTGAGACAGAGGCGGAAGTCCACGGGGTGTCACAAGACACTGCCAGAGGCGGGGGAACTGATGTGCAGGCTGGCGCGGAGAGCCACTGAGAGCAGCCTCCTTCGCTCCTCCTGCTGTTCGCCTTTTTGTTTTTAATTGAAGTATAGTTGATTTACAATGCTGTGTTTAATTTCTGCTGTACAGCAAAGTGACTTATTTATATGTATGTGTATATATGTCTGTACCTATATGTACACATACATTCATATGTATTTATGGGGTGTGTTTATGGGGCTTCCCAGGTGGCGCTAGTGGTAAAGAACCCACCTGCCAATGCTGGAGACATAAGAAACTCGGGGTTCGATCCCGGGGTCGGGAAGATCTCCTGAAGGAGGAAATGGCAACCCATTCCAAAATTCTTGCTTGGAGAATTCCGTAGACAGAGGAGCCTGGGGGGCTGCAGTGCCTGGGGCCGCACAGAGCTGGACGTGACTGAGGTGGCTGAGCACGCCACTGTATGCATAGTGAGCCCTTGCTGCATGGAGTCCCTCCTCTGTCTGTGGAGTTCTCCAGGCAAGAAGATTGGAGGGGGCTGCCATTTCCCCCTCCCGGAGATCTTCCCGACCCAGGGATCGAACCCGTTTCTTGTGTCTCCTTCATTGGCAAGTGGGTTCTTTACCACTAGCGCCACCTGGAAAGCCCCATAAACACACCCTGCTGACACACATGCACATATATATACACACGTGTGTGTGTGTGTATACACATGTACGTATGTAGATATTTGTCTGTGTTTTTTCCACGTTGGTTTCTCACAGGATACTGAACCCAGTTCCCTGCGCTCTCCAGCGGGGCCCTGTTGTTGATCCATCCCGTGTGTAGTCATTTGTGTCTGCTAACCCCACAGCCCCGGTCCTCCCTTAGCACGTGCCCCCTCCCCGCTCCCCCTTGGCACGTCTGTCCTCTGTGTCTGTGAATCTGGTTTTGACCGCTCCTAAAGGCTTTCTCTCCAGTAGAGATGCAGGCACAGTCGCTTACTCTTTGTGCAATTACTTATTGATATAAACTTAACTCTCCACATAAGGCAATTTTAATGTGTAATTTTCAATCTGTTCATGCTCTTTCAACTAGCATTGGGAAAATCACTGAACTCTTTCCCTCTCATTTAAAATATCCATCCTGGGACATTTCCTTTCGGGGGTGCTGGATCGCGTACCCCGTGGGCTCGGGTGGGCGTGCTGACCGCCGCCCCAGTCAGGCTGGTCCCCGGTGTGGGTGGGGCCTCCCTTCCCTCAGTTTCTGCCCTGCT
>SJYX01001268.1:91798-130566 GCA_006410675.1 Oreotragus oreotragus | reverse complement strand
CAGTTACTGTGTTAGATGCTTTGGTCACATGACCTCACTTAATTCTCTGCCAACCTCAGACACAACTCACCGCCCATGACAGATGAGGCGTCCCGGGCCTAGGGAGGTCGGGTCACCCCGCCGAGGTTACCGAGCTGTGAGAGCAGAGGTGGGGGTCACACCCAGGAATCGTCTAGCATGTGTGGCCACAAGAGCCTTTGCCATCTGCCCCTGATTGAATCTGTGCCTACACTGACCATCTTTGCTAGACCAGGCTAAAGGTCCCGGCATGGTATCCTCCTTGTGGGGTTCCAGCAGGGCAGGGTGTTTATGCGGGGTGGGAAGGGGCTGTCCTCTAAAGCACGTGCTGTCTGGCACCTGGACCAACTGCGGTCCTTGGGCTACAGCCACACATCAAGGTCACCCGCAGGCCCAGAGAGGGACCACCTCACGAGAGATGCCAGCATCACCAGATGGCCAGGCGTTGGGGGTCCCTCGGGGTTCCTTCTCTTCCGTCCTCATTTATATTGAGCTCCCAACTTTGGTTGGTCCCTCAGTTTGTGCTTGTTACAGCCTGCCTGTTCTCAGGGCCCATTTCACGTGCATTGCATTCCAGGAGAGGCAGTGTCCTCTCTCCTCACTGCCCTGATACCTTGTCAAGTCTTGGGATTTTGCCTCTGTCTTCCCTGCCTTGTGGACACGTGCATCGTTCATGCTCTCTGCGTCCCTGTACTTTGGAGCCAGGAGGGGTGGGGTGGGGGTGAGAGGGGCGTGCCCTCTAATGGTCCTGTCTCTTATACACATCTAGATGTGTATAAGAGACAGTGCCCGACCTTGGACTCCGCACCTGGGAATTGGGCTCCGGATAAGACCGAGTCCCTTGGGACACTGAGATGAGGAGATGCCGGAGAGGATTTTTAGATTCTGGTAAAACCAGATTTTCAGATTCATTGTGCTCAGGACATATCGGAGCCTTGCTGTGGGCCGCACAGGCTGGTGTGTGTTTGCACACAGACGTATAGATACATCTATATTTTTATAAAGGAACAGAGACCCTTAGAGGTAGTCTGGACTCCTCAGCCTGCCAGGGATGACATCAGCTAGTAGAAATGAAGCGAGAGGACTGTGGAGAACGTGGCCCAGATGGAGCAGCACCTGCCAGAATGTTCTAGACACGGCAGGCCTGAACGATTAAGTGACTGCTTAGTATTTGCTAAGCGTTCACATAATATCTCTCTGAACTCTCAACATTGCCACAGTTGACATAACTGTGTTATCTTCATTTTTAAATTAAATCCTTGTGGTGCAGGCTTTCCAGACCAGGCCCCTTCGGAAGCCGAGGAGCCGGGAATCGAACCTGGCCCCTGAGCGCATGCACCCATGCACCCATGCACCCTACGCTGCCTGTTGGCCAGAAGCCTTCAGAAAGCTTAGGAAGGGAATTCCCTGGCAGTCCAGTGGTTAGGGCTCTGCACTCTTACTGCTGAGGGTGTTCAACCCTTGGTTGAGGAACTAAGATCCCACAAGCGACACAGCACAGCCAAGAAATAAAAAGAAAGCTTAGGAAGCAGAGTTATATGCCTTGAATTAAACGTGTGCCCTCAGCTTCAGACAAATACCTCATGCCCAAGGAGAGGAATCTTCTGAAATATGCCTGCAGCACCACACGTCTGCAGGGACACAGGTCCATGCGCCTCTGTCCAGGGTTGCCTGGGGTCCCTGCATCCTTTCTCCATTGCCTGTCCTTCCCGCTAGCATCTGAGCCCCTGTCTCCATGCTCAGCCCCCATTCGGGACTGGGTCTGCGTGTTGGGGCCCCGAACCCCCGGCTCACGGGCCCTAAAGACAGAGACCTCCTCCTCCTGAGCCTCCGGGACTTCCGTGGGGCTGGGCCGGGGGTGGCTTGGGGACGGGCCAGTATATCTGATCATCACAGGCTCTCCCTCCGCCCCGGCGCACAGGAGTCTTGTCTGGGGCGGTTCAGGACACGGGTGAGGCCGTGTGTGTCTCCATCACGCTTGGCAGCCTGACGCGTGTCTTTGCAGACGGAGCGTGTTCCGATGGGTTATTTTAACCGTGTCTGGCTCACGTTTTACAGCTTGCCTGTTGGCTGTAAGACGGAGGCTCTCCTCGGCCCAGTGTGGGAGGAGCTGTCCACGGATGGCGGGCAATGATCCTGACTCCCCTCCTTCCCCCGTGAAAGCTTTCTCGTCGAGAATGTGACTTATCTTCTGCAAAATAACTTTCGTTTTTTGAGGACCTGGGCCCACCTCTACGTTCTTTGTCCTTTCTGGGTCTCAGTGGAGATTCGGTGCAGAGAGGTCTGCTCCTCCGGCTGCCTTTCCTTCCTTCCTCCTCTTCCATCTGCCTCCTCTTCCCAGCCTCCTCCTCCTCCTAAACTATGGTGATCTGGTCTCTTCGAATAGAAATGTAAAAGCAAAAAGCAAGGAAAAGAAAAAGCCAGAGGCCCGGCTCAGCGGCGAGTGGGCTTGTCACGTATTAATTTTTCATTGCTGTGGAGAGTTGTNTACTGCTGAGGGTGTTCAACCCTTGGTTGAGGAACTAAGATCCCACAAGCGACACAGCACAGCCAAGAAATAAAAAGAAAGCTTAGGAAGCAGAGTTATATGCCTTGAATTAAACGTGTGCCCTCAGCTTCAGACAAATACCTCATGCCCAAGGAGAGGAATCTTCTGAAATATGCCTGCAGCACCACACGTCTGCAGGGACACAGGTCCATGCGCCTCTGTCCAGGGTTGCCTGGGGTCCCTGCATCCTTTCTCCATTGCCTGTCCTTCCCGCTAGCATCTGAGCCCCTGTCTCCATGCTCAGCCCCCATTCGGGACTGGGTCTGCGTGTTGGGGCCCCGAACCCCCGGCTCACGGGCCCTAAAGACAGAGACCTCCTCCTCCTGAGCCTCCGGGACTTCCGTGGGGGTGAGCCGGGGGTGGCTTGGGGACGGGCCAGTATATCTGACCATCACAGGCTCTCCCTCCGCCCCGGCGCACAGGAGTCTTGTCTGGGGCGGTTCAGGACACGGGTGAGGCCGTGTGTGTCTCCATCACGCTTGGCAGCCTGACGCGTGTCTTTGCAGACGGAGCGTGTTCCGATGGGTTATTTTAACCGTGTCTGGCTCACGTTTTACAGCTTGCCTGTTGGCTGTAAGACGGAGGCTCTCCTCGGCCCAGTGTGGGAGGAGCTGTCCACGGATGGCGGGCAATGATCCTGACTCCCCTCCTTCCCCCGTGAAAGCTTTCTCGTCGAGAATGTGACTTATCTTCTGCAAAATAACTTCCGTTTTTTGAGGACCTGGGCCCACCTCTACGTTCTTTGTCCTTTCTGGGTCTCAGTGGAGATTCGGTGCAGAGAGGTCTGCTCCTCCGGCTGCCTTTCCTTCCTTCCTCCTCTTCCATCTGCCTCCTCTTCCCAGCCTCCTCCTCCTCCTAAACTATGGTGATCTGGTCTCTTCGAATAGAAATGTAAAAGCAAAAAGCAAGGAAAAGAAAAAGCCAGAGGCCCGGCTCAGCGGCGAGTGGGCTTGTCACGTATTAATTTTTCATTGCTGTGGAGAGTTGTACATACATAATCACTTGATTGCAGTGGGAGTTAGGGAGCTCCTATGGTGTCATTTGCATAAATCTTGTTAAGTCAATGGCAGTTAATGAAGTACAAATGAGCCCGGAGAAGGTGACATGCAAATCGTGGGTGGCAGATGGGAGGTCTGTTTGGGGGACGGCAGCTGTGTGCTCTTTTTTATTTCCCTCTCTCCCGAGTTTTTTCATCTCTATGTGATGGTCCATATACTCAGCCTGTCCTGTGTCGCTTCCGGACGCCTCCTGCCTCTGATGTTCACCCTGGAAACACAGACCTCAGGGCCTCACCTTGCACCCAGTAACACACACTAGAGTGTGAACATTTGAATTGGTAGAATCTTGGATGAGAGGGTTAGACATCATCATCGACTCCCTGCATGTGAATCTGAGCAAATCCCAGGAGACAGTGGAGGGCCGGGAAGCCTGGCGTGCAGCAGACTGTGGGGTTGCAAAGAGTCAGACACGACGGAGCGACAGAACAACGACATTCTTGGTCAGCTGATCCTGCTTACACCGTTGAAAATACCTGTGTGTATCTTTTGTACGTGAGGACAAAAGGGGAAACGAGCAAACGCCTGACTAAGTGTTGTCTCGTGCGGTTTCAGAGAGTGAAAAAGTGAATACTGTCTGCTTTATCACGCTTCCGTCTGTCTGTCCTTCCTCCCCTGCAGACAGACTGATGGTGTCTATCTGGTCAAGATCCCTCCCAACCCCTGGCCCCCCTTGACAGGTGAGCCTAGGGTGGGCTTCCACAGGTTAGTTGGGTGGGGAGACCCCAGAATAGCACTGTAAATGCCCCTCTGTAAATCTGGCTGCAGTGAGGACCCCTCAGAGTCTGCGTGGACCCCCTCAGCAAGGCCCCGCAGGCCTGTCTGGGCAAGGCTGGGGTGCCCCTGGCCTGGTGGTTTTTGTCTTGGAGATTTAAGTGCTGGCGAGGCTCAGAGAGCTGTTAGAGATTAACAGGCAAAACACTGCATCTGCCTTGCTTCCTGCTTTCAGAATTTTATTTTTTTTTAATTTCATCCACTGGTTGCTATTTTGAAAGAAAGAATTCCCTGTTGTCCTTGAACAAACGCAGGCAGAGCGGTATGTGCGGGGAACTGGGCTGTGGCGGGCCTGAGAGCCACCCACTCTGTGCGGTCCTAGCTCTGCCCGGTCCAACCACGGGGGCACTTTCTTGGAACCTGGGTCTGAGGTGCTGCTGGAGACCCAGGTCAGCTGCTTAATTCTGGGATCCATGGAAACACCAAACTCTAAGTGTCTTCGCGTGATTTTCTATTTGTGTTCTTTCCTTTTTATTAACCTAAGTTGGGAGCGTTTTATTTCATCTTTTAAATTTTACTGGAGCAGAGTCGATCTACAATGTTGCGTTAGTTTCAGGTGTACAGCAAAGTGAGTCAGTTACATGTATGCACACGTGTGTACTGAGTCATCTCAGTTGCGTCAGACTCTTTGCAGCCCACGGACCGTATCCCACCAGGCTCCTCTGTCTGTGGGGACTCTCCAGGCAAGAATACTGGAGTGGGTTGCCGTGCCCTCCTCCAGGAGATCTTCCCGACCCAAGGATTGAACCCATGCCTCTTCTGTCTCCTGCACCGCAGGAGGATTCTTTACCACTAGGGCCAGCTGGAAAACCCCTCGTTATAGGTATACATGTCTTCAGTCTGTTTTAGAGTCTGTTCTCTTAGAGGTTATCACAGAAGTTGAGTGGAATTCCTTGTGCTATACACTGTAGATCCTTTGTGGTTTCATGTGACTTTTCAACGAATTCTAAATTTTGGCCTTGAACCCTGATGGGACTTTGGCCACCTCTGGGGCAGAGAGCCACCAGTGAGCACAGAGCCCTTCCTGTAGCCCCTGAAGCTGTGGGGAAGCCCTTCCCAGGAAACAGGCAGAGCAGCCTGGGTGGCCTTCCTCAGCGCCCTGCCATCACCACGAGCCGCTGTGAAGCCTTGTGTGTGTTTGATTCTCAGTCGAGTAGAAAGCAGCAGTTATCAATTCAGTGAAAGGAACCTCGAGTTAAGCCCCTGGCCAGCCTGCCGCTAGGCCTCTGACCTGTGTGGTCTGGTACCTGGAACGCACACCAGGGGCTGGATCGTGTGACATCTGCAGAATAAAAGCCACCGACGCCACTCACTTTTGACGTCCCCGGAACGTCTGACACCGTTCACAGCCAGTTGGTCAGGCATCCGGCCATCATCTGCTTTCACAGCACCACCAAGATTGGTGAGCGAGATGAAACTGTAGACAGACTGGATGGGAAAGAAAGGGTGGCCCTGTCCTTCTCCCTGGACATGTGGGGCCGTGTCCATGGGCATCCTGCTTGCCCCTGGCCACAGCGGGGCCCCTGCCCTTCTCCCAGGACATGCAGGGCTGTGTCCACGGGGCTCCTGCTGGCCCCTGGCCACTGCGAGGCCCCTGCCCTTCTCCCAGGACACATGGGGCCGTGTCCACGGGGCTCCTGCTTGCCCCTGGCCACCGCGGGGCCCCTGCCCTCCTCCCAGGACACACGGGGCCGTGTCCACGGGGCTCCTGCTTGCCCCTGGCCACGGCGGGGCCTCTGGGCACCAGCACCCTGAGCAGACGCTGCTCACCCGTGGGGCAGATCAGCTCTGCCTGCACCCACCGGGGCCCAGTCCGCTCCCCAGAAGCAGGTAATTTGCTGACGCCGACCTGGCACCCTGAAACCTAATTTACCTCACTTGGGTGCACAGCGCCCGGGGAGGACCGCATCCAGCCTGGATCCGGCAGACGTTGCCAATTACGATGATTAATTTAATGGGTCAGGTGGGGGCATCCCATGCTTTTCATCCGGCTCCTCAGCCATCACGGCGTCATTGGCAGAGCACTCTGGAAGGTCTGGATGCCTCGCGGGAACTTCCCGTCGTCCGTCCGCCCGCCATGAGAGGGCAGACCCTCCGCAGCCCCTGACGCTTTGCCTCGTGTAGGTGGAGGGCGGCGTGGTCTGTGCAAAATGCTCAGAATGCTACAAGAAATGACGTCGACCACAAAATACGAGGCCCAGAGTTTCTGTGTAAGTCTGCAGAGCAGGCCAACCTAATCCTTCCCTTGGTCAGAAGGGCCACAGGAGGGTAGTACACGGTGATGCAGAGGAGGCACTTTTTGCGCCGTTGAGGGGGTCTTCTCTCATGGTCTCGTGGGGACGAATCTGTCTGCCCGTGCGGGGATACAGGTTCAACCCCTGGTCTGGGAAGATCCCACCTGCCTTGCAGCGGCTAAGCCTGTGACCTGCAGCCATTGGGCTGGTGCTCTGGAGCCCGTGAGCTGCAACTGCTGAAGCCCACGAGCCCTGGAGCCTGTGCTCTGCAACAAGAGAGACCCCCGCAGAGAGAGAAGCCCTCATCCCTCAGGAAAGAAAGGTTCCCTTTCGCTCAGCCTGTATCTCCCTCTCAACAGTGCATCTTATGACAGTTAAGGCCAACTTCCCAGGTGGCGCTAGTGGTAAAGAATGACCAAATGCTAACTTTATTTTTGCTTTTCAGTCTCGGAAAGGGAGTGACCCAGACAAAGAGAAGAAAGGCCTGGAGAGTCGGGCGGACAGCATCGACAGCGGTCGAGCCATCCCAATTAAACAGGTAACGTGGCTCCCCCCTGCCCGGCCCCGTAGCCGGAGACACACCCCGGGCCTCTCCTCGTGAGGCTGGCTGGTGCGCCAAGGTTTGTTTGATGTGCTCCGCTGATGAATGTAGAAGTCACTCACTTGACATCAATTAGAAGAGGTTCCTGTGTGTATTAAAATAGGATCATTAGAATAAGAAGAGGGGAAATGTGACAACAGGCCTAATGAAGTGCAGTCTGCCCGCCTGCATATGGAGTGCGTTTCCAGACCGCGCTGGCTTCAAAGGCTGCCTTTGTGGCGCGGCTTTGATTGGGCCGCTGGCCGCCAGGCAACAGGGGTAAATCAGATCCCCGTACAAGAGCCCCTTGTGATCACAGGAATAGCCCGACGTGGCCCTAATTTGCTCTCACAGACGGACATCTGAACACGGTTTCAGGCTGGTTTGTAACAACGAGGCAATTAGTTGTGATAATCATAGCCGGTGTGTCAGCTGTGCGCTCTTGTTTGTAATTTGCTAATGAAGGAATTGTAACTTTGATTAGGTTCAGTTTCATTTAGACCTTATTATATAAAGGAACATTTACAGCTGTAATGTGGGGCCTTAATTAAACTTCCTCATTACACAACAGGACTCGAACGCAGGCATTCGTTTTGGCCTATGTCGCTAGCCTGGAATCGGTTTTCATTAGCCCAGAAGCCGGGTACCAAATGACTTTATGTCTCAAGGAAAAGGGGGATTCACAAGACCTATTTGGCTGTGATAGTTCCCCAGGAAATGAAATGAAAGTGTTCAGCCCAGCAGCGTGGCTTCTGGAAATGCCGTCTTTTAGTTTGCTGAAGAAGGCCGGTTGGTTTCGAGTGTTTTCTGCTTAAGGAGAGGGGGAGTCAGTGGGCAGGATGACAGCTCTGCCTCTGCACTGGTACCTGGACGTGTTCACGAGTCCTGTAGGAGCTCGTGTTGGCACTGGCCACCCTTCAGGAGGGCTAGAGTCTCCACTTGAAACAGGTAGCCTCCGGCTTCACTTGGGGACGGGGCAGTTTCTGCGTATAGGTGTGGGGCGGGTCCCAGCATCACAGGTGAGACAGAGGCAGAAGTCCACGGGGTGTCACAAGACACTGCCAGAGGCGGGGGAACTGATGTGCAGGCTGGCGCGGAGAGCCACTGAGAGCAGCCTCCTTCGCTCCTCCTGCTGTTCGCCTTTTTGTTTTTAATTGAAGTATAGTTGATTTACAATGCTGTGTTTAATTTCTGCTGTACAGCAAAGTGACTTATTTATATGTATGTGTATATATGTCTGTACCTATATGTACACATACATTCATATGTATTTATGGGGTGTGTTTATGGGGCTTCCCAGGTGGCGCTAGTGGTAAAGAACCCACCTGCCAATGCTGGAGACATAAGAAACTCGGGGTTCGATCCCGGGGTCGGGAAGATCTCCTGAAGGAGGAAATGGCAACCCATTCCAAAATTCTTGCTTGGAGAATTCCGTAGACAGAGGAGCCTGGGGGGCTGCAGTGCCTGGGGCCGCACAGAGCTGGACGTGACTGAGGTGGCTGAGCACGCCACTGTATGCATAGTGAGCCCTTGCTGCATGGAGTCCCTCCTCTGTCTGTGGAGTTCTCCAGGCAAGAAGATTGGAGGGGGCTGCCATTTCCCCCTCCCGGAGATCTTCCCGACCCAGGGATCGAACCCGTTTCTTGTGTCTCCTTCATTGGCAAGTGGGTTCTTTACCACTAGCGCCACCTGGAAAGCCCCATAAACACACCCTGCTGACACACATGCACATATATATACACACGTGTGTGTGTGTGTATACACATGTACGTATGTAGATATTTGTCTGTGTTTTTTCCACGTTGGTTTCTCACAGGATACTGAACCCAGTTCCCTGCGCTCTCCAGCGGGGCCCTGTTGTTGATCCATCCCGTGTGTAGTCATTTGTGTCTGCTAACCCCACAGCCCCGGTCCTCCCTTAGCACGTGCCCCCTCCCCGCTCCCCCTTGGCACGTTGTCCTCTGTGTCTGTGAATCTGGTTTTGACCGCTCCTAAAGGCTTTCTCTCCAGTAGAGATGCAGGCACAGTCGCTTACTCTTTGTGCAATTACTTATTGATATAAACTTAACTCTCCACATAAGGCAATTTTAATGTGTAATTTTCAATCTGTTCATGCTCTTTCAACTAGCATTGGGAAAATCACTGAACTCTTTCCCTCTCATTTAAAATATCCATCCTGGGACATTTCCTTTCGGGGGTGCTGGATCGCGTACCCCGTGGGCTCGGGTGGGCGTGCTGACCGCCGCCCCAGTCAGGCTGGTCCCCGGTGTGGGTGGGGCCTCCCTTCCCTCAGTTTCTGCCCTGCTTCTCTGCACAAGGGCTTGCTGTACAGGCCAGGCTTTCCATCTGCATGCTGCTGGAGGCTGACGGTCAAGGGTAAGTCGGATATTACCCTGTCCTGGGAAGGCTTTCAGTAGTAAATGTTCAAAACAATCCAGCTTACCCCTTCAGCCGTGGTCTGGTTTCCTGGGGCATCCTGACACAGGCAGCCCAGCCAGCTGCTGTCTCTCGTAGCTGCCTCTACGTACAGACATGGGAAACTCGTGTCCCGGAGACCATACCTGGCAGGTCAGAGACCCCTTGAGGCAGAACATGCCCGACCTTGGACTCCGCACCTGGGAATTGGGCTCCGGATAAGACCGAGTCCCTTGGGACACTGAGATGAGGAGATGCCGGAGAGGATTTTTAGATTCTGGTAAAACCAGATTTTCAGATTCATTGTGCTCAGGACATATCGGAGCCTTGCTGTGGGCCGCACAGGCTGGTGTGTGTTTGCACACAGACGTATAGATACATCTATATTTTTATAAAGGAACAGAGACCCTTAGAGGTAGTCTGGACTCCTCAGCCTGCCAGGGATGACATCAGCTAGTAGAAATGAAGCGAGAGGACTGTGGAGAACGTGGCCCAGATGGAGCAGCACCTGCCAGAATGTTCTAGACACGGCAGGCCTGAACGATTAAGTGACTGCTTAGTATTTGCTAAGCGTTCACATAATATCTCTCTGAACTCTCAACATTGCCACAGTTGACATAACTGTGTTATCTTCATTTTTAAATTAAATCCTTGTGGTGCAGGCTTTCCAGACCAGGCCCCTTCGGAAGCCGAGGAGCCGGGAATCGAACCTGGCCCCTGAGCGCATGCACCCATGCACCCATGCACCCTACGCTGCCTGTTGGCCAGAAGCCTTCAGAAAGCTTAGGAAGGGAATTCCCTGGCAGTCCAGTGGTTAGGGCTCTGCACTCTTACTGCTGAGGGTGTTCAACCCTTGGTTGAGGAACTAAGATCCCACAAGCGACACAGCACAGCCAAGAAATAAAAAGAAAGCTTAGGAAGCAGAGTTATATGCCTTGAATTAAACGTGTGCCCTCAGCTTCAGACAAATACCTCATGCCCAAGGAGAGGAATCTTCTGAAATATGCCTGCAGCACCACACGTCTGCAGGGACACAGGTCCATGCGCCTCTGTCCAGGGTTGCCTGGGGTCCCTGCATCCTTTCTCCATTGCCTGTCCTTCCCGCTAGCATCTGAGCCCCTGTCTCCATGCTCAGCCCCCATTCGGGACTGGGTCTGCGTGTTGGGGCCCCGAACCCCCGGCTCACGGGCCCTAAAGACAGAGACCTCCTCCTCCTGAGCCTCCGGGACTTCCGTGGGGCTGGGCCGGGGGTGGCTTGGGGACGGGCCAGTATATCTGATCATCACAGGCTCTCCCTCCGCCCCGGCGCACAGGAGTCTTGTCTGGGGCGGTTCAGGACACGGGTGAGGCCGTGTGTGTCTCCATCACGCTTGGCAGCCTGACGCGTGTCTTTGCAGACGGAGCGTGTTCCGATGGGTTATTTTAACCGTGTCTGGCTCACGTTTTACAGCTTGCCTGTTGGCTGTAAGACGGAGGCTCTCCTCGGCCCAGTGTGGGAGGAGCTGTCCACGGATGGCGGGCAATGATCCTGACTCCCCTCCTTCCCCCGTGAAAGCTTTCTCGTCGAGAATGTGACTTATCTTCTGCAAAATAACTTCCGTTTTTTGAGGACCTGGGCCCACCTCTACGTTCTTTGTCCTTTCTGGGTCTCAGTGGAGATTCGGTGCAGAGAGGTCTGCTCCTCCGGCTGCCTTTCCTTCCTTCCTCCTCTTCCATCTGCCTCCTCTTCCCAGCCTCCTCCTCCTCCTAAACTATGGTGATCTGGTCTCTTCGAATAGAAATGTAAAAGCAAAAAGCAAGGAAAAGAAAAAGCCAGAGGCCCGGCTCAGCGGCGAGTGGGCTTGTCACGTATTAATTTTTCATTGCTGTGGAGAGTTGTACATACATAATCACTTGATTGCAGTGGGAGTTAGGGAGCTCCTATGGTGTCATTTGCATAAATCTTGTTAAGTCAATGGCAGTTAATGAAGTACAAATGAGCCCGGAGAAGGTGACATGCAAATCGTGGGTGGCAGATGGGAGGTCTGTTTGGGGGACGGCAGCTGTGTGCTCTTTTTTATTTCCCTCTCTCCCGAGTTTTTTCGTCTCTATGTGATGGTCCATATACTCAGCCTGTCCTGTGTCGCTTCCGGACGCCTCCTGCCTCTGATGTTCACCCTGGAAACACAGACCTCAGGGCCTCACCTTGCACCCAGTAACACACACTAGAGTGTGAACATTTGAATTGGTAGAATCTTGGATGAGAGGGTTAGACATCATCATCGACTCCCTGCATGTGAATCTGAGCAAATCCCAGGAGACAGTGGAGGGCCGGGAAGCCTGGCGTGCAGCAGACTGTGGGGTTGCAAAGAGTCAGACACGACGGAGCGACAGAACAACGACATTCTTGGTCAGCTGATCCTGCTTACACCGTTGAAAATACCTGTGTGTATCTTTTGTACGTGAGGACAAAAGGGGAAACGAGCAAACGCCTGACTAAGTGTTGTCTCGTGCGGTTTCAGAGAGTGAAAAAGTGAATACTGTCTGCTTTATCACGCTTCCGTCTGTCTGTCCTTCCTCCCCTGCAGACAGACTGATGGTGTCTATCTGGTCAAGATCCCTCCCAACCCCTGGCCCCCCTTGACAGGTGAGCCTAGGGTGGGCTTCCACAGGTTAGTTGGGTGGGGAGACCCCAGAATAGCACTGTAAATGCCCCTCTGTAAATCTGGCTGCAGTGAGGACCCCTCAGAGTCTGCGTGGACCCCCTCAGCAAGGCCCCGCAGGCCTGTCTGGGCAAGGCTGGGGTGCCCCTGGCCTGGTGGTTTTTGTCTTGGAGATTTAAGTGCTGGCGAGGCTCAGAGAGCTGTTAGAGATTAACAGGCAAAACACTGC
This sequence comes from Oreotragus oreotragus, assembly GCA_006410675.1. Classification (NCBI taxonomy): domain Eukaryota; kingdom Metazoa; phylum Chordata; class Mammalia; order Artiodactyla; family Bovidae; genus Oreotragus; species Oreotragus oreotragus. Next base: position 118,071 of record SJYX01001268.1, on the reverse strand, counting down.
ATCTGCCTTGCTTCCTGCTTTCAGAATTTTATTTTTTTTTAATTTCATCCACTGGTTGCTATTTTGAAAGAAAGAATTCCCTGTTGTCCTTGAACAAACGCAGGCAGAGCGGTATGTGCGGGGAACTGGGCTGTGGCGGGCCTGAGAGCCACCCACTCTGTGCGGTCCTAGCTCTGCCCGGTCCAACCACGGGGGCACTTTCTTGGAACCTGGGTCTGAGGTGCTGCTGGAGACCCAGGTCAGCTGCTTAATTCTGGGATCCATGGAAACACCAAACTCTAAGTGTCTTCGCGTGATTTTCTATTTGTGTTCTTTCCTTTTTATTAACCTAAGTTGGGAGCGTTTTATTTCATCTTTTAAATTTTACTGGAGCAGAGTCGATCTACAATGTTGCGTTAGTTTCAGGTGTACAGCAAAGTGAGTCAGTTACATGTATGCACACGTGTGTACTGAGTCATCTCAGTTGCGTCAGACTCTTTGCAGCCCACGGACCGTATCCCACCAGGCTCCTCTGTCTGTGGGGACTCTCCAGGCAAGAATACTGGAGTGGGTTGCCGTGCCCTCCTCCAGGAGATCTTCCCGACCCAAGGACTGAACCCATGCCTCTTCTGTCTCCTGCACCGCAGGAGGATTCTTTACCACTAGGGCCAGCTGGAAAACCCCTCGTTATAGGTATACATGTCTTCAGTCTGTTTTAGAGTCTGTTCTCTTAGAGGTTATCACAGAAGTTGAGTGGAATTCCTTGTGCTATACACTGTAGATCCTTTGTGGTTTCATGTGACTTTTCAACGAATTCTAAATTTTGGCCTTGAACCCTGATGGGACTTTGGCCACCTCTGGGGCAGAGAGCCACCAGTGAGCACAGAGCCCTTCCTGTAGCCCCTGAAGCTGTGGGGAAGCCCTTCCCAGGAAACAGGCAGAGCAGCCTGGGTGGCCTTCCTCAGCGCCCTGCCATCACCACGAGCCGCTGTGAAGCCTTGTGTGTGTTTGATTCTCAGTCGAGTAGAAAGCAGCAGTTATCAATTCAGTGAAAGGAACCTCGAGTTAAGCCCCTGGCCAGCCTGCCGCTAGGCCTCTGACCTGTGTGGTCTGGTACCTGGAACGCACACCAGGGGCTGGATCGTGTGACATCTGCAGAATAAAAGCCACCGACGCCACTCACTTTTGACGTCCCCGGAACGTCTGACACCGTTCACAGCCAGTTGGTCAGGCATCCGGCCATCATCTGCTTTCACAGCACCACCAAGATTGGTGAGCGAGATGAAACTGTAGACAGACTGGATGGGAAAGAAAGGGGTGGCCCTGTCCTTCTCCCTGGACATGTGGGGCCGTGTCCATGGGCATCCTGCTTGCCCCTGGCCACAGCGGGGCCCCTTCCCTTCTCCCAGGACATGCAGGGCTGTGTCCACAGGGCTCCTGCTGGCCCCTGGCCACCGCGAGGCCCCTGCCCTTCTCCCAGGACATGCAGGGCCGTGTCCACGGGGCTCCTGCTTGCCCCTGACCACCGCGAGGCCCCTGCCCTTCTCCCAGGACACACGGGGCCATGTCCACGGGGCTCCTGCTTGCCCCTGACCACCGCGAGGCCCCTGCCCTTCTCCCAGGACACACGGGGGCCGTGTCCAAGGGGCTCCTGCTTGCCCCTGGCCACCGCGGGGCCACAGCCCTTCTCCCAGGACACATAGGGCCATGTCCACGGGGCTCCTGCTTGCCCCTGGCCACGGCGGGGCCCCTGGGCACCAGCACCCTGAGCAGACACTGCTCACCCATGGGGCAGATCAGCTCTGCCTGCACCCACCGGGGCCCAGTCCGCTCCCCAGAAGCAGGTAATTTGCTGATGCCGACCTGGCACCCTGAAACCTAATTTACCTCACTTGGGTGCACAGCGCCCGGGGAGGACCGCATCCAGCCTGGATCCGGCAGACGTTGCCAATTACGATGATTAATTTAATGGGTCAGGTGGGGGCATCCCATGCTTTTCATCCGGCTCCTCAGCCATCACGGCGTCATTGGCAGAGCACTCTGGAAGGTCTGGATGCCTCGCGGGAACTTCCCGTCGTCCATCCGCCCGCCATGAGAGGGCAGACCCTCCGCAGCCCCTGACGCTTTGCCTCGTGTAGGTGGAGGGCGGCGTGGTCTGTGCAAAATGCTCAGAATGCTACAAGAAATGACGTCGACCACAAAATACGAGGCCCAGAGTTTCTGTGTAAGTCTGCAGAGCAGGCCAACCTAATCCTTCCCTTGGTCAGAAGGGCCACAGGAGGGTAGTACACGGTGATGCAGAGGAGGCACTTTTTGCGCCGTTGAGGGGGTCTTCTCTCATGGTCTCGTGGGGACGAATCTGTCTGCCCGTGCGGGGATACAGGTTCAACCCCTGGTCTGGGAAGATCCCACCTGCCTTGCAGCGGCTAAGCCTGTGACCTGCAGCCATTGGGCTGGTGCTCTGGAGCCCGTGAGCTGCAACTGCTGAAGCCCACGAGCCCTGGAGCCTGTGCTCTGCAACAAGAGAGACCCCCGCAGAGAGAGAAGCCCTCATCCCTCAGGAAAGAAAGGTTCCCTTTCGCTCAGCCTGTATCTCCCTCTCAACAGTGCATCTTATGACAGTTAAGGCCAACTTCCCAGGTGGCGCTAGTGGTAAAGAATGTGCCTGCCAGAGCAGGAGTCACAAGAGATACAGGTTCGACCCCCGGGTCGGGAAGAGCCCCTGGAGGAGGGCATGGCAACCCACTCCAGTATTCTTGCCTAGAGAATCCCTTGGCCAGAGGAGCCTGGCGGGCTATGGCCCATAGGGTTGCAAAGAGGTGGACACAACTGAGGTGACTCCACACTCAAGGCCAGCTCGGATTTCCTTCTCTGTGAATAGAAAGTCTGAAACAAGTGAGCACCTTGCTTTCTGCCAGGAAGAATCATACTGGCTGTCAAAATGTCATGTTTTATGTCCATCAACAGGTGAAAAGTTAGAAAAGATGTACATGTGTTCAATGGGATGTTCCCCAGGCGTAAGAAGGAATGAAATGAGGCATCTGCAGCAACACGGATGGACCTAGAGACTGTCTTACTGAGTGAAGTGAGTCAGACAGAGAAGGAGAAACACCGTATGACACCACCTACACGTCGAATTTAAAGACGTGTCACAAATGACCTCACTTACAGAACCGAAGGAGACTCAGAGACACAGAAAACAGACTCTTAGGTGCCCGAGGGGGAGTCGGGCAGAGGGATAAATTCGGAGTTCATAGCACTAACATAGCACACTGTGCTGGGCTTGGTCGGTCCGCTGTCCCCGACTCTCTGCAACCCCCTGGACAGTAGCCCCCCAGGCTCCTCTGTCCATGGGATTCTCCAGGCCAGAATCCTGGAGTGGGTTGCCATGCCCTCCTCCAAGGGATCTTCCTGACCCAGGGATTGAACCCAGGTCTCCCGCATTGCAGGTGGATTCTCTTACCAGCTGAGCCACCAGGGGAACCCAAGAATGCTGGAGTGGGTAGCCTATCCCTTCTCCAGAGGATCTTCCAGATCCAGGAGTCGAACCTGCATTGCAGGCGGATTCTTTACCAGCTGAGCTACCAGGGAAGCCTGGATATGCACCACTATATCTGAACTCGATCACCCAGGGCCTACTGTACAGCACAGGGAGTTATACTCAGAATTTTGGAATGACACTACAGAGTAAAAGAATCTCAACAAGAATATGTATATATGGAGGGGGTGTGTGTGCCTAACTGAATCCCTGTGTTGCACACCTGGAACTAACACTGACAATCAACTATACTCCAAATAAAACACTGTTACATCTTAGTGCCTTCCCAAGGCTGCTGCTGCTGCTGCTGAGGCGCTTCAGTCGTGTCTGACTCTCTGCGACCTTATAGACGGCAGCCCACCAGGCTTCCTCGTCCCTGGGATTCTCCAGGCAAGAACACTGGAGTGGGCTGCCATTTCCCTCTTCAATGCATGAAAGTGAAAAGGGAAAGTGAAGTCGCTCAGTCGTGTCCGACTCCTAGAGACTCCGTGGACTGCAGCTCACCAGGCTCCTCCGTCCCTGGGATTTGCCAGGCGAGAGTGCTGGAGTGGGTGCCATCGCCTTCTCCCTCCCCAGAGCTAGTCTTCCCCTACTCAGTCAGGGCCATACCCTGCTCTGCTTGTTCGCTAGTTTCTCAGCCTGCTTAGAAAGCCCTCGCGATCGGCCAGGTCGTTGATGAGTTCGATTTGTAATAAGAACGCTGGCCGTCCTCCTGGGCTCTCACTCTGTATCAGTTACTGTGTTAGATGCTTTGGTCACATGACCTCACTTAATTCTCTGCCAACCTCAGACACAACTCACCGCCCATGACAGATGAGGCGTCCCGGGCCTAGGGAGGTCGGGTCACCCCGCCGAGGTTACCGAGCTGTGAGAGCAGAGGTGGGGGTCACACCCAGGAATCGTCTAGCATGTGTGGCCACAAGAGCCTTTGCCATCTGCCCCTGATTGAATCTGTGCCTACACTGACCATCTTTGCTAGACCAGGCTAAAGGTCCCGGCATGGTATCCTCCTTGTGGGGTTCCAGCAGGGCAGGGTGTTTATGCGGGGTGGGAAGGGGCTGTCCTCTAAAGCACGTGCTGTCTGGCACCTGGACCAACTGCGGTCCTTGGGCTACAGCCACACATCAAGGTCACCCGCAGGCCCAGAGAGGGACCACCTCACGAGAGATGCCAGCATCACCAGATGGCCAGGCGTTGGGGGTCCCTCGGGGTTCCTTCTCTTCCGTCCTCATTTATATTGAGCTCCCAACTTTGGTTGGTCCCTCAGTTTGTGCTTGTTACAGCCTGCCTGTTCTCAGGGCCCATTTCACGTGCATTGCATTCCAGGAGAGGCAGTGTCCTCTCTCCTCACTGCCCTGATACCTTGTCAAGTCTTGGGATTTTGCCTCTGTCTTCCCTGCCTTGTGGACACGTGCATCGTTCATGCTCTCTGCGTCCCTGTACTTTGGAGCCAGGAGGGGTGGGGTGGGGGTGAGAGGGGCGTGCCCTCTAATGGTCTCTCCTGGGGGTCCCCAGGGCAGGGCAAGCAGGTCAGCAAGTATATATATAGTAGATGGAGTAGGTCAGTAGTGTAAGGTGTTTCCTTTCCCTGAAACAGTATCATGTTTCTCTTAAAGAAGGTGTTACATCAGAGAGGTCATACTCGACATTGTTAGATTTTAAGATGCAGAATAAATTTTCATCTCTCTTTCTCTAAATCTACCTCTGATTCTTGTACACAGGACACACTATTTAGATGCAGCAAAAGAGGCACACCTTTTCATCTGCAAGGAGTGGAAGCTCTGTCAGTGATCAAGATGACTTTAGAAAGCTGGCTGCTTCTAAAACTTTTTCACTGCAGAAGAAATTTCCTCTAAATAAATGTCTTCATTATGTAATTTTGTTTATAAAAACTGTTTCAATTCAAACCTGCAGATTTTAACTCGACTGTTTTCATACTTGCCAGATTTTTACCCCATTATTCAGTCCCCTGGAGAAGGAGATGGCCACCCACTCCAGTACTCTTGCCTGGAAAATCCCATGGACGGAGGAGTCTGATGGGCTACAGTCCATAGGGTCCCAAAGAGTCAGACACGACTGAGCGACTTCACTTTCAGTCTGCGTCAGCCACAGCCTTTGTGATAGTGATTCGTCCCCCGAAACAAGAATGTGTATCCCCAACAAGTTCTTCTGTAGAAAAATAATTCGTATTGTTTTTAACATGCAAAACAAGGAATTTTCTGGAAACATGTGCCACCTGTGCCAGCATACCACTGGGGCTGTGAGTAACACACAGGGGCTGGTTTGGAAATGGAGACCCATAAGAAGGGGGTAAACGCGGATGGGCATGCGGCCTTTCTCTGCTCATCCCTGAAGGATTAGAAACTTAAATCACTGAGAAATCATTTTGTATTCAGGCTTATCGTGAAGAAAATGTGGTAAAACCCTGGTCTTAGCAAAAATTAGGAAAGAACAGAATTTTTTAGGAATGTACTGCTATGTTACTGAACATTGGCCCAGCCCTCTCAGAGTATAAGCCAGCAGTAATATAAAGGACAAAAAATTGTATTCACTTTGTCCCCGTAATTGCCCTTCTAGAAATTTATCCCAAGAGGATAATTCACTAGGAGAAAGGGAAAAATACTTTAAGTGTACAAAAATGTTCATAGCAGGTTTATTTATAATATTGAGACCCTGGGAACTAAAAATACTCAACAAGCAAGGAGTTAAATTAGTGACTGTCAACTAAACGGTAGTAGCATATACAGCCTCTAAAATGGTCAATTTCAAGGCTCTTTAGAAGTGTGAACAGTGTTTAGAAAATACGAAGTGAAAGCGAGAAACTGTGTATTTATCATAATTAGCACATGAGAATTTATGTCCGTTTGGCTTAAAATTGGATGAATAGGAACACAAACAAGTGCATGTGGTGGGGAATTAAAGGAGAACTTTAAAATTTTTAACTTTTAATTGAGAAATACTTTTAGATGTGTGGGAAAGCTGTAAAAAAATTATACAGTGAGTTCCCACACACACTGCACCTGACTCCCCCTAATGTGAATAGTTGTGAGTTCCCACACACACTGCACCTGACCCCCCTAATGTGAATAGTTGTGAATTCCCACACACACTGCACCTGACTCCCCTAATGTGAATAGTTGTGAATTCCCACACACACTGCACCTGACTCCCCCTAATGTGAATAGTTGTGAGTTCCCACACACACTGCACCTGACTCCCCTAATGTGAATAGTTTACACGACCCTGTCTTGGTGGCTCAGTGGGTAAAGAATCTGCCTGCAACGTGGGAGACACAGGAAGACGTGGGTTCAGTCCCTGGGTCGGGAAGATCCCCTGGAGCAGGGCATGGCAACACACCCCAGTGTTCTTGGAGAATCCCGTGAACAGAGGAGCCTGGCATGCTATAGTCCCTGGAGTAGCAAAGAGTTGGACGCAACCGAGTGACTCACGCTTTTTGAAAATTATTTACTTACTTTCGGCCGTGCTGGGTCTTCACCGTTGTGGTGAGTGGGGGCTGCTCTTTGCTGTGGTCTGAGGCTCCCCTTGTTTGGGAGCGTGGGCTTCAGTAGATGCAGCCTGTGGGCTTGTTAGTCGTGGCTCCCGGGGTCTAGAGCTCAAGCTCAGTAGCTGTGGCGCCTGGGCTTCGTTGCTCCAGGCAGGTGGCATCTTCCCGGACCAGGGATCAGACCCATGTCTCCTGCACGGGCCAAGTGGATTCTTTACCACTGAGGCGTGAGGGAGCCTGGTACGGCCCCTTTTGATGTCATCATATGTACAACTCAGAAATACTTCATAGCCTGCCAGAAAGGACAGCTAAGCTTGTCCTGGTGTAGTGTTTCTTCTCTCTTTTTAGTCTTCCATTGATTTACCGTCTGAGAACCAATTAAGTGCTTGTTTAGAGCCTCTGTGTTGGGAGGGAGAGGGAAAGGGGGGCAGTTTGAAACTTGCTGGACCTTTAAGCTGAAATTTCGGCTGAAATTTGCTGGACCCTCATTGGGAAAGACCCTGATGCTGGGAAAGATTGAAGGCTGGAGGAGAAGGGGACGGCAGAGGATGAGATGGTTGGATGGCATCACCAACTCCATGGACCTGAGTTTGAGTAAGCTCTGGAGGTGGTGATGGACAGGGAGCCCTGGCGGGCTGCAGTTCGTGGGGTTGCAAAGAGTCAGACACTACTGAGCGGCTGAATTGAACTGGACCTCTGAGGAGGAGCTGGAGGGGACGCGAGGTGGGGAGTGTGAGTGGACCTGGCGAGATAGACCTGAGGGTGGGCGGCAGCATCCAGACAAGGCTGACCAAAGGCTTGGGAAGCACGCACCTGGTCAGTTCTCAACAAATCCTAAGGAGTGACCAATAGCTGTCAATTTCTTTCATTTAAAAACTTGTCATTGTGTTTATCAGACCACAGCTCTGCTGTGAGTGCTGCTGGAGTCTGACTTTGTGCCAGGGTGGTGCAATGTAGGAAGGAAGCTTTTCAAAGGGAACCATTCAAGCCAAGATCTGTTTGGGTTTGTTCCCTATCACACTTTGCTGGAAAATTGAAAATTTAGATATTTTTCTTCAGTAGTTTATTTGGTCTTCCCTGGTGGCTTGTCAGTTTAGAATCTGCCTGTAATGCAGGAGATTGCCTGCAGTACAGTAGATCCGGGTTGGATCCCTGGGTTGGGAAGATCCCCTGGAGGAGGGCATGGCAACCCACTCCAGTATTCTTGTCTAGAGACTCTCCATGGACAGAAGAGCCTGGCAGGCTACAGTCCACAGGTTGCAAGAGTAGGGCCCGACTGAGCAATTCAACCGCCAGACCACCAATTTATCTCAGAGACTGAAGAATCTAAGTGTGTATATTTATATATGTATTGATGTGCATATATATTTACATAATATATTAGCTTGCTACTTATGTATGTTAGCCATAAGAGTTCTTTTTTTGCCGTGGTCATCCCATTTTTGCCCAGATAACCAGATGCTCTTATTGGGTGGGTCCTGGAATTACAGTGTCGCTTTAGCACAACGGATTGGAGAAGGCAATGGCAACCCACTCCAGTGTTCTTGCCTGGAGAATCCCAGGGACAGAGGGAGCCTAGTGGGCTGCCGTCTATGGGGTCACGCAGAGTCGGACACGACTGAAATGGCTTAGCAGCAGCAGCAGCCGCACAACAGATATGCTGGTTTTTTTTTGTTTGTTTTAAGCTAGACGCGATCTCCATTTTACAGATAGGACAACTGAGTCCCGGGAAGGTTAAATGACTTACCTGAGGCTACACTTTAGTATGTGGCAGGATGCTTACTCCAGGGTCCTTTCCACTGTTAACATCTTGGGCATTTTCTTCTTCCTTGGAGGTTTTTTGGTGAAGGAAACAAATGATAATAATAATGTTTGTAGATATTTTTATTGTATTGTGACTGGCCATGTTTTTCTACATTGGATCTTTCAGTTTCATACTGTTTGATCTGACTGTTTTAAAAAGGAGGAAGAGAAGAAATAAAAATCATTGCATTTAAAGGGACTTGGTTCCCAATAAGAACCATTCGTGTGTGTGTGTGTGTGTGTGTGTGTGTGTGCGTGTGCGCGTGTGCATTTATTCAGCAGCCTCCCTGCTTGGCCAGCACCCCAGGAGGCTGTGTGCTGTCACTCTTCACATTTTATAGATGAGAAAGCGGAGACTCAGCTTACATGGGTCCATAAAGCCAGTGAGAGGCAGAGTTCAAACCCATATCTGCTTCTTTCCGAAACCTGTGGTCTTCACACTGAGCGGCCTCGTCTACCACTGGGCTTCCCACGTCAGACTGAAAATCCAGGCCCAGGACCACGTGCAGGGGCACATGCAGATGCCTTTTCAGAACAGCTCGAGTGCTGCGGGGTCTTCGGTGGGGGCGTCCGCACACCGAGGCACAGCCAGTCCTCTGCAAGGCCTCCTCTTGCATTCTCTAAGTATATTCCACAGCAGTTGTGTGTAATTGGAGTATCTGGAATTCACTGTGGTTTTAATTAGTTGATTACTAGTTCTTTAAAATGTACAGTCCTCACCGTGGGTCTTGCAAATTGGTAACTGGTAGCTACCAGTATAATTAAATATTTCAGAGCACTTGGCTACAGTAGCATTGAACTGTGAAGAAATAATGTTGTCGAGCCAATCAAAAAGAGATCCTCGTAAACTCATTTACCGCGGCACTGTGTGCTAGCATCATTGTAGAGATGCTTATTGCAGGAGAAATTAAAGATACAATTTTGTGCTAAGAGGCAATATAGAAATTAGTTCCTGAATTACTTGTTAATTGATTTGGTAATTCCCTCGGGTTTCTGCATGCTCTTTTTTTCCCCCCTTCTTTTTGTTGTTGCGTTCAGTTAACAGTGACTATTCCCACAGCAATAAAAATATTTTTCTCACTTAGATCAGATATGTCCTCACATCAGACTGCCCATATTGATATTTGCAGAACCAAAAAAAAAAAAACAAAACCCTGCCTTCAGCACGTCAGGCTTATTGTTGTCTGATATGTACCCATCACGGAATCATGGTCACCCTCGCGTTCCGGGGACTGGATTATCTCAACAAAAGGGAAGCGTGTTTTTATGTCCCGTGTTGGAGGGAGGCTTCCCTGGGTTTTGTTGTTTGTTTGTTTCCTAATGGAAACCCTCTTTTTATTATCAACAGAGGAAGAGATTCCACAGAGTTGATTTATGAAAGTCTTTTCTTATTGTTTGCAATTCAGCAAGAATAACCGTACAAAACACTATTTGTAGACGGGTGCAGATTGCTCCTAGAAATGATATGAGAAGAAAATGAGACCTGTTTCTCTGCGTTGAAATTGAGCGTGTCTCCGAGAAGAGCTCCGTGAGCCCTAGGTTGGCGGGGGAGCCTCTGGGGCCTGGCTCCCCGAGTCGTGGCCGCCCCCTCCCTGCCTGCTCGATGACAGATGGGGAATGGCTCTGGGGTGGATGCACGTATTTCTGCTGCCTCTGTGAAGGGGGCAGGTGCTGTTACCCTTCTAGATTTTTGAAGGAAGCACTGACCGCCCTTTGGACAGCTGTCAGCAATAGTGGCCTTGGCCTCATTGCAAAGAACATATATATTTTTTTTTTATCCAGCGATTTGGTTTAGTAAATTATGGTACATCAACATGACAGAACATTATTCAGCCTCCAAAAATGATAATTAAAATGATTATGTGTGTTATATAGGGAAAGAAACAGCAAAGTAGTTTATATACATAATTGCATTAAAATGTATCTGCTTGAGAACGCATTTTTAACATCTTGTTGGTTGTACTTATGGCCTAAAAAGTACCATAAATGACTTTCTAAAAAAATACATATCAGTATATTAATTTTAGGTTCATCTGTTATTTTCTTCTATTGCCCTGCCCTCCTCCATGATCACCTGCACATATAAACATCATAATAGTTTGCTCAGCTTAGGGCAGTTGGTGTTTATTTCAATGTCTGCTGTGAAAACTAGGAAAAGCAAAAGATGTTTGCGTTTAGCATTGCATCTAATTTTTTATAAATTTGGCACGATTGCTCACTTACCAGGTTAAGTATATTTGCGTGTTTGTCAGTAGATACAATACATAGTAAGGTTTACTCGGACTTTCACGTCTCCCTTTTGGGCTTCCCCGATAGCTCAGTTGGTAAAGAATCCTCCTGCAATGCAGGAGACCCCAGTTCGATTCCGGAAGATCCGCTGGAGAAGGGATAGGCTACCCACTCCAGTATTTTGGGCTTCCCTTGTGGGTCAGCTGGTAAAGAATCTACCTGCACTGCGGGAGACCTGGGTTCAATTCCTGGGTTGGGAAGATCCCTTGGAAAAGGGAAGGGCTACCTACTCCAGTATTCTGGCCTGGAGAATTCCACGAACAATGTAGTCCATAGGGTCGCAAAGAGCCGGACACGACTGAGCACTTTCACTTAGCCAAGTGAATTCTTTACCACCAGTGCCACCTGAGAAGGACTGATCTGCTGTTTAGAAGCCGTGGCGACTGTGAGAGCACCAGGAATAGGAGACACTCACAGGCTAAGTTATTAGGCTCGCGTGGTGCCCACCCCCGCAGGCGAAACGGTTGCTTGGCTAGTTCTTGGCTCCAGCGGACAGAAGGCACACTCTGCTCTTCACTCAGATAGACTCCTTCTAGATACCCCTGGCTGGGATTGCTGGCATTTTTCTCATAATCTGGTTTATCAGGGACCCACAAAGTCCAGCCTCATGATCATGCGCTTGGGTCGTATTGTTCCTGATTCCGTCTCCACGTCTCTGCTCCTCATGGCTTAAGTGTTTTCTCATGGAACTAGCTCTCCTGGAAGTTACTTCATGAAAGCTCCTACGCAGGGGGCCCATCACTTTTGTCTACAGATTGATTCAGACACACCAGCATTGAGCTTCATAACCCCAGAAACAAAGTTTCTCCCAAACCCACTGCAGTCTTCTTGCCTGGAAAATCCCACGGACAGAGGGGCCAGGCAGGCTACAGACGACAGGGTCGCAGAGTCGGACACGACTGAGCTCACGTGCACAGAGGCTCGCCCGACACCGCTATCCTCGACTGAGTTAGATCCACCCGCCTCCCCTTTGCAGAGGCCCCAGTGATGGTTCCCTTAGAGAAGAAAGCAGGAATCCCACCGTGGACCCTCAGGCGGGGGGAGTCTCACAACCCTGGGCTGGCCTGCAGCCTGGGTTTGTGTTTCTTTCTCCTCGAGTTGCACAGAAGAGAAAAATACATCCCCTTGAGCTGAGGGATTATTAGAAGGACACCACTGCAGACATTTTTATTTGAAAATGTATGTGACGTGAGTTTGGATAAACTCCGGGAGTTGGTGATGGACAGGGAGGCCTGGTGTGCTGCAGTCCATGGGATCACAGAGTCAGACGCGACTGAGCGACTGAGCTGAACTGAACTTTATCTTCTAATGTGTAAGCATGTCTCACGTTTGAATGTTTCCCTTTTTAATATGTGTGTGTGTACATGTGTTAAAGTATAGCTAACTTGCAATCTTGTGTCAGTCTCGGGTGTCCAGCAAACTGAATCACTTAGACGTATACACGTACCACCTTTTTTCCCAAGATTCTTTTCCCATACAAGTCATTATAAAATACTGAGTCGAGTTCCCGGGCAATACAACAGGTTCTTATTAGTTAATTTTCTAAATGTTTTCTATGATTTATCAGTTAAATTACAGACTTATGTCTCCAAACGTTTGAATGAAATTTGGTTCTCCTCCAGGGCTGACCGTGCTTGTGCCGTGGTTTCGAGTGAAGGTGAGGACTTTGCAAACCCCAGGCTGTAGCAGGGCTCGGACCTGAGTATCTTGGGTTGAGACCATAGGGCACATCTGCCACCCCAGGCTGAGGGCTTTGGGGCAGGAAGTCAGTGCTGGTGCTGAAGCTCCAAGGTGACAAATATTTCTCCGTGATATTTCTGCCCGTTAATGACTATTTCTACTAATGCTTGTGCTAATAATTTTTAATGGTTCACATTGAGTAGGTGACATTTTGATACATTAATGAGCCTTATCGATGACTTTGAAAAGTTCTTTGGTCTGCCAGGATACTTTGCCTTGGCCCCCAAAGGAATGGCGGGAGTGCTGACCCCTTCCCGTGCTGCTTGTGAGCTGGGAAGTGGGTGCCTGGCCAGCTGCCCCTCTAAGAATAAGATTCGTCACTAAATCATGTCAGAGGGCTTGGATTGTGCTTCCAAGGTTTGTCATGAAGAATTTTCCTTGAAAATCACTTGCCTGCACTCAAAGACCTTTCAGAGTGTTTGAGAAGCATAAGCCTTGCAGAGAGCAGGGCGGCTCTGGCCCATGCCAATGCAGAGGGCCAGGGCAGGGGTTGCTAATGTCTGTGGGGAGAGGCCCTCCCTCTATGGAACCTTCCAGGAATCAAAAATGCCAGAGGTTGGGAGGATTCCTCCTGGGAGCAGGTGCCTCGCAGTCCCCGAAGCTCGCCCAGGCCGCCTTGGGTACTGATGACCCAAGGCTGTATTTACACAGGAAGGTGGTGTGTTTGACTGAATTAGGACAAGTGCCCCCAAAGAAGGGCTTCCCAGGTGGCGCTAGTGGTAAAGAACCCACCTGCCAATGCAGAAGATTTAAGAGATGCTGGTTTGATTCCTGGGTCAGGAAGATCCCCTGGAGGGGGGCCTGGCAACCCACTTCAGTAATCTTGCCTGGAAAATCCCATGGAGAGAGGAGCCTGGGGAGCTACTGTCCATAGGGTTGCAAAGAGTCGGACAGGACTGAAGCAACTTAGCACGCATGTACACACCCCAAAGAAAGGTAAGCATAGGCAGTGATCCTGAATTTTGCTTTTCTGGGAACCAGTGTTTTTTCATTTGTTCTCAGGTTTCTGGGAAATAATGGGCAGGGACATTCTCAGGCACGAGATTTGCCAGAGAAGAAACAGTCTGAGATCAGTGAAATAAAAGCTAACCCAGCAGGCATGTCCCCGTGTGCCAGGCCCTCAACTTACCCTGCAGGTGTCACTCCATAGAAGTAAATGCCTTGAGGTCAGGACATTTTTTTTTTTAATTTATTTGGCCACTAGTTTATTCCAAGACCCTAGAGGAAGTAAGTTCTCAATAAATATTTATTGAATGGAAAATTTCAATTCTTACCACCTCCTTGTGGAGATAACAGAATAATCCACATTTTAGAATCCCGGCTCAGAGAAATTAAGGCCCTTGTTCCGTGTCACACAGCTGGGGAATGGTGAACGCCAGGATGTAAGCTTTCTATGGGGCTTCCCAAGAGTCACGTGTGAGGTGACCACATGCCCCTGCAGGATCTGGGGAAGGCAGAGGGAACATGGCATGGAACATGGCAACACGTGGCATGGGGAATTGTTGACAGGGAGGCACTTCAGGAAAAGGCAGGTAGTCCCTGTTGACAGCTACCTGGACACTTTCTCTGCAAACAGTAAGAAGCCTGGGGGCAGGACCATGGACAGCAGAGCTCCCCTGGGGGCAGCCAGGGTACTTCCCTTCTTGAACCACAGAGGCAGGGGGCTGAGGAGTAGTTACCAGTGCAAGGCCATTGTGATCCGACCCAGGAAGGAGGCCGAGAACAGAGCGGGAGCCCAGGAAGGTGGACGAGGAGACACTGGACTCTGAGCATTTCTTGAAGACGCCTGGAGAGGGGGCTGGAGTCAGCCTTCTTGGTGGCAAGGGAGGATCGGTGTGCTTCTTAAATTAGTTGTATTTGATGGTTTCGAATTGTGCTGGAGAAGACACTTTTGCAGTCCCTTGGATTGCAAGATCAAACCAGTTAATTCTAAAGGAAATCGACCCTGAATGTTCCTTGGAAGGACTGATGCTGAAGCAGATACTTTGGCCACCTGATGCGAAGAGCCGACTCTTGGAAAAGACCCTGATGCTGGGAAAGATGGAAGGCAGAAGGAGAAGGGGACGACAGAGGATGAGATGGCTGGATGGCATCACCGACTCAATGGACATGAGTTTGAGCAAACTCTGGGAGATGGTGAATGACAGGGAAGCCTGCAGTCCATGGCGTCACAAAGAGTCGGACAGGACTTAGCAACTGAACAGCAAGAAGAACAAGGTTATTTCATTATTTAGTAGATTTGTTTTTCTCTGCATTTGGAAATCTCCCTGAGGAAAGATGTGCTGTCTGTCACCAGTAAGCATCACTTTCCCTCCAGGGCAAGGAAGCCCAGGGAGGGTTCTGGTCTGAGGGTATCAAAGTGGCCAGATCCCCTCCTTGTCCCTCCCTCAACGTGTCCATTTCATCAAGCATTTGATAATTCAGAGATCGTCTGGTAAAAATTAACACACACTACTAAATATAAAATAGATAATGAACAAGGTCTTACTGTATGGCGTAGGGAACTATAGGCACTATCCTGTAATAGGAAACGGCAGCCCACTCCAGTATCCTTGCCTGGAGAATCCCATGGACAGAGGAGCCTGGCAGGCTGCAGTCCGTGGGGTCACAAGGAGTCGACCA
Source organism: Oreotragus oreotragus (assembly GCA_006410675.1). NCBI lineage: Eukaryota > Metazoa > Chordata > Mammalia > Artiodactyla > Bovidae > Oreotragus > Oreotragus oreotragus. The sequence goes on along the minus strand of SJYX01001268.1, from coordinate 102,595 downwards.
CGACTGAGTGCAGCGCGTAGGCGCACACCAGCGATTCACTCTTTCTTCCTCCTCCTCATTTTCATCAGTAGATTCGATTTTTTTAGAGAAGTTTCCAATTCCCAGCAAAACTAAGCTGAAAGTACAGACAGTTCAAACTTAATCTCTCCCCACACATGCACAGAGTCCTTCACCATCAACAACCAGAACCACACCGGTGCATTGCTGACAACCGATACACCTGCACTGATACACCATCATCACCCAGAGTCCATAGTTCATGTCATGTCCATCCACCAGGTTTGGACAAAACTTCACTGACATGTTTCCATCATTGCAACATTACCATACAGATTCACAGCCCTGAAAATCCGCCTGTTCATGGAGCACTGATTCCTTCCCTGTACCACTGGCAACCACTGATTTCTTTTTTTTAATTGTCTCCATACTTTCGCCTTTTTCAGAATGTCATATCGTTGGAATCATGGAGTATCTAGCGTCTTCAGACTTGCTTCTTTCACTTAATAATATGCGTTTAAGATTTTATCCTGTCTTTTCATTCCTGGTTAGCTCATTTCTTTTTAGTGCTGAATGATATTGCAATGTCTGGATGAGTTTGGATAAACTCCGGGAGTTGGTGATGGACAGGGAGGCCTGGTGTGCTGCAGTCCATGGGATCACAGAGTCAGACACGACTGAGCGACTGAGCTGAACTGAACTTTATCTTCTAATGTGTAAGCATGTCTCACGTTTGAATGTTTCCCTTTTTAATATGTGTGTGTGTACATGTGTTAAAGTATAGCTGACTTGCAATCTTGTGTCAGTCTCGGGTGTCCAGCAAACTGAATCACTTAGACGTATACACGTACCACCTTTTTTCCCAAGATTCTTTTCCCATACAAGTCATTATAAAATACTGAGTCGAGTTCCCGGGCAATACAACAGGTTCTTATTAGTTAATTTTCTAAATGTTTTCTATGATTTATCAGTTAAATTACAGACTTATGTCTCCAAACGTTTGAATGAAATTTGGTTCTCCGCCAGGGCTGACCGTGCTTGTGCCGTGGTTTCGAGTGAAGGTGAGGACTTTGCAAACCCCAGGCTGTAGCAGGGCTCGGACCTGAGTATCTTGGGTTGAGACCATAGGGCACATCTGCCACCCCAGGCTGAGGGCTTTGGGGCAGGAAGTCAGTGCTGGTGCTGAAGCTCCAAGGTGACAAATATTTCTCCGTGATATTTCTGCCCGTTAATGACTATTTCTTCTAATGCTTGTGCTAATAATTTTTAATGGTTCACATTGAGTAGGTGACATTTTGATACATTAATGAGCCTTATCGATGACTTTGAAAAGTTCTTTGGTCTGCCAGGATACTTTGCCTTGGCCCCCAAAGGAATGGCGGGAGTGCTGACCCCTTCCCGTGCTGCTTGTGAGCTGGGAAGTGGGTGCCTGGCCAGCTGCCCCTCTAAGAATAAGATTCGTCACTAAATCATGTCAGAGGGCTTGGATTGTGCTTCCAAGGTTTGTCATGAAGAATTTTCCTTGAAAATCACTTGCCTGCACTCAAAGACCTTTCAGAGTGTTTGAGAAGCATAAGCCTTGCAGAGAGCAGGGCGGCTCTGGCCCATGCCAATGCAGAGGGCCAGGGCAGGGGTTGCTAATGTCTGTGGGGAGAGGCCCTCCCTCTATGGAACCTTCCAGGAATCAAAAATGCCAGAGGTTGGGAGGATTCCTCCTGGGAGCAGGTGCCTCGCAGTCCCCGAAGCTCGCCCAGGCCGCCTTGGGTACTGATGACCCAAGGCTGTATTTACACAGGAAGGTGGTGTGTTTGACTGAATTAGGACAAGTGCCCCCAAAGAAGGGCTTCCCAGGTGGCGCTAGTGGTAAAGAACCCACCTGCCAATGCAGAAGATTTAAGAGATGCTGGTTTGATTCCTGGGTCAGGAAGATCCCCTGGAGGGGGGCCTGGCAACCCACTTCAGTAATCTTGCCTGGAAAATCCCATGGAGAGAGGAGCCTGGGGAGCTACTGTCCATAGGGTTGCAAAGAGTCGGACAGGACTGAAGCAACTTAGCACGCATGTACACACCCCAAAGAAAGGTAAGCATAGGTAGTGATCCTGAATTTTGCTTTTCTGGGAACCAGTGTTTTTTCATTTGTTCTCAGGTTTCTGGGAAATAATGGGCAGGGACATTCTCAGGCACGAGATTTGCCAGAGAAGAAACAGTCTGAGATCAGTGAAATAAAAGCTAACCCAGCAGGCATGTCCCCGTGTGCCAGGCCCTCAACTTACCCTGCAGGTGTCACTCCATAGAAGTAAATGCCTTGAGGTCAGGACATTTTTTTTTTAAATTTATTTGGCCACTAGTTTATTCCAAGACCCTAGAGGAAGTAAGTTCTCAATAAATATTTATTGAATGGAAAATTTCAATTCTTACCACCTCCTTGTGGGGATAACAGAATAATCCACATTTTAGAATCCCGGCTCAGAGAAATTAAGGCCCTTGTTCCGTGTCACACAGCTGGGGAATGGTGAACGCCAGGATGTAGCTTTCTATGGGGCTTCCCAAGAGTCACGTGTGAGGTGACCACATGCCCCTGCAGGATCTGGGGAAGGCAGAGGGAACATGGCATGGAACATGGCAACACGTGGCATGGGGAATTGTTGACAGGGAGGCACTTCAGGAAAAGGCAGGTGGTCCCTGTTGACAGCTACCTGGACACTTTCTCTGCAAACAGTAAGAAGCCTGGGGGCAGGACCATGGACAGCAGAGCTCCCCTGGGGGCAGCCAGGGTACTTCCCTTCTTGAACCACAGAGGCAGGGGGCTGAGGAGTAGTTACCAGTGCAAGGCTATTATGATCCGACCCAGGAAGGAGGCCGAGAACAGAGCGGGAGCCCAGGAAGGTGGACGAGGAGACACTGGGCTCTGAGCATTTCTTGAAGATGCCTGGAGAGGGGGCTGGAGTCGGCCTTCTTGGTGGCAAGGGAGGATCGGTGTGCTTCTTAAATTAGTTGTATTTGATGGTTTTGAATTGTGCTGGAGAAGACACTTTTGCAGTCCCTTGGATTGCAAGATCAAACCAGTTAATTCTAAAGGAAATCGACCCTGAATGTTCCTTGGAAGGACTGATGCTGAAGCAGATACTTTGGCCACCTGATGCGAAGAGCCGACTCTTGGAAAAGACCCTGATGCTGGGAAAGATGGAAGGCAGAAGGAGACGGGGACGACAGAGGATGAGATGGCTGGATGGCATCACCGACTCAATGGACATGAGTTTGAGCAAACTCTGGGAGATGGTGAATGACAGGGAAGCCTGCAGTCCATGGCGTCACAAAGAGTCGGACAGGACTTAGCAACTGAACAGCAAAAAGAACAAGGTTATTTCATTATTTAGTAGATTTTGTTTTTCTCTGCATTTGGAAATCTCCCTGAGGAAAGATGTGCTGTCTGTCACCAGTAAGCATCACTTTCCCTCCAGGGCAAGGAAGCCCAGGGAGGGTTCTGGTCTGAGGGTATCAAAGTGGCCAGATCCCCTCCTTGTCCCTCCCTCAACGTGTCCATTTCATCAAGCATTCGATAATTCAGAGATCTGCTGGTAAAAATTAACACACACTACTAAATATAAAATAGATAACGAACAAGGTCTTACTGTATGGCATAGGGAACTATAGGCACTATCCTGTAATAGGAAATGGCATCCCACTCCAGTATCCTTGCCTGGAGAATCCCATGGACAGAGGAGCCTGGCAGGCTGCAGTCCATGGGGTCGCAAGGAGTCGGCCACGACTGAGTGCAGCGCGTAGGCGCACACCAGCGATTCACTCTTTCTTCCTCCTCCTCATTTTCATCAGTAGATTCGATTTTTTTAGAGAAGTTTCCAATTCCCAGCAAAACTAAGCTGAAAGTACAGACAGTTCAAACTTAATCTCTCCCCACACATGCACAGAGTCCTTCACCATCAACAACCAGAACCACACCGGTGCATTGCTGACAACCGATACACCTGCACTGATACACCATTATCACCCAGAGTCCATAGTTCATGTCATGTCCATCCACCAGGTTTGGACAAAACTTCACTGACATGTTTCCATCATTGCAACATTACCATACAGATTCACAGCCCTGAAAATCCGCCTGTTCATGGAGCACTGATTCCTTCCCTGTACCACTGGCAACCACTGATTTCTTTTTTTTAATTGTCTCCATACTTTCGCCTTTTTCAGAATGTCGTATCGTTGGAATCATGGAGTATCTAGCGTCTTCAGACTTGCTTCTTTCACTTAATAATATGCGTTTAAGATTTTATCCTGTCTTTTCATTCCTGGTTAGCTCATTTCTTTTTAGTGCTGAATGATATTGCAATGTCTGGTATAACACAGTTTGTCTTTTCATCTATTGAAGGATATCTGAGGTTGCTTCCCAGTTTTGGCGTTCTGAATAAAGCTGCTTAAAACATTTGTGTACAGATTTTGGCATGGATACAAGTTTCACCTCACTTGTGTAAGTACAATGGAGTGGGATTGCTGGATTGTGTGGTAAGACTCTGCGGCTGTTGATAAGAGACAGTCTTTGAAAGTAGCTGTGCCATTTTGCATTCCCACCAGCAGTGAATTGGAGTTCCTGTTGCTTCACGCCCTTGCCAGCCTTCGGCGATGTCACTGTTTCTGGTGCTGGCTATTCCAGTAGATGTGTTCGTGGTACTGCACGATTTTAATGTGCAATTCCACAATCACTTGTGACGCTGAGTGTCTTTTTACATGCTTTATTGGCCATTTGTATACCTTCTTTGGTGAGGTTTCTGTTCAGACCTGTTCATTTCTCAGTTGGGTCGTTTTGTTGTTGTTGTTGATTTTTAAAGAGAGTTCTTGGTACGTTTTGGACAACATTCCTTTATGAGGTATGTCTCCCAGGCTGTGGCTTGCTTTCTCTTTCCCTTGATCATCCCTCCTCCTTCTACTTCTAATAATTATCCTCTGGTGTTCCCTGCCGTCGTTATTGATGTGCCTTTCCATTTTCATCTTGAACTTGTTTGGTTTGCCAGCAATGTTTCATGAGCGTCTTCTTTACAGTTTAGTAGAATTATTGCTTACTTTTCAACCTGTATGTAAATGTATCCTGAAAATCATCAGCTCTTGATTACATAATTGCTCAGAAGCATATATAATTTTTTACAAGTACTTTATATGTTGTATTAAATTTAGAATGGGTGAAATGTTTCACAGTTTATGTAGTGTAGACATTCTAAGCTTAATTCCAATTAATAAGAATAACAAGCATTCAGGGCTGTGTGAAAGTTCTTATGGATAATGATTCTCCCAGTCCTGTATTGGTGTCAACATCTGCAATTAACAGCTGGGGGAGTACTCAACTGCCTGTCTGCTTCTGTATTTATTGCCTGGAGTGACTGGGTGTCGACCAAGCCCCGCTGAGCCTTGGGGGAGGGTACGTACCCCTGAATAAGAGGGTCGGCAGGCAGCACAAGGCACTGATCAGTTGCCAGGGAGAAGGTGGCTTTCCCGCCCCCTTTGTGGGTAAAGAGGGAGCTGCCCCTCCCCACAAGGCAGGGTTTCCTTTGCGATGAGACGTCACATCTGACTCCTCAGGCATAGACTTGGTCACAAGAAAGTGAGTTTGGAAGGGCTGGCGGGCTGAGGGATGTAGCAGAAGAGAACCTGGAAGCCAGACAGCAGGTGTCTCTGGAGGGAGGCGGGAAGGCTTGCTGCAGATCCCAGGGGTGGTCAGCAAGCAGGCTCTGGGTACAGGGATTGTGGATCGGAGCCAGAGCCATGCTGCAGGGGGACCCGCAGCCTGCAGCCCGGGCTGGTGGTCGGGGGCGAGGGGTCGTCAGGAGCACTGTGTGAGGCTTAAAGGGCAGACAGAAGCCAGGCCGGGGGCACTGGGGCCGGGGTGGTTGCCTGGCAAAACCGGAGCTGGAAGGAAGCCCGCAGGCCTGCAGAGGGGCAGGAGCCACAAGGGACCAGGCAGGTGGGGCGGGGTGGGATGGTGCCCGGTGGAACTGTTTCGTAAACCACGGGGAAAAAGTAAAGGAATGCACCCTCGTTGTAGAAAAACGAGAGAGCGTGTACAAGGACAGAAAGAGAAGTCCCCCGTGGAGTCGTGCCTCCAGGCCCGCAGCGATCACCCGCATTTTCTGAGACTTCTGTTCAGGTTCTCTGTGTCTGGAGCCCTCGCCCTCCCCCTCTGTCACCCTGGCCCCTCCTGGAGCACTTCTGTCACCTGGCTGGTCTCACCTGCTTGAGGTCCCCTCCCAGAGGAAATCGTGCCTCTTGGTTGCAGTTAGTGTCCTAATAGGCGCTCTGTCAATGTTTCACGAATGAATGAGTGAATGAAACGGTGACGGTGTGTCTTTGAATTCCCATCGCTCCATATAGGGAGGGCGTTTGGAATCTGCTTCTGCTTTTCAGCCTTTGAACTTTGAAGGCGTCTTTGAGGCGTCCTTTACCTGGATCCATCTGAACCCTTGGTTGCTATTACTAGAGGGCAGGAGGGTTTCAGCGACACCCAGGGAGCCACATCTTTTTATGTTGATTCTTCCCAATTTCCCTAGCATATGTTACTAACAGGTTTGCTTAGTCAAAGGGCATAAGACTTTTAAGGCTTTAAATAAATATTTCCATTTTTTTCTGTAGAAAAAATGTACCAATTCACTCTTTCACAAGTGATATTTCTACCTACTTTCATCTGCATTTGCGTGTTTGTGTGTGTACACATACATGCTTTTTAATCTTCATTTTGATGTGTTAGCATCGCACTGTACTCTTTTAAAAACGGACTCTTTGTTTCCCGTTTTTAAAAGCATGTTGATTGGCTCCTCCTCGGGTTGTTCTGCGTGGAGTGCCTGTTCAAGAGTTAGCTCATTTTCCTACTAGTATCTCCGTCGCTGTCCTGTTAACCCTCTTCATGTATCAAGCAGGCTGACGCTTGGCTTTCACGTTGTTGCTCCATCGCTAGGTCATGTCCGACTCTTTGCGACCCCGTGGACTGCAGCAGGCCAGGCTTCCCAGTCCTTCACTAGCTCCCGGCGTTGCTCAAACTCACGTCCACTGAGTCGGGGATGCCCCTAACCGTCTCATTCCGTCAGCGCATCTCCTCCCGCCCTCAGTCTTTCCCAGCATCAGGTCTTTTCCAATGAGCCATTGCCTTTACATATGTTACATTACGTACGTTCCGTATTTATTTTTTGACTTCAGCTTTATTTGCAGTAATTTTGAACATTGAGAATAGAATCTTTTTAAAATTATTTAACTGGAGGTTAATTACCATACGGTGGTGGTTTTTGCCATACATGGACATGACTCAGCCGCGGGTGTGCATGAGTCCCCCGTCCTGAACCCCCTCCCACTCCCTCCCCATCCCATCCCTCTGCGTCATCCCCGTGCACCGGCTTGGAGTGCCCTGCCTCACGCGTTGAACTTGGACTGGCGATTCATTTTGTGTTGCCTTTGTTAATTATCTTTAGAAGAGTTCTCTCCTCCCAAGCTCTCTGATACCTTCATCCTTTCACTCTTTTGCTGTCTGATTCTTTTGGGGAGCTAAGCTCTTTTGTTGACTGATGAGTCTTGTCTGCTGTCTACTGATCTGAGCAGCACTGTTACCGTGTCAGGTAAACGTCAGTGTCTCAGGACAGAATCTCTGTGCTGTACCCCGTCAGGTTTCCAGGTAAACTTGGAGATCAGGCAGGAGAGCGCCTTCAGAGGAGAGGCCTTGCTAGAGAGTGGAGACGAGTGCTTTGCACGTGTCTCTGGGGAATGAAGCTTCCTTCTGTCCCTAAGGAATGGCTAGGAGACGCCAACTATCAAGAAAGGCTGTGGGTGCAGTGAATCACCATCTCCCTAGAGACTTTCCTCACATTTTTCCTTTGTCCCTTTCCAAGGTGGTGCCAGGGCCTCCCGGTGGCCCTGCTAGTAAAGAACCCACCTGCCAATGCAGGAGACTTGCAGGAGATGTGGGCTCGATCCCTGGGTTGGGAAGATCTCCTGGAGAAGGAAATGGCAACTGTCTCCAGTATATTCTTTCCTGGGAAATCCCATGGACAGAGGAGCCTAGTGGGCTACAGTCCACAGGGTCACAAAGAGGAGATACGACTGAACAAGGTGAAGGCACTATTCTGATTTCTTTTCCCATCGACTAGTTTTACCTGTTCCTGAGCTTGACATGCATAGAATCATATAATATACACACACCAAAAAAAAAAAAAGGAAGAAAGAAGAAAGTGTCTTGTTTTTCTGTGGACTGAACTCAGGAGAACGTTCCATGGAGAACATAAAACCATATAGTAATATTAATAGCCAGTAGTTCTGGCAAGCTTGCCATGCGCCAGGTGATACGGCCAATTTACTTAGACTGCTGTGTGCTCTTTGCAGAGTCCTGCTTTGGGGAGAAACCCAAGGGGTCTGCACAGAGGGGGTGTCACTTGTCACAGGCTCACAAGCACTGTCCCGGGGTGTCCAGGGGCCAGCCTGGCCAGCTCACACGGTGGGAGTGCCCAGGAGGATGAGGCTGTGTGAAGCTGGGGTGTGGGCTGACCATAGGGCCTTCTGGTCATTCTGGATCATGGCCAGGGCCTCATCCCTGTGTCTGCGGCCTTTTGGAATGGGGTCTCTGAAGTTCAGCTGCAATGACCTTGTTTGGGTGGAGACCCTGAAATCCTGGTCTCCAGGAGTCTGGTGACCGAGATCTGGGGTCGTCCAGGCAGAATAGACGGTGGCCTTGTCTAGCAGGCAGCAGCCTGTGCCCTGCAGGTCCTGGGAAGGCCCAGCCCAGGGGCAAGGGCAGCGAGGCCTCGCTGAAGCCCACAGACTCAGGCTTTGGAGGGGCTGGTTTTTAAACTCGTCCCTTTGCTTCTTCACGTGAGTTCCTTTCCAAGGCCTCAGTGACACGCCCTCCGCTTGCTACACTCTTATGGGCCTTTAACACTCCAGAGTATCATTATTAGAGCCAGGGACTATGTAAGCTCACTTTGTCCACGTTTATATGGTGTGATTGGTGTAAAAGGTACCACAGATCTTTTACCAGCCTTTTGGACATATTTCAGAATTCATTAGTCACATCACAGAGGAGGAAATGAATCTCATGTTGGGATGCTGTGTGTGTGCATGCACACATATGCCTCACTGATATCAGAGGTCTGTGACAGCATCCTTACTAAGTGCATTGCATTCCAGTCTATTCTTTTCTGTCCACCACCCCCCCCGACCCTGCCTTTTATTTTTTTTAATTGTTGACTGCAACCCACTGCATGACCTGCTGCTTGGCAGGCGTGCATGCATGCTAAATGGCTTCAGTCATGTCTGGCTCTTGGCGACCCCATGGAATGTAGCCCGCCAGGCTCCTCTGTCCATGGGATTCTCCAGGCAAGAATACTAGAGTGGGTTGCCATGCCCTTCTCCAGGGGATCTTCCTGACCACCCAGGGACTGAGCCCACGGTTCTGGCAGCCGGGTTCTTTACCACTAGCACCACCTGGCTCAGCACACACTTTAAAAACACCGTCCTGGTAGCATCGGCCCCACTGGAACAGCTGCCAACCAGCTGAGGACGGAGCTGACTTCACCCAGGGTGCCAAGTCCACCAGCACCAGGAGGGCAGCTTCCCATCTCTCTGAGGCCAGGCCCGTCATTCCAGCTCTTCATCCACACGTTCTGTGGCTGCCTTGAGAAAATATTTCATCCGGAATGTCAATTTGGGAGGGCCCGGTCTGCTGGAGGTCCCCTTCGCGCTTGCCAGTTAACTCATTTAGCAGACTGTTACGAAGGAGATCTCCTCAGAGGACAGGGACATGCCATTGAAATAAAAGGTCACCCAAGGAGGAGCTGGCGAGAAGGCTGGGAGGGGAAAGGCCCCATCCCGGGTACCTGGGCAGGACGTGCAGGGTCGGCCGCAAGGAGCCTGGGGAAAGGCAGTCGGACGAAGTCACCGCCCTTCCGGCTTCATTTGCATAATCTCGCGGGAACACTGGATTCCTTAATAGCGATGAGTGGCGGTAACTTTCAGGGAGTAGGTAGGAAAGGAACTAGCTTAAAACCGGGTTGTCACCTGCTTCTTGCCTCCCACGTCCACTGCCGCTCTGTGCCCTCACAGCCCGTCCTCTCCTGGACTACGTGACAGCCCCGCACCCCAGCCTGACCCACACTGAAGCCAAACGCTGCCTTCAGAAAATGCCAGTTAGATCCCGTCAGTGCTTAGCCTAGAATCTTCCATGGCTCCCCACGGCCCGTGTGTGCAAAGGCGGCCGAAGCCGATGGCAGGGTGGGCCCTCCAGGTTGTCACCTGCTTCTTGCCTCCCACGTCCACTGCCGCTCTGTGCCCTCACAGCCCGTCCTCTCCTGGACTACGTGACAGCCCCGCACCCCAGCCTGACCCACACTGAAGCCAAACGCTGCCTTCAGAAAATGCCAGTTAGATCCCGTCAGTGCTTAGCCTAGAATCTTCCATGGCTCCCCACGGCCCGTGTGTGCAAAGGCGGCCGAAGCCGATGGCAGGGTGGGCCCTCCCCCACCGCCGGCCGGGATCTGGGCTCCTTCGGTCTCCCCGAGTTCCCGCCACCCCGCAAAGTGTCTCGGGTTGCCCAGTGTGCTGTGTGCCTGACGCCTCACATTCTACAGAGAGCTTCTTGGGCCTCTGGCCTGTTTGCTCCTCCATCTACTGTCTCTGTTCTTTTAGACTTCTCATCCTTAAGATGCTGCTTCTGCAGCCCCTACCCTTGGAAACCTTCCGTATTTACCTCAGGCCTATGTCCCGCCGCTCTCCACCCCGTGGCCCGTCACTAAGGTGTGTGGCGCATTATATCAGCTT
>SJYX01001268.1:2231-91179 GCA_006410675.1 Oreotragus oreotragus | reverse complement strand
CAGCTTGTGCTTGTGCGGGCGGGCGGGGTGAAGGTGCCTGGCTGGCTCTCCTGGTGGTCATCCGGTTCGCGGAGGACTGTGGGTCCTGGACTTCTAGCCCTGCTGGAGCTTTGAGACAAGGTCACGTCGCAGTTGTACAAAGTTTGCATCACATTAAACGCTGTTGCCAATCAGTCCGTCTGGAATTTAAGGTAAGAAGGGACGACTAAGCCAGAGCTCCTCGGGAAGACAAAGAAAGCGGCTGAGGGCAGCCAGCCGGCGCTGGAAAGGCCGTGGCTGTCACCGCGATTATTAATACATCGCAGAGACATTTTGGGGATTCCGCCATATTTTGTATGGTTGCCAACAAAATCTTGACAGTTGTATTGTGGTTAATAAATTCATTTAGATTTATAAGCATTGTTTACAGAACCTGTTCGCCTGCTGAAACTCGAACAGCATCTGTTCCTTCTTACTAATTAACTGCTAATTACGAATGAGCTTTGTGTGTTTGTCAGTATCACTGGCTCATGCATTTTGTAAGGAACATTAACAAATTGATTTACATAGTAGCAAAGCAATCAAAAGAGTAAACTGAACAGCAAGCAGCTAAAACCCTTCAGCCTGGTTTCTGAATGAAGCAAACTTTTGAGGCTATAAATATCACCATAAATTTCCCCCTTACCTTAATTCTTTAGTAAAGGTGCGGTGCTCAAAAGCCATATCCAGTGAGTAACAGTCGAATTAGCACCCCGCAGCAGGCGGCCCAGAGCGCTGTGGTGATGACCCAGGGAATCCATGAGGGATCTGACTGGGGAGACAAGCCAGAGAAGTGGGCCTGGGGGGACCACGTCCCGTCCCTGTGAGACTCCCCAGGCTGCTACTGAACCCTGGCCTTCAGGTGATGCTTCACCTCCAGCCAGCATGCAGCAAAGCCTTGTCCAGAGATGTGAAACCCGGGGTCTGTCCATCACACTAGTCCTCCCCTGGGAGTCTCAGATCTCAAACTGGGCTGATACACATCGTGTTCTTAAGAGCACACATTTAAAAGTAACGAGTTGAAATGGGTGATTCCAGAAGCTCAGGGCTCATTGATTTTGCAGGGAGATGATGAAGGCAGCCCCCTGCTTTGCTGATAAGACAGGCCTGTTTGCAGCCCAACAGCTCCCTTGGGAGTTTCTCTAAAGGGACCTCCATGGCAAGAGCTAAAGGGCAGAGAAACAACCAAGGCAAGAGCGACGTGAACACAGAAAGGAGGGAAGAGATGAGTTGAAACAGTAAGCACTGGTTCTCTGGTTTCCTCTCCCCAGATATCAGATGCCAGTGTAAACTGAAGGTCATGGGTGGGGCAGGCAGAGGGGTAATGTGTTCAGTGGTTTTGAGAATCACTCAGGTTAAATATCGCTTAAGAGCCTCGTTGTTGTTCAGCTGCTAAGTCATGTCTGACTCTGCAACCCCATGTTGGGAAAGATTGAAGGCAGAAGGAGAAGGTAAGGGGATGACAGAGGATGAGATGGTTGGATGGCATCATCTACTTGATGGACAGAATTTGAGCAAGCTCTGGGAGTTGGTGATGGACAGGAAAGCCTGGCATGCTGCAGTCCATGGGGTCTCAAAGAGTCGGACAGGACTGAGTGACTGAACTCAACTGTAGCATACCAGCCTTTTCTGTCCTTCACCATCTCCCGGAGTTTGTTCAAACTCATGTCCGTTGATTCAGTGATGCCACCCAACCATCTCATCTTCTGTCCTCCCCTCCCCTGCCTTCAGTCTTTCCCAGCATCAAGGTCTTTTCCAGTGAGTCACTCTTCTTATCAGGTGGCCAAAAGAGTGTAGCTTCAGCTTCAGCATCAGTCCTTCCAATGAATATTCAGGATTGACTTCCTGTAGGATTGACTGGTTTGATCTCCTTGCAGTCCAAGGGACTCTCAAGAGTCTTCTCCAGCAAGAGCCTTACATTAAAACAAAAAAGTACCAGTGAGTATTTACTGAGATGGAACATTTATCATAAAAGATCATGAGACACAGCACTGGCACAAGCTTTGACACAGATGTTCAGGGTCAGGACCTTTGGCAAGGTGCAGAGATCCAAGCTTTGGAATGAAACCCAACTTACCAGCTGTGCACCTCAGGTAAACCTCCCACCCTCTCTCTGAACCTCAGGTAGCTCACTTGTAGAATAGGATTGATAGAACAGCCCTCTTCCAGAGTTGTTGGATGGATTAAGACGTTACCAGAAAGCCTCTGTAAAGCAAGCAGCACCTTACCACAGCTCAGGAAATGGTTACTGTCATTGTGGTGTCTGCATTCCCGTGGAAGTAAATATATGTGGACAGGCACCATCAACAGTAAAACACTATCATTGTTATTTAGCTGCTAAGTCGTGTCTGACTCCTTGGCCCCATAGACCATAACTATATAGCCTGCTAGGCTCGTCTGTCCATGGGATTTCCCAGGCAAGAATCCTGGAGTGGGTTGTCATTTCCTTCTCCAGGGCATCTTCCCCACCCAGGGATCTAATCCGAGTCTGCTGCAGGCAGATTCTTTTTTTTTTCTTTTTCTTTTTTTTACCAGCCACTTATTTTTGGCTCTGCTGGGGCTTCGTTGCTGCACGGACTTCCATCTGGTTGTGGCAGCCGGGACTACCCTTCACTCTGCTGCTCGAGCTTCTCTTTGTGGTGGCTTCCCTTGTTTCAGAGCACGAGCTCCAGGGCAGGTGAGCTCAACAGTCGCAGCTCCCGGGCTCTGGAGCGCAGGCTCGGTAGCTGTGGCGCAAGGGCTTAGTGGCTCCACGGCACGTGAGCTCCCCCTGGACCAGGAGCTGAGCCCCCGTCTCCTGCACTGGCAGGCGGACTCTTAACCACTAGGCCCCCAGGGAAGCCCATTGAGCTTTATTAGCTCATGATAATTACGTTTGGGAGGAAGACTCTCCTTTCTCATCAATAAGTTTATTGCTCTTTCAGATAAAGGGAGAAACTTTAAGTGAGCATGAACATTGTAGGTGGCGAGTTCAAGAAGTGTTTAGGATGGAGTGACCGTTCTATCACAAACCTGTAATGTTCATTTTGCACGTTTAACCGATAGCCGAGCCACATGGCCAGTACTTCAGTAGCACTGCTGGTGGTGAGTAGCCTACCATTGGTGAGGGTTTGCCTTCAAAATAATTTCATTAAAAGCCAAAAACATTATTTGCATTAAAAAAAAATTTCTTTCTTCCAACTCTTCATATAGTAGGAGGAGGAATAGGCACTGTGCTTGCTGAAGCATTCATTCCTTCTTGCAATTTTGCCCATGGATAAGCGTTTAGAAAACTTAATGAATTCAATATAGCTTGCTCCAGAATATTAGGCAATCATCAGATTGAATCAGTGGACATGAGTGTGAGCAAATTCCAGGAGATGGTGAAGGACAGGGAAGCCTGGCGTGCTACAGCCCATGGGGTTGCAAAGAGTCAGACGTGACGGACTGAACGACAACAGATTGACTGCATATCATTTCAAGTGGCCCTTGCTGGTGCATCTATGTGCTGGCCACCATCATTAGTTTTAAAAAGGGAAAACTGGTTTGAATGAGAGAGTCTACACACTGAGGACTCGCAGGCCAGCAGGAAGCCAGGCTTATCTGTGTAGCTCCAGGGTGTACAGGCTCCAGCACTAAGGGCCCGGGGCCAGAAGAGAGCCTCTCACAGCCTCCATCCTCACCTGGGTTCCCACCGATGACATTTAGTGAACAGGACAGCTTCTCTTTTGGAATCTCATTGACCGAAGACTTTTTTTGAAAGCTCAAATTAGAAGTGAACACCATGGTTTGGGACTTGCCGTGAAAATCGAGCTTCTAAGACTTTTCGGTTTAATTTTGCCATTCAGGAATTTCAGCTGTAAAGCCCTTCTTTAAGCTACCTCCAGTGAATGAGGCACTCATGTGTTTGAATGTTGTTGACATTTCAGTATTTAGCAAATTAACCATGTTGGACATTCTACGTGACCAAGGTCTAGATGTCAGAAGACGTACACGTGGTATTTTTCTCGCCAGGGACTTTGTCTGCATTTAGTATTAAGCAATCTTTTGTGGAGAAAGCTCATGAACAATAGGAGGAAGTTAAAGTGAAAACACAAAGCCGTTCTTTTCCACTTAAATATGGCACGAGGGACTCCAAGAAAACCTCCGCACCAGTGGTTTTCCATCTTGGAGATACATCTGTTCACGTCTCTGCACACACACAGATGCTCGTGCACATTTCTTACACGGAGGTCAAGATTCATCTGGTCCGGGTTGAGTCTGATGATATTCTCCAGGTGATTCTCAAGACTATTCATCAGAGTCACCTGGAAGGCTTACAAACCCGGCAGAACACGGCGTCAGAGGAGCCAGACCCCAGGCTTTGTGAATGGGCTCCCAGGGAGGGGAGGTTGGTTTCAAACCAGTCTTCCCAGCGATTTCACTTCCACCCCATTAAAAACCACGACTCGAGGGAAACCCAAGGCAAAGATGGAGGAAGCTGCTGCCGCCTCCTCTCCAGGAGCCCTTGGAAAGGGGGTGTCTGTGCTTTCACACTGAAACAGTTCCTTATTTGCAGATGATCATCATTTGAAAGATATTTTTGTAGCTTGATTTCTGCTCAGAAATAGATGTCACCAGCACAGGATGAGAGAAACTTAGAANTGGAGTTTGTTCAAACTCATGTCCGTTGATTCAGTGATGCCACCCAACCATCTCATCTTCTGTCCTCCCCTCCCCTGCCTTCAGTCTTTCCCAGCATCAAGGTCTTTTCCAGTGAGTCACTCTTCTTATCAGGTGGCCAAAAGAGTGTAGCTTCAGCTTCAGCATCAGTCCTTCCAATGAATATTCAGGATTGACTTCCTGTAGGATTGACTGGTTTGATCTCCTTGCAGTCCAAGGGACTCTCAAGAGTCTTCTCCAGCAAGAGCCTTACATTAAAACAAAAAAGTACCAGTGAGTATTTACTGAGATGGAACATTTATCATAAAAGATCATGAGACACAGCACTGGCACAAGCTTTGACACAGATGTTCAGGGTCAGGACCTTTGGCAAGGTGCAGAGATCCAAGCTTTGGAATGAAACCCAACTTACCAGCTGTGCACCTCAGGTAAACCTCCCACCCTCTCTCTGAACCTCAGGTAGCTCACTTGTAGAATAGGATTGATAGAACAGCCCTCTTCCAGAGTTGTTGGATGGATTAAGACGTTACCAGAAAGCCTCTGTAGAGCAAGCAGCACCTTACCACAGCTCAGGAAATGGTTACTGTCATTGTGGTGTCTGCATTCCCGTGGAAGTAAATATATGTGGACAGGCACCATCAACAGTAAAACACTATCATTGTTATTTAGCTGCTAAGTCGTGTCTGACTCCTTGGCCCCATAGACCATAACTATATAGCCTGCTAGGCTCGTCTGTCCATGGGATTTCCCAGGCAAGAATCCTGGAGTGGGTTGCCATTTCCTTCTCCAGGGCATCTTCCCCACCCAGGGATCTAATCTGAGTCTGCTGCAGGCAGATTCTTTTTTTTTTCTTTTTCTTTTTTTTACCAGCCGCTTATTTTTGGCTCTGCTGGGGCTTCGTTGCTGCACGGACTTCCATCTGGTTGTGGCAGCCGGGACTTCCCTTCACTCTGCTGCTCGGGCTTCCCTTTGTGGTGGCTTCCCTTGTTTCAGAGCACGAGCTCCAGGGCAGGTGAGCTCAACAGTCGCGGCTCCCGGGCTCTGGAGCGCAGGCTCGGTAGCTGTGGCGCAAGGGCTTAGTGGCTCCACGGCACGTGAGCTCCCCCTGGACCAGGAGTTGAGCCCCCGTCTCCTGCACTGGCAGGCGGACTCTTAACCACTAGGCCCCCAGGGAAGCCCATTGAGCTTTATTACCTCATGATAATTACGTTTGGGAGGAAGACTCTCCTTTCTCATCAATAAGTTTATTGCTCTTTCAGATAAAGGGAGAAACTTTAAGTGAGCATGAACATTGTAGGTGGCGAGTTCAAGAAGTGTTTAGGATGGAGTGACCGTTATATCACAAACGTTCATTTTGCACGTTATATCACGTTCATTTTGCACGTTTAACCGATAGCCGAGCCACATGGCCAGTACTTCAGTAGCACTGCTGGTGGTGAGTAGCCTACCATTGGTGAGGGTTTGCCTTCAAAATAATTTCATTAAAAGCCAAAAACATTATTTGCATTAAAAAAAAATTTCTTTCTTCCAACTCTTCATATAGTAGGAGGAGGAATAGGCACTGTGCTTGCTGAAGCATTCATTCCTTCTTGCAATTTTGCCCATGGATAAGCGTTTAGAAAACTTAATGAATTCAATATAGCTTGCTCCAGAATATTAGGCAATCATCAGATTGAATCAGTGGACATGAGTGTGAGCAAATTCCAGGAGATGGTGAAGGACAGGGAAGCCTGGCGTGCTACAGCCCATGGGGTTGCAAAGAGTCAGACGTGACGGACTGAACGACAACAGATTGACTGCATATCATTTCAAGTGGCCCTTGCTGGTGCATCTATGTGCTGGCCACCATCATTAGTTTTAAAAAGGGAAAACTGGTTTGAATGAGAGAGTCTACACACTGAGGACTCGCAGGCCAGCAGGAAGCCAGGCTTATCTGTGTAGCTCCAGGGTGTACAGGCTCCAGCACTAAGGGCCCGGGGCCAGAAGAGAGCCTCTCACAGCCTCCATCCTCACCTGGGTTCCCACCGATGACATTTAGTGAACAGGACAGCTTCTCTTTTGGAATCTCATTGACCGAAGACTTTTTTTGAAAGCTCAAATTAGAAGTGAACACCATGGTTTGGGACTTGCCGTGAAAATCGAGCTTCTAAGACTTTTCAGTTTAATTTTGCCATTCAGGAATTTCAGCTGTAAAGCCCTTCTTTAAGCTACCTCCAGTGAATGAGGCACTCATGTGTTTGAATGTTGTTGACATTTCAGTATTTAGCAAATTAACCATGTTGGACATTCTACGTGACCAAGGTCTAGATGTCAGAAGACGTACACGTGGTATTTTTCTCGCCAGGGACTTTGTCTGCATTTAGTATTAAGCAATCTTTTGTGGAGAAAGCTCATGAACAATAGGAGGAAGTTAAAGTGAAAACACAAAGCCGTTCTTTTCCACTTAAATATGGCACGAGGGACTCCAAGAAAACCTCCGCACCAGTGGTTTTCCATCTTGGAGATACATCTGTTCACGTCTCTGCACACACACAGATGCTCGTGCACATTTCTTACACGGAGGTCAAGATTCATCTGGTCCGGGTTGAGTCTGATGATATTCTCCAGGTGATTCTCAAGACTATTCATCAGAGTCACCTGGAAGGCTTACAAACCCGGCAGAACACGGCGTCAGAGGAGCCAGACCCCAGGCTTTGTGAATGGGCTCCCAGGGAGGGGAGGTTGGTTTCAAACCAGTCTTCCCAGCGATTTCACTTCCACCCCATTAAAAACCACGACTCGAGGGAAACCCAAGGCAAAGATGGAGGAAGCTGCTGCCGCCTCCTCTCCAGGAGCCCTTGGAAAGGGGGTGTCTGTGCTTTCACACTGAAACAGTTCCTTATTTGCAGATGATCATCATTTGAAAGATATTTTTGTAGCTTGATTTCTGCTCAGAAATAGATGTCACCAGCACAGGATGAGAGAAACTTAGAAAGAATTATGAACTTCTTTTTAAAATGAGAAAGTCAATGAAGGGAGGCATTATAACCAGAAAGGGGGAAAATTAAAATCTGAAATAATTTATGAGCAAAATAATTTTCCAGCTAAGAGTATATTAGCTGTTTATTCAAAATGTGTGAGAGGGATGTTTGTAATCAGATCATACTGCGATCTTCGGGGGACTCACCATCTCCTTGCAACCCAGGGCTGCAGTTTCTCTGTTCCTAGGCTTACGGTGGGGTAAGTACCACGCAGACGCCCCAGAGGAGATACACCTGTTGATGGCCAGTCTTTGAGGAGTCTCGGCCGCTTTCTAGTTGATGGCTTCAGCTGTCATAGAGACATGGCACAGTGATGTTTGCCAGGGGAGAAGACCCTATGTCCTCTGCCATATTTTCACCTGCGCACAGAAGCAGAACCATCCCCTCTTTCTCGGTCTTCCTGTCTGATTCCTCCCTTGGGAATCCTTGTCATGTGGTGGGTCAAAACTCCACATCCATTGGTCCAGGTTTGACATTCAGACATGTACTTCTAAGCAAGAGCCTTCTGGGCTTGAGGAGGTTGTGGCTGTGGGAATCAGAAGAAGAGGATGTGTCTGGGAGATGTTATGGAAGCCACCTGATGGGAAGAAACAACTCACTGGAAAAGACCCTGATGCTGGGAAAGACTGAGGGCAGGAGGAGAAGGGGACGACAGAGGATGAGATGGTTGGATGGCATCACTGACTCAACAGACATGAGTTTGAGCAAGCTTCAGGAGATGCTGAAGGACAAGGAAGCCTGGCGTGCTGAAGTCCACGGGCTCGCAAAGAGTCGGACACAACAAAAACTGAACACCAAAAGGGGACGACAGAGGATGAGATGGTTGGATGGCATCACTGACTCAACAGACATGAGTTTGAGCAAGCTTCAGGAGATGCTGAAGGACAAGGAAGCCTGGCGTGCTGAAGTCCACGGGCTCGCAAAGAGTCGGACACAACAAAAACTGAACACCAACTTAGACTCACCAGGGAGTTGAGAACATAGGGCACAGAATTAGCAGACATCTCTGTGTTTGAAAGAAACCTGTGGTCCCCGCTCCACGATGCTGCCTCCCGCCCTTGTATGAGGTGGCTCTGTGGCATACACTCTTCTGAGACATCCCCATCTCTTCCTCCTCTTCCAGCTTCTGCCCCAGCCTCTTTGTCGCAGGCATGCCCACCACCCACGTCCCTGGGCACAGGTGTGGCCTCACCCCTGTGCCTTTGCATGCAGCTTTTATCCTCCGTCACACCCGCACCTAGCCTGGCCTGCTAAGTCTGCCGTCAGCCCTGCCTCCCCTCAGAAGCCTTCCTGGCTTTCTTCCCACGGCCTCCGCACAGGAATGGCCTGGTTCTCGGCACCCTGGGTACTGACGACGGGTTATCTTATCCACACCCATCCCGCCCCCAGTGACTCTCATCACAGGCAGCAGTTACACCTTCCCGTGGGACATGTCCCCAGGATCTGGCGAGGATGCAGGCTGGCTGCTGGGCTCTGTTGGTGAACAGCTAAAAAGGCCTTGTGTTAGGCCAGGTGGGCCACCTAAGCAGGAATGGAACCATGTCCTGGACCAAAGCTCTGTCCAGGAGCCTCAGGGGCAGCCCACAGTTGGGCCGTCCTAGTATCTGAGAAGGGTCACGGGGGTACAGGGCAACCCCAGACCCCCAGCCACCTCCTGAGTCAAATCCTGTTTATGGTGATTTCAGAGGCTCCAGAGCCAAATAAGGCACTGGGCCGCTTCTGTGAATAAACATAGTTACAGCCGGACACACAGATGCACCTGCTGTACTCAACACTCTTTACTAGAACAGCATGCACAGGTGCTAAGTAGCTTCAGTCATATCCGACTCTTTGTGGCCCCATGGACTGTAGCCTGCCAGGCTCCTCTGTCCGTGGGATTCTCCAGGCAAGAATACTGGAGTGGGTTGGGATTCTCCAGGCAAGAATACTGGAGTGGGTTGCCATTTCCTCCTCCAGGGATCTTCCCGACCCAGGGATTGAGCCTGCATCGTTTAGGTCTCCTGCATTGGCAGATGGGTTGTTTTTTTTTTAACCACTAGCACCACCTGGGAAGCCTGGAAGAGCAGCGTGTGGGGCTAACCTGGCCAAGTTTGTCGGGGCCCCGCCTGTGGCCCCTGCCCTGCTTATCTACAAAGAATCTTCTTTTCTTTCCTGAGCACTTGCGTCCCTATGTCTATCTCAGTGACATTTGTAGGGTCACTGAAGCCTGGGACTCCTCTTGGTCTTGCTGATTGTCGAGCCTGCGCCCTCAGGAGGCCCGCCCCTGGCCCTGGCTCAGCCCTGGTGCCCCTGTGCCCGTGGTGCCCCTGTGCCCGGGCCTTCCGCCCGGAAGAACACCTTGCCTGCCCATCTGCTCCCCTCCTGGCCAGCTCTTCAGGAGAGTTCCCACATAGGCCTGACTGCTGACCCCGGAGCAGCCTGTCTGTAGGATGGCTCTTGGCTGATGTCTGGGAACTTGGATTTCGAGGGGAGGGTCCCCACGATCCCTGATCAGCACAGCTCGCTGTACCTACTGTTTGTAGAACCAGGGTGGTTTGTGCCAAGCAACTGCTCTTCTCCAGGGACCTGGAACTTGGGGCCATGCCAGGAGAGGGTGTGCGGGACAGCCCTGAGTGCCGAGTCTGCTGAGTGGCCCTGGTGGCTAGCACTCCCCACAAGCTGTCTCAGCTCCTGGAGGAAGGAGCTGTGCCTATGTTGTGTGGCTCCACCAGGAGGGGCCCCTGCAGGCCCTGTCCGCTGGACTCCACCCCAGGCGCCTCTTCCCTCTGCTGATAGCAGTCTGGATCCTTTTTGCTGTAAAAAGTCATGCCCACTCCTGTGGATCTCCCATCAGGACCCCTGGCACACTGAGCCTGTCAGATTCCATCTCCTCTTTCCTTCCATTTCACTATATGCTCAATCCTGCTTCCCATCACCCTCGCCATGTTTGACTGAAGCCATGTGTTTAGTTAGGTGTGTTTCTGTACAGACCTGGCAAGTTTAAGAGGCATCTTGTTCAACAGTGCACTGGGAGTAGAGGTTTCGATCTGGGACTCAAGAGGAGAAAGAAGGTTTTGAAGAAAGCCACTGGTGATGTGCAGACCCCTGGAAACCCCACAAGATGGAAAAGCTTGTCAGAACACCTTCTTAAAAGAGGTGCCCTGGTTTTCTGAAGGGCTGTGGCCTTCCTCTCCCCTTGCCCCACGAAGTTAAAAACTGCAGAGTGGTTGTCATATCCCAGTTGACCGCGTTGAACAAGGAGGTCGACAGCTGATCCAGAGTCGGTGGGGGAGGCACACAGGCCAACCGGGGCCCCGGGCCCAGCCCGTCTCCAGTCTAGAAGGGGACAGAACATCTTGGGAAACTAGGTTTCAACAATAAGTCTTTGTAAGGATTGTGGATCTGTTAACAGAATCAGAAACTGAGGAAGAAGATAATTCCATTAAAGAGAAAAAAAAAAGCGCTCCATTAGAAAGGAAGCTGGCACTGAAAAATCCTGGATCATTAATTCTTTCTTTTTTTCCCCACTCTAGAGTGTGGCCATTCTGGCCTTTACAGCTTCCTCAGACTCAGCATTCTATTTCTGTTCACTTGACTCTTGCTTTTGACTTTTTCCAAAAAAGAAATGATCTGCAGTGGAAATGTTGTTGTTTGATGTACATCCTCTTTATTAAATCCATAAGTAATATGAACCTCTTCATAGATTATTTAGCCCGAAGTTCATTCTGCATAGAAACTTACATTTTTGAAAAGACAGGACAGGGTTTGAATGAGCCCAACTGTTTTAACCGTATTCATTTAATCCATCAGTCTATCAAACAGATCTTTTCACTAGTTTTGAATAGTCGTGACTTTAGTGCAGCCAGCACTCCTAAAGAGATGACCCCTACCCTTCCAGTTAGGTTTCAAGACCCTGGTACATGCCTCTCTGAGTTCGTTTGCCGAGACAGGGACCCTCAGACACCCCTGCGCCTGACCTGTCTCAGCCTGAACCCTGCCTCCCCAGTGCTCCACTGTTTCTTCTCCTGAGGAGGACAAAATCCCCATGAAGTTATCCTGTTCCTGGCATACATTTCACATCATGAAAATGAGAAACTGGACTTTACTGCTGCTGCTAAATTGCTTCAGTCGTATCCGACTCTGTGCGACCCCATAGACGGCAGCGAACCAGGCTCCACCGTCCCTGGGATTTTCCAGGCGAGAACACTGGAATGGGTTGCTATTGCCTTCTCCAATGCAGGAAAGTGAAAGTGAAATCGCTCAGTTGAGCCCTACTAGATGACCTTTAAAGTTACTTCCCACCTAAGAATTATAAGATCCTACAGTTTCACAGTCTAGTCAGTACATGAAGGTGGGAGGAATTAAAGTCTTTAATATCTCTACTTCCCTAGTGGTCTAGGGGCTAAGACTCCTCATTCCCAGCATAGGGGCCCTGGTTCAGTTCCCTGGTTGGGAAACTGGATCCTCCATGCCTCAACTAAGACCTAGAGCAGCTAAATAAATAATAAAAAAGTAACCTTTAATATCGATTTCTGGTCATCCCTGTAAGACCTGCACATGTCTATTCACCTATCAGAGTTGCCCAGTAGTGCTGAGCCTCTTCAGGGAATGGCCTGTCATTACTCCCCCCAGACCCCCTGCACAGCCCCTGGGGGAGAGTCTGCAATTGGTGAGATTCCAAATAAAGTGAATAAAGCCACACTTGCAGGCAGACAGCTTCCTTCTAATACTGGGAGCTGGTTATATTGCATTTCAGACTTGAAAAAAAAAAAAAAGAATAACTGCCATCTCAACAACTTTTTGGATTTAGCAAAAAGGGGGAATAATTCATGATGAAAATAATATCCATTGATTGTGATGTTCGTGGTGATATCACTACTTATGAGACTAATGCTGATCATGTAATTCACCTATCAGGTACTGTTCTCAAAGCTCTGTGTATTTGGTATACCCAAACGTAGCTATTCAACACAGCACACAGATCAACTCTTCCTGATCCTCTCAACAAACAACAGTGAGAAACACACAGTTGCACCTTGATCACTTTTTTCCTCTAACTTCTTCCTCAGCTTGTAAATACTTGGGACAGTTTCTCTCATTTGGGCTCTTAATGCTTTTCCACTGTTTGAGAGTCATATCCATGACTACTTTCTCTCTGCTTCTCGCCGTCCTCCCAGTGTCTGGGGTCCGAAGGGGCAAGGGCTCCCTGGTCGTACATGTACTTCAGAGGTGTCCTGGCCATGTTACTCCTTAAAGCTCTAAGTAAAATGACTTTGCTCTGTGGCGCTCTGTTAAATTGGCTGGTTAATTCTGGTGTTATTTACCCTGTAATTCATTAGTTTCACCCCACCATTGGCAGCTGACAGGCTGTAATTTCACGCCTTGCAATAAAAGATGTCTCGTAATCCGCTTCATTTAGCAGCAAGAGAATTTAATGAAATTAACTGCAGCCCTAATTATGCCAGTGAATACTAAAGACCGCCATCGAGTTTTCTCAGAAAAAAAGGACGAGGTCCACCTCGTGAAGGATTTCGAATATAATTTCCTGGGAAAAGTTGCAAATGTCTTCCTTCTATTGGCCAACAAGGCCCAATTATGACTACACATATGACTGTAATTAACCGTTTTTCCTGAATGTCTCTCCAAGTATTCATCATTTCCAATCAAATTTAAAAGCAGTTCTTCTATTGGAGTGGTGGTGGTGATGTAAACAAGCTGACGTCAAGTTTTCCATCAGTGGTCTTTCCTCCGTGCTGGTCCATGGCGTGGATCTGCATCACGTCCCAGGCGGGTAGCAGGTTTGCAGCGTGTGGCTGGGAGAGGGTTCCCACGTACACTGTGAAGACACCCTCCCGCCCTGAGGATACCTGGGGGAGCTGCCCACTGCAGACAGTTACCTGTAGGGCTTGGAGTTTCCTATCTCACCTGCTTCCTTGCCTGCCCTTCTTTAGGACACTGGGTTTTTCCGTGCTTCATGGTCCACCTCCCCCGCCACCCCTGGGTGAGAAGAAAATATGTTCTTGGCACCCGATGTGACCATCTTCCTATTGCAATGGTACACATTGCATGTCTCTCCTTAAGACACAGTCCCTCTGCCTCTCCAGGCTCCCCTGTCCTGCCCTCCACCTTCGGCTTTTCTACACTCCTTCGCTGCGCATCCTCATCAGTGGAGGATACAGAATGGAGAGGAAGTAAGACGCACTCATGCTCCAAGAGGATGCAGGCTTCCCCATGTCCCAGCCCTCACTCAAGGGGCCACACACCCAGTTCCCCTCCTGCCCACGTCTGCATGCCTGGGCCGCTGCCGTCAGCAGCTTCTTTGCGATGCAGACACTGCAGCACGCTTGGGTGGGTTAGAGTGCGATTGAAACATGCTGCACAGGGGCCAATGAGGTAGAGACTCCTAGAGGAAGACTCACACGCTCTACCCTGTGTGCATGCTCAGTCGTGACTGACTCTTTGCGACCCCATGGACTGCAGCCCCCTAGGCTCCCGTCTCCATGGAATTTTCCAGGCAAGAATGCTGGTGTGGGTTGCCCTTTCCTCTTCCAGGGGATCTTCCTGACCCGCATCTCCTGCTTCTTCTGCGTTAGCAGGTGGACTGTTTACCAGTGCACCACCTGGGAAACCCCTCTGCCCTGTAGAAACAGCAGTTCAGATACAGTCGTGAGAAGTTCTGTTTTATTTAAATACAGGAGAAACAGCAGTAGCCACAGTTACTAACTGCTCCCCTTCTTCCTAATCTTCCTTTAAAAAGTAGTGACATTCCTCAAATTCTCAAAACCATCACCTGGGTTCCTTGGGCTGCAGCCCCTGTGTCGTGGGCGCCACATCCCAGATGCATACTCACTCACTGAGGTGACGTTACCCTAGCAGCTTTTGTTCAGAGGTCAAAATGAGATGAAATGTGAAATGTGATGGTGACGCGTCTCTTCTTCACTTGTGGTTGCTGGGCGGGCAGCCTTTGACCGGAAACCCTTTAGAGCCATTTGGGATAGCTGCTGTGTGTTCCTGAAAAACAACTGCTTTGCAGAGTATTCAAGTTCATAATCAACCTTCTTGTTCTCCCTGTCTCCAGGAGACAGGTGTTGTGCTGTTGGGGACTCAGAGAGATAAAGGACTGTACAGCAAGGTTGGGGAGCTCCGTGGTCTCCCCACAGCCCACTCACACCAAGGCCATCCCAAGGGCCCTGCAGTCTTGCAGGTCTGTGTCCACCTGTGGGGTTAGGTAGGGGTCCTCCCCTGGGATGTTGGGTCAGTAGCAGTGCTGGCCCCTGACTCAGGGTCTTGCCCTGGGCACAACCTCTGTCACCATGCAGTGGCCCCTCACTGCCCACAACCGATGGGGGCGGCTCCCAGGCAGAGTGTGGACTGCGATGGCATTCATGGGGCTCTCTCACGTCCTGGAGACCTTGGTCTCTGGGTGTCCTCCCGGCGGGTCAGCCTTGGGCCCGCAGGCCAGCTTCTCTGGGCTCTCTTGAGCTCCAGCCTGTTCTGGACCGTGCCCTGCAGAGCGTCGGTCCTGACTCTGTGTGAGCATCCACCGGGAAGGCCCTGCTCTTGCAGTGAGAGGAAGGGAGGCGCCATGGACGTGCAGGTTTGGCCCTGGAGGACAGGTAGAATCAAACACCCGAGGCAGAGCCAACTCAAGGGAGGGGGCAGATGCTCCCATGATGCACCAGGTTGGGGGCCTAAGTGCAGGGCAGAGGAAGGTCCGCCCCCTCACCTTAAACCAGATGCTCCCATGATGCACTAGGTGGGGGCTAAGGGCGGAGCAGAGAAAGCGCCATCCCTCCCCTTAAACAGGCTCCCATGATGCACCAGGCAGGGGCTAAGGGCGGGGCAGAGGAAGCCCCGCCCCCTCTTCAACTGGCTGCACCCATGATGCACCAGGCGGGGCTGTGGCGTCTGGGAGAGGATCACACTGGTTTGGGGGTTTTCCGGCCAGGTGTGCTGTTTGCTCTGGGCGTCACTTCACCAGCCGTACCCCTCAGTCTCCCCACTTTGGAGCATTTGCGGCTGAGGCCAGGCTGCTGGGGGACAGGGCACGGGGCCCTGTGCCCGGATGTCCACCCTGGTCACCCGTGAACAACCAGGAGCCGCCAAGAGGTCCCAGCGCGGGAGCCTGTGGACCCGGAAGAGAGGCGGGGGACGCTCGTCCTGACGCTCTCCGATCTGAAAGGTGGGGGTTCCGGTCGCCTCTTGGGAAGGAAAGAGAGGAGGGCCCACTGTTGGGATGCACAAAGCCCCATCTCGGCGGCGGCGCGCCAGAGGTAATTTTGGCGACGAGCAGTAAGGAAACCTGAAGTATTTCTCTCCCAGACCCTCCCAGCTTATTAAAAGAACTTATAGACATGAAAATACATTAAAGTGGGCAAAGCGGAGAGGGTGAAAGAGATTAACAACCTTCGCTGAATAGAGCCTATTGATGAAGCGGGCCTGTGAGCGGCTGCAGGCTCTGAGACGAGGTGCGAGCCTCTGAAAAGAAGGTCAAGCCTGTCCAGAATTTAGGGGGGCGGGGGTGGGAACTGACATGTAAAAATACGAAGCGCCTGCCTGGCCCTCTCCTCCCTCCTCCTGACTGGGCAGGTTTCCTCTGGGAAAGAGGAGACACCGCCCTGCCAGCCGGTTTCCCAGTTTTGCACCCAAATTAGAGGATCCACTTAACATGCAGCAGAGACTCGGGGGTGGAGGGCGCGTGTACATCTCCTCTGTTGTCCTGCGTGTCACCTCTTAGTGTGGGTCTCAGCATGGGAGATGGTGCGGCAGAGGGGGCCGGGGCAGGAAAGGGGCGGGGTGGGGGAGTGGGGGGTACCGGAATCAGGCCAGCTTGTGACGGGTGTGGGTGCCTTCGGAGATCTTTCTAGGCAATGGGGTGTTAGCAAGTATGAGTGCAAGCAAGCCCTCCAGTGTGTGTCTCTGTGTGAGAGAAAGTTAGCCGTCAGTCAAGTTTTATCTCTTAATGAATAGAGACTGCTGAAGTAAGGGTTAGGTAATTGAGTTTATAATTAATTAGCCATAACCCTCATCAGATAAAGCAGTTGTGAGGATTTTTTTTTTTTTTTTATCTCCTTTCTCTCCCCAGGGCCTGCCCTTCTTTGTCCTTGCACTGACAACCAGCACTTATCTCGGGGCCGCTGCAGCCTGTGCAGGCAGCCCTCCACACCCCCCCGGCCGGGGCCCAGGGGTGGTCAGCCGGCCCCGCTTTGTGCTGGGAGGCCGGCAATCAGTCCAGCTGTCCGGGCCATGATGAATTAGCGGTGGGAGTGAACACAGAGGTGGACCCCAGATCAGCCTGATAGCTCCCAGGCCGCTTCTGTGTGTCCCAGCTTCAGCGCGTCTCTGATAGACCCTTGACATCTACCAACAAAGAGATTGCGAAGGTAGAGGTGGGGAGATGGATCGTGCCTCCGAAAAGTTGGGCAACTTACAAAAGACTCCTTAATTTCAATAGCTGGGCAGTTCACTCCACAAAGGAGGGAAATCAATGAGCGTTTCCACTCTTTCCTTGAGGACCTTTCTTCTTCATTTCTCTCTCCATTTCCTGGAGCTCTCTGCATGTTCAGAGGACAAGCAATAAATAGTACACATGTAGGCATTAGAATCCAAGAGTGTGTCAAGGAATCTGCCTTTCTTTACAGACCATATGGCAGCGGGGGGCTTCCCCTTCTCTGTTTCAAGCATGGAAATCTTGTGATAGAGGCACATTAAGGGAGGAATTTTTTAAGGTCCAAGGTTGTGCCTTTCTTACTGCTTCGGATACTAAATCAGAAAAACCCTGGACTTGCGATGTCAACTTCCTTATGGTGTTAGGTGTTTCTTTCTCATTAACCCCAAGGCAGGTACAGATAAACCTCTCAGTCCCCCAGGGTTGTGGCCCATCTAAGGATGTGCTTGCTTTTCCATCTCCAGTCGCTGCCTGTTGTAGACAGTCTGGGACACGATTTTGTTTTTCTTTGTTTGCCAGAGTAGGTATCGCTTCCCAAGACCCTCTGGTAATTATTTGAGGACTCACAAAGCCAGAATGTTTTTCCAGACCGTGTGACTGAACCATGATTTTGAATGTTAATGAAAATTTAATCAGACCGAATATATTATTCAGCCTCATTTAGGGAGTAAAATATGATAAGTGCGTTTACAAGTGCTGAAATTTGTAGAACAAATGAGTTCATTTTTGTGGGGAGCAAAGTGACAAATCCACAGGCTGATGTATTTTGAGATGGGAGAGAAGGATGGTTGTTTGTTTGGGGTTCTGCTAAAAATAAATGTCAACTGCTCTCAGAGTTAAGTTGGGAAACAACATTAGTAGCAAAAATGCCAAAGTAAAGGCCCATGATCTTTGTCACCTTCCAGTACAAAAATACCAGGTGCTGTCATTGGGCTGCACCTAATGACTCCAGGTTTGTTTGTTTTTTAACAAAGCAAGTATGGTAAATATGCCAGTTCTGGGCTTTCTTTGGGGGAAGAAAAAGGACTTAGGTGCATAGATTCATAGGATGATTAAGAACAAGATGGGGAATCCAAATTACACGCCTGACAAAAGTGTGTCCACCCTGTGGAGCAGCCGCTCCACCCACCCAGCCTCCCCTTACCTTCCAGACTCCCTGGGGTCACCTCCAACCCCAGAACAAAACCCACAGAGACCCCTGCGATCCTATGATCAAGCATTGGCAACTTCTGTCACAGCTGAGCTAGTTTAGGTCCAGTACTTGATCAAGATCAACAGATAAAGAATATTGCACAGAAAAGACCATGTTTCTTCTCTGTGTCCAACTGAAGCATGCATCATGGTCGGCAAACCACGTGGCCCAGGGCACAGAGAGTGCGTCTTCCTCTTTTTTTTTCCCATCCCCTTGGGTAGGCCCTGTGGTCCCTCCCTTAAGTGGCATCAGCCAGGCCACCCTGTCACAGGTTTATTTCCCAGATGACTATCATGCCCTTCTTCAGAGAGGCAGAGCCAACTGGTTCCTCTGGAACTGCACTGCAGCTAGAGTATCAGCTGACTCTCCAACCACTGATTGAGATGTGCTCATAGGCATATACAAACTCCATGATGGGGAGTCAGCTCACAGCCTAGACGTGGTGGGAAGAAAAGGCTGTGTGTCCAGGCCAGCCCAGTGCCTGGTGCCTCTACTTCCACCCATCAGTGCCGTAATTTGGGGAGTTTTCTTAGCCTGTCTAAGCTTTACTTGCATCATCTGTTGAGCTGTGGGCTGTCACCGTGAGTGAAGTTTCAAAAATGGCTAGGACTTCCCTGTTGGCGCAGTGGGTAAAACTCTGTCTACCAGTGCAGAGCCACAGGTTCAATCCCTAGTCGGGAAAGAGCCCACATTCCTCCGAGCAGCTAAGCCCATGTGCCACAATTACCAAGCACTTGCTCTAGAGTGAGCTGCAACTACTGACGCCCGCTCGCCTAGAGCCTGTGCGCCACAACAGGAGAAGACACTGCAGTGAGAAGCCCACTCAGCTCAATGAAGAGTAGCTCCGACGCCCCTCAACTAGAGAAAGCCCGAGCAAAAGCAACGAAGACCCAGTGCAACCAGAAATAAAAAATTTAAATAAAGCCCATTTCCTGTGGTCTTTAGGATAAAATGCAATTTTAAAAAAAGGTTAATCTCCCGCTCCCCACACCACCACCCTCCACCCCTGCTTTACTTATTATTTTTTTTAATGTAGAAGTTATTGGAGCAAGTTATGAGAGACAGTTCTGTAGCCTTCCTTGGTTTTGAAGCCCGTGTCCTGGGGAGTTTCAATCCCCGCAAGTTTAGCTCACTTCTGCAGCTGGAGCCCAGGACGTGGGTCAGCTCTTGCAGTGTGACCTGCATCCCAAGAGGATGCTTCAGAGGGAGAGCTTTCAGTTTTTTTCTCTCTGTTACTTCTGAAACCTTGACATCATTTAATTTAAACTGGGATGACTAATGGATCCTTGCCTGGTTTTGTGCAAGTAAAGAAAAGCAGAAAAGGTTTAAAGGAAGACCAGATGAAGGCCTTCCTTTGTGATGTTCAACTGGCCACCATTCTCAGGTGTCCCACGTAGATCCTGGCCTTGCTGA
Source organism: Oreotragus oreotragus (assembly GCA_006410675.1). NCBI lineage: Eukaryota > Metazoa > Chordata > Mammalia > Artiodactyla > Bovidae > Oreotragus > Oreotragus oreotragus. The sequence goes on along the minus strand of SJYX01001268.1, from coordinate 71,468 downwards.
TGCGTGGGCTGCTGTTGCATGTATCAGGCTTGGGATGGAAGAGAAGGGCAGGTCTGGTCAGCTGGCGACGGGAAATGATGATGTGGCTGGACCAGGGGATTTGTGGTAGTGTGGCAGGCATTTCAGACTAATTAGTATATTTATTCAAAAGAAAATATCACCTAAAATCCTAAGTTCTTTTTGCTCTCCTCTATTTAAACATGTTTTCATTCTGTTCATGGGGTTCTCAAGGCTCAAGATCAAATTGACAACATCTGTTGGATCATAGAAAAAGTAGGAGAGTTGCAAAAAAACATCTGGTTTATTGACTACATCAAAGCCTTTGATGGTGTGGATCACAATGAACTATGGAAAATTCTTCAAGAGATGGGAATACAGACCACCTTACCTGCCTCCTGAGAAATCTGTATGCAGGTCAAGAAGCAACAGTTAGAGCCGGACATGGAACAACAGACTGGCACCAAATTGGGAAAGGAGTATGTCAAGGCTGTCCATTGTCACCCTGCTTATTTAACTTATATGCAAAGTACATAGTGCGAGGATGAAGCATACGCTGGAATCAAGATTGCTGGGAGAAATATCAATAATCTCAGATATGCAGATGACACCACCTTTATGGCAGAAAGTGAAGAAGAACGAAAGAACCTCTTGATGAAAGTGCAAGAGAAAAGTGAAACGCTGGCTTAAAACTCAACATGCAAAAAACAAAGATCATGGCATCCCATCCCATCACTTCACGGCCAATAGACGGGGAAACAATGGAAACAGAGGCTTTATTTTTCTGGGCTTCAAAATCACTGCAGATGGTGACTGCAGCCATGATATTCAAAGACGCTCCTGGAAGAAAAGTTATGACCAACCTAGTCAGCATTACTTTCCTGACAGCCCCCAGACCATTCTAGGTGAGCCACCAAGGACGGGGACAAACCTCAGGGAAGGAGCCACAGCCCCAGGGATGCTAGATGAATGTGCACATTAGAAATACTGTCAGTACTTCCAAGACAAGACTGGCCTTCCGGGGATGCAGCAGCCTCTGTGCCTCCAGTGATGTCCCCTACTCTCCCTACCAAGGGAAAGCAGCCCATGTCTCTGCAGCACAGTCAAGGACGCCTCCTCCCTTCCTGGGTGTCTAGTTCTTCAGGCACCGATAGGCCTCCTGGTTTCCCAGCATCATGTAGTCAAGAGAAAGAGGTAGACACATTACTTTGCTAACAAAGGTCCATATAGTCAAACCTATGGTTTTTCCATTAGCCGTGTATGGATGTGAGAGTTGGACTATAAAGAAAGCTGAGCACCAAAGAACTGATGCTTTTGAACTGTGGTGTTGGAAAAGACTCTTGAGAGTCCCTGGGACTGCAAGGAGATCAAACCAGTCAATCTTAAAGGAAATCGGTCCTGAATATTCTTTGGAAGGACTGATACTGAAGCTGAAACGCCAATACTTTGGCCACTTGATGCAAAGAACTGACTTCTTGGAAGAGATCTAATGCTGGGAAAGATTGAAGACAGGAGAAGGGGATGACAGAGGATGAAGTGGTTGGATGGCATCACCCACTCAATGGACATGAGTTTGAGCAAGCTCCAGGAATTGATGATGGACAGGGAGACCTGGCATGCTGCAGTCCATGGGGTCACAAAGAGTCAGACATGACTGAGTGACTGAACTGAACTGATTTAAACATCATCAGTCTTTTCTCGACTTGGTTATTAAGTCAGTTACAGATGGAGTTCAAACCTAATTCCAGACTTATTTTAGTTGTAAAAGCTGAGTTACACTGAATTAAAAGTGAAGTGATTCCAGGTTTAAATGTAAGTAGAGTGTCTTCCTTCCTAAACTTCGGGTGTTTTTAGTGCTCAGTCGCCAAATTGTGTACAGCTTTTTGCGAGCCCATGGACTGTAGCCTGCCAAGCTCGTCTATCCATGGAATTCTCCAGTAGGTTGTCATTTCCTTCTCTGGGGGATCTTCCTGACCCAGGGATCAAACCTGAGTCCCTGGCATTGGCAGGTGGATTTCTTTACCACTGAGCCACCTGGCTGCTGTCCATACACATTGACTCAGACCTCTTTCTCTTGACTACATGATGCTGGGAAACCAGGAGGCCTATTGGTGCCTGAAGAACTAGACACCCAGGAAGGGAGGAGGCGTCCTTGACCGTGCCAGAGACATGGGCTGCTTTCCCTTGGTGGGGAGAGTAGGGGACATCTCCGGAGGCACAGAGGCTGCTGCATCCCCGGAAGGCCAGTCTTGTCTTGGAAGTACTGACACTATTTCTAATGTGCACATTCATCTAGCATCCCTGGGGCTGTGGCTCCTTCCCTGAGGTTTGTCCCCGTCCTTGGTGGCTCACCTAGAATGGTCTGGGGGCTGCATATGAGAAAGTGCACCTCGCCTGGCACCAGCAAGGAAACGGAGACAGCCCCAAACTGTGGCACCGGGAGGCATCTCCTGGCCCTGCCCTCTCTGAGTTCAGGCTGTGTGTGTTCTGCTCCATGTGCTGAAACCCGGGACTTCCTGTCATCTCCATGTCTAAGCCAGCAGTAGTGTAAACAGAAGGCCCCCAGATGGTGCTCACATGGACACCTTCCTGTCCAATTCTGACCCTGCCTGCATGGTTTGGGGACATGGTGTGCACGGACAAGGAAGTGACCTTGACCCAGGACACATGTTAGCCCTGTGTACACAGGCTGAAATGAAAATGGGGACTAATGCAGGAGAACCACCAATAAATGTCCCTGTCAGGGTTGCCATTAAATTTCAGCACTTATATGTGGAGTCTAAAGAAACAAAAAAACAGACTCCCACAAAAGGAAATCAGATTTGTGGTTTCCGGAGAAAGAGGGACAAGGAGTTGAAGAAAGGTAGTCAAAAGATACAAACTTCCAGTTAATACATTAAGAGGATAATTAAGTGCCAGTACCATAGTGTCTTGATGACTGTAACTTTATGATATAGTCTGCAATCAGGAAGGTTGATTCCTCCAGTTCCAATTTTCGTTCTCAAGATTGCCTTATATCAGAATCTTTTGTGTTTCCATACAAATTGTTAAAAAAAATTATTCTAGTTCTATGAAAAATGCCACTGGTAACGTGATAGGGATTGCATTGAATCTATAGATTGCATTTGGTAGTATAGTCTTTTTCACAATATTGCTTCTTCCAATCCAAGAACATGATATATCTCTCCATCTGTGTCATCTTGATTTCTTTCATCAGTATCTCATAGTTTTCTGCATACAGGTCTTTTATCTCTTTAGGTAGGTTTATGCCTGGGTATTTTATTCTTTTTGTTGCGATGGTGAATGGGATTACTTCCTTAATTTCTCTTTCTGATTTTTCGTTGTTAGTGTATAGGAATGCAAGGGATTTCTGTGTATTAGTTTTGTATCTAGTGACTTGACTAAATTCATTGATTAGCTCTAGAAATAGTACTTGTGAACCTATTTGCAAGGAAGGAACGGAGACAGACATAGAGAATGGACTTGTGAGCAGAGCTAGGGAAGGAGAGGGTGGGACAAATTGAGAAAGCAGCATTGCCACATACACACTGCTGCTGCTAAGTCACTTCAGTTGTGTCTGACTCTGCCATCCCATAGATGGCAGCCCACCAGGCTCCACCGTCCCTGGGATTCTCCAGGCAAGAACACTAGAGGGGGTTGCCATTATCCAGTGTGAAACAGATAGCTAGTGGGAAGCTGCTGGGTAACACGGGAGCCCCGCCCTGCGCTCTGTGGTGACCTGGAGGGTGGGCGGGGCCTAGCAGGGGAGGGAGGCTCCAGAGGAAGGGGGCATATATGTGACTGGTTTGAGTCGTCATGCAGCAGGAACCAACACATCACCACAAAACAAAGTTCCTCCACCTGCATAAGCGCCAGTGATGAGACGGGCAGTGTGACGGCTGCAGGCGGCACTGCTCTGTGGTGAGCAGGCAGGTTGTTGAGAGAGCGAGTCCTGAGAGTGCTCATCACAGAGAAAAGCTCCCTGCCCCTTTCTCTCTTTCCCTCTTCCTTTTCTTTTTACTGTATGTTTATGAGAAGAGGAATGTCAGGTGAACCTTTTGTGGGAATCATTTCACAGCATTTGTAAATTAACCATAGTGCTGTTTGCCTTAAACCTATGCAGTGATGCGTGTCAGTTATTTCTCAGTAAAACCAAAAGAAAAGCTCCTGCAGACAGCACTGGCTGTTTGAGGCTGAAGCCCAAAGACCTCTTGTCAGTAAGGGGTCAGCTCGTGCCGGGTAGTGTCTGCGCCACTTGGTTCCTGTGGTGAAGTCCGGATGGCGTAGTCTGTTGGTCAAGGACACTGCTGTAGACAGGCGTAAAGATGTGCAACCTAACCCCACCCTAGTTACTGGTCCCAGAGTTGTTTGTGTGGGAACAAGCGTTCCATGTGGACTTGCGTGTTGGAGCCCACCCGGGTTCCGCCCCAGCAGTCCGTAGCTCGGGGGAAAGGCTAGGCTTGTCCCTGGGTTGATGCTCACGGTCATCTTCCCTGAGGTCCCTCCCCTCTCCTGTCCCTGACCTTTCTGGGCTGCTCAAAACATGTCCGTTGAGGAGCACACCACCCTGCTTGCGGCCATAACTTTTAAAATAGAAACTGCAAAAGTGGATGCCCATGAAAGCATGGCTTGCTTGCCACACCCATGTGGCTCTTCTCTTCACGTGTGTCCCCTGCGTGTGTGACAGGGGAGCCCCTCTGAGCCAGCAGGCCAGCTTTGTATTTGCTGGTAAGGAAAGACTAATAGAAGCATGTTCTGTGTATTCCTGTAACTGATTTCCAAGAATTCAGTGTAAAAGTCTCTTGCGAATTGACTGGGTACAAAGAAAGCACGGAAGGACCCAGAGGTCTACTGAAGTTCGTCTGGAAATATCCCTTTTGATCTGTGCCGTGTGCTTTGTTTTAAGTGTTTGAATGTTCTAGGTGAGCATCGCTACTTCCCACAAGGCTGCCTTGGTGATCTCAGGGAATTTTTGTTTTTTTTTCTGGCAGAGGACTGGGTAATTGACAAAACGCCATGATTGTACATCATTTAATTTAGTATTGCCATTTGAGGGAAATGCTTATCTTAATTGCGAAAACCTTCAACTTTGTATAAATTCAAATGGAACACAATTCTGATGCTATAGCAGTCTTCAAATTCCACCATCACCGTAACTACAGAAAGGAAACTGAGGCTGGGCATGTAACATTATAAATCATTTAATTTTTCTTTAGTTGATAAATTAATATTCACGACTCCATCACATTTTATCCAAGGATTTGGAAACATTAGTTAAAACATGAAAAAATAACACTGTAGCATATAAACACAACATCTTTAGGGAAATACATTTATCAAACTTCTTAGCTGCAAGATTCTGGAGGACTTTTTACTGATTAAAATCATTTCTCCTTCTAAAAGATAAGGCTTAGTGTTTTTTTTTTTAAAGACAGTGAAACTTCAAGTTGGAAAACTGACAAGCAGAACATATATATCTACTTGAATTTGTTTAAAATGTATCAATTTAGAGGGAATTATTTTTAAACTGTATAAAATTAAGAAGGCAGATGGCTTAAGTAGTTAGGATGACTCTTATCCAGAGATGATAAAAAGTAATGAATATGAATTATTTCGCTGTGAATTATATTTTGTGTGCACCGTGATCTGTACTCCTTACTTGCTGTGTACGTCCCCTTTGTCAAAAGTTATAACGTATCTGTCTACCATGAAAGGTCCCTATAATCTGAAGGTGGCTTCCCTCCATGCCTGTGAAATTGATGAGCTGATGAGCTAGGAGAGACTCCCTCATATTTTAATGCCAGCCATACCAGTCCTTACCCCCAAAGAGCTGGGGCATCAACATCGATGGTAGCAAGGAATCTTTGCTGCTGTAATTGACAAATAATACCCCTCATAAATACTGCCAGTCTTTTCAATTAGTTTTCATCTAAAATTCAGGCTACAAAATGATGGCCTGTCAACTGACAATAAATGGCAAAAATTAATAAATTGTCTTCTAAATAGAATGGACACTTAAGAAAAATTGGGCAGCCAATTTAGCACAGCATGAAGCGAGGGGAACCTTTTGTACTGATGCCCGGCACTAATGTCGTCCCCGTCTTTATTAATGGTCCTCAGCGGCTGCTGACAGTTTTGTTGCTACTGGCAACTTTCTTCATTAAAATTAAAGCCAGCATCAGATTCCATTAGCCCATACTCTGGGCACCTTGCATTTTCTTATACATATTGTTTCTTTTATTAACTCCCTCTCCACCCATGAGAAGCTTTCAAAGAATTTAGATGGGAGGAAATATTTGCCGAGGCCAGAGAACCGTTCTGGTGTCCTTAGGGAGAGATGGCTGTTACTTGCCATGCTCAAGTCAGCTCCCTAAAACCTACAAGCGTCTCTGTTTTGTCCCTTCCCTTTATACGGCACAAGAGCCTGTTTCATCTCCGTAAGTGTGTGTGCTCATGCCTGCCAGCTTTCAGACAGAAACGGCCAAGTGGCATCAGGCCTTCAACTTCCTCATCCCCCTGCCCCCCACCCCCTGGCAGTTTTGGTTTGTTTTGTTTTTTAAGTTCTGGCTTTCCCTTTCTAACATATCATTCCCAGCTGACTGTACCTCGGAACAATAGTAGCTTGATGCTGGAGGGACTTGAATTCGCCAGGAATGCCTTAGAGTTATTTTCCCTGAAGGCATTACTTTTATCTGTACAACAAATTTCAACCTTTGAAGGAAGAAAAAAAAAAGCTTTGCTGAGCAAGTTCTGAACTATTGTCTGGAGATCGGCTCTGTGCCCCTCACAGCACCATTCACGGTTCAAAGACCGAAATGCCTCAGCCCGGGCTCCGAGCCTCTTTCCGCAGCAAGAAGTGACAAACAGCTCGGGATCCAGGGCAGCTCGGGTCCTGCCCGGGACCTCTGCGTCCACCCCGCAGCAAGGGCTGTGTGGGTGCTGTGCGTGCCCCTCGAGGGGAGTCAGGCTGAGATCAACAGCCACACGGCTCCTGCCCCTCCCAAAACAATCCCTTAACTGCTTTCTTATGCCCTTAGTTTGGGGCTAAACCTTCCTCTCCGTTGTTTTTCTTCTTTTCCTTCTTTCAACTCGATTTTACACAGAAAGAAAACCAGACACTTGTGAAAACAATAAAAGGCACCAAAGGAAAAGACACTTACAGAAAATCTACTTGGAAAAATTTATCTCTGAGCATCCTGGCAGTCGAGGCAAAAAGGAGAATATGGTACTTTGTTCTGTGGGGAGTCATTACGTGAGTGCCCGCCTTTTTCTACAAACCCCGTAACCAACCTGAAATCATGAATTACTGTTCTCTTGTTTTCTCAAGGGGCAGTTTATGGATTCAATATACGAATGAGCCTTTTCTAACCACTTAGATTTCCAGTCACCACTGTCTCACCCTACCTTCTACTTTCACATCATAGATGGGTACGAACAGTATCTAGGATAGTATTAAACCAAAGAGAAGCCAACACAGGAAACATCCTGTCTTAGTCTCAACTTTGGATTTTTTTTTTTAAAACATAAGTGACCAGAGATTGCAAGCAATTTATAGTTAAAGGTTGTATGGCTTTTTGCTTTGCAGAGAATTGTTGCAGCCTATTTTTTTCTAATAAATACTTCTGACATTGTAATAGTGAAGTGAATCAGTCAGATCATTGCAAGAAGGCTCTGCTCTCCAGTCTTCACTCTGAGTAATCTTAATTAAATGAAGAGCAACATGTCAAATAGTGTTTCAGTTAGTTGGCATTAAAAAAAAAAAGCATTGATAAGCTAAAATCTAAATGTGCAATTATTTAAGTATTGTTGAAGGGCCCATAAAGGAACAGGACCAGATCTGTGTACGTATGTACAGCCCTCTGAGCCCCAGTGGGCTCTTCCCACTGTAGGCTCCCCCTCCCCGATATCTGAGCCCAGCAAAGAAACAGTTGTTACTTGATGATTGAACCCACTAATATGTTACAGTAAATGGGGCATGAAATACAATACTTTGTATATAGTATAGACTAAGTGATTCTTGTATTGAAACAACAAGACCATTTTTAACTTGCTGACACGATATTTGCAGTGTTTCATCATTAAATTGTCCTGATTAACAATCAACTGCTAGAGTGAAGCCCTTGGAGTCATTTTTTCCTAATGTGATGCCTCAGAGGATTGGTTGAACATCACTTCGTCCTCCTTCGTACCTTAAATTTTGACATTTGAGGCCTATGGAGTGAAACAAGGTGTAGTCTTTTTTGATAGGATACATTTTTCAAGCGCTTGGTCTCAGTGCTCTTGTCATTAGCTCAACAAGCGTTTTTTTTTTAATTTGTCTGTTTGTTGACTGGTTGGATCTTGGTTGTGTCATGCGGGATCTTTGCAGCTCATGACTCTCTGGTTGTGGCGCTCGGGCTTAGTTGCTCTGCAGCCTGTGGGATCTTAGTTCCCCGACCAGGGATCGAACCTGAATCCCCTGCATTGCGAGGGGATTCGTAACTGCTGTACTCCCAGGAAAGTCCCAGGTACAGTCTTATTTTTTACCTGGATGTTTCCTGAAGCACATTTTTGACAGCTGCTGAGACTATTATCCAGAATTTCTGTATTAGTAAGGTGTGGTGGTCGTCACTGATTTTACTCCATATTTAGAGCACACATCTCTCCGTCTCTGTTATACCCACTAAGTTGGAGCAGAGGAGACGTCGGGAGAGGATGCTTGGTGAAAAAGAAGCACGCACACGCCACCCCCCATCACCTCTGGCACCCCCACGCACTGTGTGTACTCGGCAGAGTAGCCCCTGCTTGCCATTTGGGGGTGCGCAAGCTGGCCACTCTCTTCCCTCTCCTTGGTTCTGGGTATGTTCAGACAGATGAACTGACTGCTGTCTGTGAAAAGACCCACTGGTGACCCTGGTGGGCACACCAGTTCCTGCTCACCAAGGGAATGATCCTAGGGATGACCCTTGACCTTCTGTATGCGGGTTCACATTTGTAAGCCCATGGATCCATTTGATCACAGTTTTCAGCAATTTGACCTTTCCTCAGCTGAAACTGATGGGAAGACACTGGAATCTGTAGAAAAGTCACACCTGACATCTTAGATGTGAGGCCACAGGACCATTTGGGAGGAGGAGAACCATTTTGCACCTTGTCTCCAGGGGGTCTGGGGGGTCCTGGGTATCTTTTCTTGAACTCACTCGTTTAGACAAAGACTGAGAGCAGGGGTGCCCCCTTCAGCCAGACACCTTGTAAGGGGCACCGGGGCAGTTGACCATCTGAAATGGAACCTCGCCACAAGCTTATTTAGGCCATGAGGGACCCTACTGTCCCCGGCGTTTAGTGATAATGTTGAGTGCACACCCAGCCCCAAGACATGGCGATGACTAGATTTGTTGTGTTTTTCCAGAAACACGGTCTGTCTGTCTCTGGCTCTCTCTTACGATCTATTCAGTACACAGTATTGTTCAGTGTCCAAGAAATTGTTGTTGTTTAGTCACTAAGTAAAAGTGAAAAGTGAAAGATTACTCACTCATGTCCAACTCTTGTGACCCCATGGTCTGTAACCCACTAGGTTCCTCTGTCCATGGGACTCTCCAGGCAAGAATAGTGAAAGTGAAAGTCACTCTGTCCTGTCCGACTCTTTGCGACCCCATGGACTGTACAGTCCATGAAATTCTCTGGGCCAGAATACTGGAGTTGGTAGCCTTTCCCTTCTCCAGGGAATTTTCCCAACCCAAGGATCAAACCCAGGTCTCCCACACTGCTGGTGGATTCTTTACCAGCTCAGCCACCAGGGAAGCCCAAGAATACTGGAGTGGGTAGCCTAGCCCTTCTCCAGAGGATCTTCCCGACCTAGGAATAGAACCCAGGTGTCCTGCCTTGCAGGCAGATTCTTTACCAACTGAGCCACAAGGGAAGCCCTTCCAAGAAATTAAATAATACTAGTTACGGTTTCTACTCATCTCACACGCTAGTAAAGTAATGCTCAAAATTCTCCAAGCCAGGCTTCAGCAATACGTGAACCGTGAACTCCCTGATGTTCAAGCTGGTTTTAGAAAAGGCAGAGGAACCAGAGATCAAATTGCCAACATCTGCTGGATCATCAGAAAAGCAAGAGAGTTCCAGAAAAATATCTATTTCTGCTTTATTGACTATGCCAAAGCCTTTGACTGTATGGATCACAATAAACTGTGGAAAATTCTGAAAGATATGGGAATATCAGACCACCTGACCTGCCTCTTGAGAAACCTATATGCAGGTCAGGAAGCACCAGTTAGAACTGGACATGGAACAACAGACTGGTTCCAAATGGGAAAAGGATTACATCAAGGCTGTATATTGTCTCCCTGCTTATTTAACTTCTATGCAGAGTACTTCATGAGAAAGGCTGGACTGGAAGAAGCACAAGCTGGAATCAAGATTGCCAGGAGAAATATCAATAACCTCAGATATGCAGATGACACCACCCTTATGGCAGAAAGTGAAGAGGAACTCAGAAGCCTCTTGATGAAAGTAAAAGAGGAGAGTGAAAAAATTGGCTTAAAGCTCAACATTCAGAAAATGAAGATCATGGCATCCGGTCCCTTCACTTCATGGGGAATAGATGGGGAAACAGTGTCAGACTTTATTTTTTTGGGCTCCAAAATCGCTGCAGATGGTGATTGCAGCCATGAAATTAAAAGACGCTTACTCCTTGGAAGGAAAGTTATGACCAACCTAGATAGTATATTCAAAAGCAGAGACATTACTTTGCCAACAAAGGTCTGTCTAGTCAAGGCTATGGTTTTTCCAGTGGTCATGTATGGATGTGAGAATTGGACTGTGAAGAAAGCTGAGCACCGAAGAATTGATGCTTTTGAAATGTGGTTTTGGAGAAGTCCCTTAGACTGCAAGGAAATCCAACCAGTCCATTCTAAAGGAGATCAGCCCTGGGTGTTCTTTGGAAGGAATGATGCTAAAGCTGAAACTCCAGTACTCTGGCCACCTCATGCGAAGAGTTGACTCATTGGAAAAGACTCTGATGCTGGGAGGGATTGGGGGCAGGAGGAAAAGGGGACGACAGAGGATGAGATGGCTGGATGGCATCACGGACTCGATGGATGTGAGTCTGAGTGAACTCCGGGAGTTGGTGATAGACAGGGAGGCCTGGCGTGCTGCGATTCATGGGGTCGTGAATTCAAAGAGTCGGACACGACTGAGCAACTGAACTGAACTGAATGGTTTCTGATCATCACCATCATCATTGGGATTGTAGATAGTCGTGGAAGGAAATATTTGTGCTGCTTATAAAAATATTGCCTGTGGAATGTTTCTGGAGACCAGGACTCAGCAGTACCAGGGACTGGCTAGCCATGGATTCCCATTCTGTGCTGGTTCTCACCCACAGTGGAGGCTGCCTGGAGCACCACGTACAGCTGCTGTAGAGGGCAGCACAGTGGGAGCCCGCCCCCCACGTGGGTGCTGCCCCTGGTTCATGTCTTGGCTTAAAATCGAAACACGGCTATTTGCACAGGCTTTCTTCTTGTCTTAACTAAGAACCAAGTGAGCAATCCCTCCCTCCTTGGTTTCTCCAGTAGAGACTCGTGTCCATGTTCGAATTGCCTTCCCCTGCCTGTGCCCGCATCTTAATTACTGAGTTAGAAAAATGCAAAGGGGCAGGCCATGAGGGCTGTTCCCTCTATACCTCCCTGCATCCAAAGTAGCATTTTACACTTATGGTCTGTGCAGTAAGGTTGTGTGTGCTGAGTTGCTGTCTGATGGGATCCTTTATGAGCCTGCCATTTCTAGTCAGTCCGTTTAGTCAAAGCTATGGTTTTTCCAGTGTTCACGTACAGATGTGAGAGTTGGACCATAACGAAGGCTGAGTGCTGAAGAATCGATGCTTTCGAACTGTGGTGGTGGAAAAGACTCTTTAGAGTCCCTTGGACAGCACAGGGATTAACTAGTCAATCCTAAAGGAAATCAACCTGAATATTTGTAGGAAGAGGTGAAGCTGAAACTGCAGTACTTTGGCCACCTGATGTGAAGAGCTGGCTCATTGGAAAAGACCCTGATGCTGGGAAGGATTGAGGGCAGGGGGAGAGGGGGACGACAGAGGATGAGATGGTTGGATGGCGTCACCGACTCCATGGACGTGAGGTTGAGCGAGCTCCGAGAGGTGGTGGTGGACAGGGAGGCCTGCGTGCTGCAATCCATGGGGTCGCAAAGAGTCAGACACGACTGAGCGACTGAACAGCAACATTTCTAATCAAGTTTGCAGTGCAGAGCAGGCACACGGCTACCATGATGGGATCGGAGCCCTGCAAACAAGTGAATGCAGGTCTGGGGCTCACTCCTCACTGGTCATATTCAGTTATTGACCCTATTCAGTTATTTAATCTCCATGAAACGTTTTACCGTCCATGGTGATGGTGATATCGTACAGTTATGTGTTCACTTGTTCAACAAGCATTTCTTGAACGTTTGTTGTTTGCCAGGTTATAGGAAACAACAATGATCAGAGAAAAATGGTCCCTCCCCTGGTGAGGCTGGAGCCTGTCAGGGAGGATCAGGTGTGGTCTGGGCCGGCAGCACCATCAGATAGAACGTGAGCTATGTAATCACACCTTGCTTTTCGTATTCACATTAGGAAGAGTTTAAAAAAAAGTGAAGTTAAATGTAAGAATACGTTTTGTTTGACTGAGCCTGTCCCAGATAACCTATATAGAGTCATCCTCTTTTACCGCTGAGCTCTCCAAACCTGGCATGTGGTTTCACACCTACAGCCCATCTCAGAACTGACCACAGGTGGGGTCCTGGCTTGTCACTCGGGGCTCATGGTGGCCCTACTGGGCAAAGCAGGTCCAGAGCTAGGGGTACTTAAGCTGAGGAGGGGGAGGAGGCAGCGTGAGGAGGGGTGTCTTCTGGGCCCGAGAGGCACTGAGGCTCTGCAGCGGGGGGGTTGCTTTGCTTGGCAACAGCCCTCACCAGTTTGGCAGCGCTGCTGGAGGAAGCCTGGTGTAGGTGTGATGAGGAGCTCTGGCCTGAATAGGATCTCCCAGGGACCCTGGAGAGAGCTGTCCACAGCTGTGGGTGAGGTCTTCTAGGGCAAGGCTTGGAGAGAAACCAGCTCTGGGCAGGGGCAGGGTCCGAGTCAGGTGGGCGAGCAGTTGGTAGATGGGTAGGACAGAAGCAAGAACAGAGTGTGTCCCAGGGAAAAGACATCGAGAAGTGTTTGCCTGGAGAGAAAAGACACATCTCCCTGCAGAAGACGAATACATGCTTGTTCAGCCACTAAGTCGTGTCCGACTCTCTGAGACCCCACCGGCTGCAGCGTGCCAGGTTCCTTTGACCTTCACTGTCTCCTGGAGTTTACTCAGGTTCATGTGCATTGAGTCCGTGATGTCATCCAACCATCTCATCCTCTTTCACCCCCTTCTCTTCTTGCCTTCTCCTTTCCCAGCATGAAGGTCTTTTCCAGTGATTCGGCTCTTCGCATCAGGTGGCCGAAGTGCTGGAGCTTCAGCTTCAATATCAGTCCTTCCAGTGAATATTCAGGGTTGATTTCCTTTAGGATTGACTGGTTTAATCTCCTTGCAGTCCAAGGCGCTCTCAAGAGTCTTCTCTAGCACCCCAATTGGAAAGCATCAGTTCTTCAGCACTTATCCTTCTTTCTCGTCCAACTCTCACATCTGTACATGACGACTGGAAAAACCACAGCTTTGGCTATACGTAGTTACTGTAAATATGAAATCTACTCATAGCTCACCTGATGTCTCACACTCGATTTCCATGCCCCCCACACACCCCAATCCCATGCACAGCAACAAACAGTTGCCCTGGGGGGTATAGTATCAGTGCTGGTGACTGGGTTTAGGGATCACTTGCTTGAATAAAGAGGCAGCCGCAGGTTTTTTTATTGCTTGTACAGAATTCCCCTTGCCATGTCTGTCACTGTAGTATTTTCGGCAGTGCCCACCGTCTGTCGCAAGGAGGGGTTCCTCCACCCCTGGCCTCGTGTCACTGGTCTGGACACTGGGGTGTCCTGGCTTCCAAGTCGGGAGACTGAATTTAGTGATTTTCTTCAGTAAAAAGAAAAAAAAAAAACCTTACCTACTCAGAGCTAGCGGAGTTCATCTCCAGCCTGTGGTTTTGTTTGTGGTTCTTGCCTCCAGGGGTGGTTTGGGTGGGACCAGCCCAGGATGGAGTGGTCCTGCTCAGTCACGCACCCTCAGCGTGATGGAGTGGTCCTGCTCGGTCACGCACCCTCGGGGCCCCGGACAGTGGTCAGTGTCGAGAGGGGCGGCCGCAGAGGCGTCCCCTGGCTGACACTCTCATCACAGCTGCCAAAACCCTGGTACCAGACGGAGGCAGAGTGAGAGGGAAGGAAAACAAGCCGATCAAGAGAGAACGTTAACTGGAAAAATCAAGAAGGGTCTGTGCATCCTGGCGGGAATAGGTTTTTTCTTCCTTTCTTTTATTTCAATGTGAGAGTTGTTTTTGGTTCTTGTTTTAAATTATTCCAACATATAATAGGCTCATTGTTGTTATTTTTTTCCTGCCCCTGTTAAAAGAATTCATTTGGTTCTTGCTGGGACTTCATACTCAGCCATAATTCAGCCATAATTCACCTGAAGTACACATCTCTTCAGCATTCCTCAGGTCAATGTGGTTTTTAAAAAAGGGGGTTGAAAAAAACCCAACAAACTTTTTTCCCTTCTCTATCATTGTTCTCCATCTTGTTATTCAGTTAACATGGAATTAAATTGGATTCTGTGTCCATCATTATTAAAATGTGAAGTGTGTCGGTCACAAGGCATCCATTCCAGGGCAGTTGGCTGAATAATTCTTTTCTTTATTATCCCAAATTACTGCTGAGCTCTGGAGAGGGGAGCAGTTTAGCCAATTATTGCCATTTGAGCTGGATTTGTGGGTGATTAGCTCCTGGTCGAATCCAGTCCCGGCCGGCGCTTTGAAGCCGCTCCGTGTGATTTTCTCAGCGGTGAGGTAGGAATCGGCGCAGCTAATGACAGGAAGGTCGTGCGGGTGAGCTGACCCGCGCGTGGTGCAGGCTTGGGTTTCGCAAATAGGGCATCCACAATAACAAGTGTGTCACTAACCCCGCCGTGCATAATCGGGGCTTTATAGGATTGCCGGAGATGCTGACAGCTCAATTAAAGTGGAACCCTTTGTACCCTACAACCTGGCAGAATGACAGAAATATTACTAACCAGAAAGGGGAGGGCATCTCGGAGGGGGGAAGCTGGTTAGAGATCCCCAATCCTCGCCTGGTCCCTTGGCCCCCTCCCCCACCTCCCTCCGCAGGCTGGAGCGGAGCCTCCCCCGTTTGTGGTTTAATAGAGCCTCTGGATGGGGTCTTGGAGGCAGATATCACTATTCCAAAAAATGAGCTCAGTTAAGATGGGCTTCCTGCTGTTTCTATGGAAACACTCTAAACTGGTTGTAAAGTTAAAATGGAGGAGTCGGGGCAAAGCTCGCAGCTCCTGGTCAAGTCAGTCCATCTCGTTTTACCAACACTGACATCCAAGCCTCACGTGTATGAGTTTGCTGGAATCTTTTTGCATTTGAGGTGGATCTGGGGAAGCCAGTTAATTGAAGTTACTTTCTTGCATACAATGAATGGTTGTTACTGATTTTCTTCTTTTACTTAAGAGTATTTTTTGATCCACAATGTATGTAGTCTTACCATTTTTGTCACACTTGCTTTTTCCTTGTTAAACCTCTCGTGTGGGTCACTCATCCTGATTTGATTGGATGGCGTTTTAATTGAGTGGTGGGGTTTTATACCCTCCCCGCCTTTTTACTTTTGGTTTCGGGTTTTTGATGGATTGCTTGGATATATGGAGACATTCTGGGTTTTTGGAGCTGTTTTATAAGTAGGAACATCTGTAAATTGGGGTGATTATGTAGGGCTAGCCTGTGCAAACTCAGAGAGACCTGGTTCCCCAGCATTCCCAGTCTGTTGGGGTATGCCGGATCTGAGGTGCCTCATAGACACGCAGAGAACACAGCCTGTTGGGTGTAAAAAGTGAGCCTCCAGTGAGCTGGGATTTGAGAGCTGATGATGCCGTCTGTCGTGGAGACCTGCAGGGCGTGCATGGTGAATCCAGGCTGTGCGCCTGCTGTGCTGGGTGCTGGAGGACTAGACCGTTTCTCTTCGCTACAGCAGCTCACAGCCTGTCTGCCCACCGCTGCACCATTCTTTCAAGGCTGCTGTACCAAAGTGCTGCTACAGAACCAAACTTGGGTCCGCTTGCTCACAGTGGAGCTACTCTGTGGGCACAGGGTTGTGAAGGAAAGTAGGTTTCCTGCCGGTGCCAAGCAAGGAGCCCAGCTAGCTAGTGCTCAGAAGACCCAAATTCACTGACGGCCTTCAGGGGCAGGCTTTTAAAGTCAGGGCCTAGGAGGAGGCTTGTCGGCTGTGTGATCAGCCCATGGACAGTCTTCTGATTGGTTGGCAGTGAGGTAATCGGGACTCAGCATCATTAGCCTTCTGGCTGCAACTGGTCTGTGGTCTCCATGCTTGTGAGCAGCGTCCAGTTAACTTCTCCCACCCGGTGGGGGTTCCAGTATCCGCCAAACCGCTGAGAGGATGTAGCACAGAATGCTGTTACCTGTGACCCCTGAGGAGGAGCTGACGCGCCTTGACTTTGTTTAATGGCCAAAGTATTTGTTATTTTGTCTGGCTTGATTGTTTTCTTTCTGCATTGTTTTTCCCTTCTCTGATTAAACGTATTTAAAACTTTTATTAAGGTTTTTCTACGGACAGTGGGCAGGCAGAGGACAGGTGGTTGGGGGGCAGTGCAAGGGGCATCGTCCTGGGAGGCCCGATGGGTCCTGCTTGGTTCCAGTCCTATGGACTAGGGGGCTTAAAAAGAGTCATTCATTTTCTCACAGTCCTGAAGCCTGGAAATCCGAGGTCAAGGTGATGCCTTCCTTCCGAAGCCTCTCTCCCTGGTTTGTGGCTGGCCATCTTCTCCCCGTGTCTTCACACCAGTTTCACTCTGTGTGTGTCTGTGTCTGAATCTCCTCCTGTAAGGGCACCAGTCACACGAGGTTAGAGCCCATCCTAAAGGCCTCATTAACCACAGGCTCCTTAAAGGCCCTGTCACCCAGAGCACTCACGTTTGAGGTACTGGGCTTAGGACTTCAGCATCAAAATCAAGGAGGCTGTAATTCAGCCCAGAGCAACCACTGTCTAAGGGACCAGGTGATGCTCGTTTCAGTAGAGGTTATGGAAGCCCAGAGCCCAGTTTCCGTAAGTGTAATGGGGTCTTCCCCAGGAAGGGCAAGGAGTAAGGGGAGGATGCAAAATGGGAACTAAGTGGGGGGGAAGCAGGATGTGCCGATTTTAAATTAAGTCAGTGGCTGCTGATGGCTTTCTGTGTGGTTCCAGGGCCAGAGAGTGAGTGTTTTAGGCTTTGCAAGTCACATCGTCTTTCCTGCAACTCCTGAGCCGTACCGTGCCATGTAAAGCAGCCATATGTAAGGACAGACATGACCACGTTCTGATGAAACTTTATTTACAGGAAAGAGGCAGAAGGTAGATTTGACTCACAGGACAGACTTTGCCAGCCCCAGTCCTGCGGGAATCCCAGCGTGAACAGTCTCTGTAGGGTCCACTGGCCTTGAGATTCCTGTTGGAACAGGAATGAGCCCGAGGCTCAGGTTTTTACATCCAACTCTCCTGACGGGGAGTTCGCAGCGTCAGCTCTGTTCAGTGTGTAAGTGATGGGGGGATGCGAGCAAAGGGGGATGCAGACGCCACCTCTGCAACAGACACTTCTGTGCGTGAATTTCCACTCCTTTGGGTCCAGGCATGTTCCTCTAAAGTGTGTATTTGTTACCTGCAAGGGACAGCTTGGCATAATAAGAGAGCAGGAGCAGGATGGATGGAGAGTGAGGTTCTGTTCTGGAAAAGCAGGCTATTGGGGCGACAAGCAGAGAGTGACACCAGATTGTGGGGGTGGGGCTTCTGCAGGAGCCCCTGACCAGGCAGAAGAATGTCCCTGTCCCTCATATGATCATCTGATCCCTCTGCTTCCCCAGTTTCTAATAAGAGTCTCTCTGAACCAAATGCGTTTTTCTAGGTTATTTTTAAGTCAGCCAAGCACAAGTAGTAGTTGTTGTTCAGTAACTCATCATGTCCAACTGTTTGCAGCCCCATGGACTACAGCACGCCAGGCTTCCCTGTCCTTCACCATCTCCCGGAGCTTGCTCAAACCCATGCCCATTGAGTTGCTGATGCCATCCAAGCATCTCATCCTCTGTCGTCCCCTTCGCCTCCTGCCTTCAGTCTTCCCCAGCATCAGGGTCTTTTCCAGGGAGTCAGCTCTGCACGTCAGGTGGCCAAAGTACTGGAGCTTCAGCTTCAGCGTCAGTTCTTCCAGTGGTCTCCTTCAGGATTGATTGGTTTGATCCCCTGCTGTCTAAGGCACAAGTAGATAAGGTTAATACATTTTATAGGAGAATCTTGATGAGGGTAAAAGCGCTGAGTGCAGATATGAGACTTGAGCGATCGGTGATCATACTCTTTGACTCTTGTAAAGATGCCAGCTTTCCTCTGTGATGTTTTAGAAATTCATGAAACCCTGAACTGCTATCAGGAGAAGCTACTCAAAAGTACTAAGAACGGGAATTGTCATGACACTGAGGCACCCTTAACAGGTGTCCCTTACAGAACTGAACAAGGATGCAAACGGCACTTCTTTTTTTAGAAGCAGCAATATGAAACATTTTTGAACTTGTATGGATGGATTCAAACCCTGGAAAAACTACCATCTTTTTAAACTTGATAATTAGGGAGCTGTCGCACCCCCTCCGGTGCAGCGGGATAATTCAATTTATATGACTGCTGAATCACACGCGGAGTCTCCTTTGCTTTCAGTCAAATGCGTGTGTGGCCTCCAGTGGCTGTTAAAGCAGATGAGAAATGCTGCCTCTGAGCGAAGATCAGCACTTCGTGGACGTGCCTGTTGATGGTCTGATCTTTCCGTGGCTCAGCCTGCGGCGGGCTGGTCCTCCCTTGCCTCGTAGGACTCTGGCCGTTAAATGTTCTCCTGGGGTCGTGATGCTCTCTGGGCTGGCGGGCGCTGAGGCCACCAGTCCCTGCGACTCAAAACAAAGACTGATTTGCCTGCTTAAGACCCCCAGCCTTGAACACAGTCAGTAAATCTTTGTTGGTAAATAATTGCTATCGAGCAGAGTTTTAATATAAATTTATGAGTGGTGTTTTATCACAGCTTGGGGCTGCAACGGGCACTGAGTGATGGATTTCAGACGCCACTTACATTCATTACATTAACTTTGTAAGTTATTTAAAGCTTGTACACTTAACATTGCTTTTGGCTTTCAATGACCTCTTGGGACCAGGCAGAGACTACACATGGCTAATAAAGAGATTGCAGCCGAAAAGATAATTCTACTCTTTGCTCCATAGTAGAAAACGGTCCTTGAGCCAAGAAAGCAAGTAATGCCTGCCTGGAGTCTGAGATTTTTTAAAAATTAGCCTTTCTGGGGCATCAAAGAACAAAATGGTAACAATTAGATCAGCATTTGCCATTTCCAGGTAAGAGAAGAGGAATATTTGAAATGGGACCAAGCCCATACATTTCTTGCTGTGCAAACAGGCCAAAGATGTTAAAGCTTTGCAGCTGGTCTGGAGGGTGAAATGATTGACAGGGAGGTGGCCTTGCGTCCGGTTTTGAGTACAGACTGCTGCTCCTGGCTCTTGTGCTGCAACGGTTATCTTCTGCCAGGGATTAACTCACATCAGAGCAGCTTAAAGCAGTAGCCACTTTCTTAGTGCTCATGACTCTGTGGGTCAGGAGTCTGGAGCAGGGATGTTGGAGACAGCTCATCTCTGCCCACAGAATGCCTTCTAGGGCTGGGGTGTCCATGCTGATTCCCTCACTCGTATCTGGTGTCCCAGCAGCTGTGGCTCCTATGGTAGGGGGTTGATGCCCACTGGTCAGTGGCAGTTGCCCCACAGATGAGACCCACATTCTCCCCTGTGTGGTTTCGGAGTCTCTGCCTCCTCACTGTCTCCCTAGCAACATGGTCCAGTTTCTTTTAAGGATGCTAGGGCTCCCAAGGGCATAAAAACAGGAGCTTGCTAGGCCTCCTTCAGGCTTTGGCCAGAGTAATAGCATCACTTCTGGCACATTCTGTTGGTTAAATTGAGTCTGGGGTCCTGGGACGACACAATGAGCTGGGTTTTTGAGGGTCATCTTTGGAGACTGACTACTTCAGTCTTCCCTCGCACCTGCAAAATACCCTCACCCTGATCCATTCTCATTCCGTATGGCATCAGGCTTCCATCCAAGATTGTTGTCCAGGTCAGGCGTACATGTAGATGAGGCTCCTGGCACTCGAGAGATGTGTTACACACATGCACACTCACACGGCACTGACACAGGGACGGGAGAACCACAGCTGATCCCTTATTCACAAAAGTAGGAGAGGGATGGGACACCTGAAGCTGTTTCTGGTCCCCAGCAGTTCTGAGCCCAGCCGGGCACCCAATCTGCCCTGCTCTGGGCAACGGGATGTTATGCTCCCAGGGGCATCCTCCTTGGTCCTGGTCTCTCTGTCTGAGTTGACCTTCCTCCTCCATAACAAGTAGCCTGTGTTCATAGCTATGTAGCTTCCTCAGCCTGCTTCTTGCAGTACTTGGGTTGAAAGCCTAGAAACTCTTTTCATTTTGAACCTTCTCTGTGCTTTTTAGTCCAAAGTGATGTAATTCTTTAAAAAAAAAAAAAAAGCCTCATGGGTATCTTTTTTATCAAATTACAAATTCCATCCATTAGACAAAGGCCAATCTACACATCCCTGTTTCTACACAGATCTTCTCTAACATGAAGGGCCCACCTTAAATCTTTCTGAGTTCTCAAGAAGGGGTTCTGAATGGCACACCCTGGTGGTATCTATGTTTTGAAATCACATCTCCTGGCATTCAGGGCTTCCCTGGTGGCTCAGATGGTAAACAATCTGCCTGCAATGCAGGAGACCCCAGTTCAATCCCTGGGTTAGAAGATCCGCTGGAGAAGGGAATGGCAACCCACTCCAGTATTCTCACCTGGAGAATTCCATGAACAGAGGAACCTAGTGGGCTACGGTCCATGGGGTCACAAATAGTAGGACACGAATTAGCAATTAACAATTTCACTTTTCATCCTAGCATTATCTGGATTTGGTCTTTGATCTGAGGCCAGTTCTGATTCTCAGAGGTTTCTGCTGGAGAAGCTGGGACTGAGATACCGTTTTTCTCATGGTCTGGTCCAACAAGGTTTTGAAATATTTTTTCTAAGTCTGCTTGAAAACTACCTTGAGTCCCTCTCCCTCCTTTCAGACTCAACTGAGCAGGCAGTGTGCCTGGCATTCTGCTCTCAGCCAGGTCTGTCCAGGGCTTCACTGGGCGCCCTGGCTATGCTGCACCTTCCCACAGGGAGCAGGTCTGCTAACTGTCCATCTGGCCAGTGCACACGTCAGCCCCCTTTCTCCAGCCTCAGGGAGCATCTTCCTCATGGTCCTTCCCGCTGCTTCGTCCCACCGCCCTCCATCTGCTGCCTGATTCCAAGCCAGTGCTACATGTTTTTGACTTCGGTTACTGAAGTGCCAGATGCTACTTTTTTTCTAATCTGCTTGTGCGTCGGGCTTCCCTGGTGGCCCAGACAGTAAAGCGCCTGCCTGCAGTGTGGGAGACATGGGTTCCATCCCTGGGTTGGGAAGATCTCCTGGAGGAGGAAATGGCTTCCCACGCCAGTACTCTTGCCTGGAAAATTCCGTGGGCGGAGGAGCCTGGTGGGCTGCAGTCCATGGGGTCACAGAGTCAGACACGACCGAGCAGCTTCACTTCTTCATGTGCGCAGTACTCTCCTCCAATACTTGTGCCTGTTAGTGGCTCAGTCGTGTCCAACTCTTTGTGACCCCGTGGACTATAAACCACCAGGCTCTTCTATCCGTGGAATTCTCCAGGCAAGGATACTGGAGTGGGTAGCCATTTCCCCCGCCCAGGGGATCTTCTCCAACCCAGGGACCAAACCCAGGTCTCCTACATCGCAGGCAGATTCCTTACCATCTGAGCCACCAGGGAAGCCCAAAACTTAATGATTTGAAAAAAAAAAAAAAAAAACTGTCATTATTTTTCATAATTCTGTGGCTCAGGACTATGGACAGAGCACAGCGTGGCTTCTTGGTCAGAGCTCCCCAAAGCAGAAGCTGTCAATTTCTTTCAATTTAAACCCAATGTAGGGGGCATCACTTTAGCTGCTTCTGGGTAAATTGAATCTCAGGCCTCCCCCAGTCAGTGTGAGATAATTTACACAGGGGCAGGAATAACACGAAGCCTGGTGCATATTGGAGTTATCTTGAGATCAGCTACCAAGCTGGCTGTGTGCCTTGGGTAAGCTACATACCCTCTGTGTGCCTCGTCTGTAAAATGGGGATAATCAGAGTAATTACCAGCAGATGGTAATAAGCTTTCAGGGGTGGGGGGAGGTAATTCTTAACTTGTGAGGCTCTTAAAGCAGCATCTGGCTCACAATGAGCCCAATATTGTTTCAAAGTAAAATTTTTTTTTTAAAACAGACGCATAAGCCATACAGGAGTCAAATAAAACATTAACCGTAATTGACGTCTACACTAGGGGAGATGGTCAGTGAGAAACAGTCTGAAGCAGGAAATCGTTGTTACATGTACAAAAGTGGCATCTGAAAGATAGACCAAGGATACATTTTGACATTCCGCTGTGCGGTTTTGCCCTGGGTCACACAGGATCAAAGGGACTTAGGATCAGCAGGACCGTCTACCTCGCCAAGGGGGGCTGCCCGCCCGCATGTCTCCAGCAGAACGGCTTCCGGCCTCTGTCATCTTCTAGCTGGTGGGATCACGGCTTCACGTCCTTCAAAAGTTTAAAATGAACTATTTATAGGGTTTTCCGTTTCCTTGGTGCTTAGAGTAGAAAGCGTGTGGGTTCGGGAAAGCAGAAGCACAGGGGGATCCACTAGGGGCTCAGCCAGATGCAGTGAAGGGCCTCCTGGCGTGTTTGAGCATCGTGGTTCACTGGTAGAAGTCTGTCCTAAAAGGAGGCTGGGTTCTCCCCCTTTGGCACTTTGTGGGGATCCTACTGTGTTCAGAGGAGAGACACAGCACGTCAGAGCACTGAAACCTTTTGCTTCCAGAGAAGTTGGGGGCTAAGACCAGGCTTGGCTATGTAGCTGTGTGATACCTTACTGGACCTTGGTAGCAACTAGCCTTGGTCCCTGGAAGTCAGGATATGCTGGGACAGCCTCCGCTCCAGACTTACAGGCCAACCCCCCCTAACCCCCGCCCCTCCGCGCCATCTCTGCTCAGCCGTGGACCCCTGCTCAGGCAGTTCTAGGGATCTAGACGCTCGCTGTCCCCAGTGATGCTCAAGCAGGGTGGGCCCAGGCAGGGATCCTGCACAAAAGCTCATCTAGCAGATTCAGGACCGAATGGTTCAACTTTCAGAGCCTCTTGAGATTCTGCTATTCTGTGATTCCCACTTGATACAAATTAGTCTTTAAAAAATCAGTGTTCAGAATTAATTTAAAGAAAAAAAAAGAAGCAACAGGAAACACATCTTGAATCCACTGAAGCTGTTGCCTGAGTCTCCTCATTTGAAGTCCAATTGAACCTCTGATTACACAAGCTCGTCGTGCTTGCTGCCGCCAAAGCCCTGGCTTCCTACCGTAGTTCATCAAAGAGCTCACCTCCCATCATGTTTTCAGGATGGGGCTCTCTTTATTGTTTATGGAGAGGCCACCGAGGCGTGCTGGCTTCTCCTGGTGTCGTGGCTGACCTTTTCTAAAGGCTCACATGTATATGTGCGCAAGTGGACTCGGACGTCTAGAGCTGTGGGCATTGATCCAGGACTCCCTTTCCGGGAAGTGAAAGGCCGTGGATGGCTGTCGTCTGGGTGATGGGATGGAGGTCCCATGTGGCCCGCTGTGAGTCCAGTGCCTTAGCCCAGACTCCACTACTGCCTCCTACTGACTCTTGGCACAAGGTCACAAACAAGAGGTGCCTGCCTCTGACCTGCCTGAATTACATGCAGATGGTGTATAATCCATCGCCAACATTCTAAAATAAGGAGCTGTCCCTAAAGCTCCAGATTTTCTTTTTCTCTTGACTCATCAGGAGATCTGGAAACAGACACAAACTTTGGGTTCCCTGCACGGTTCAGGGAGGCCGTTCCTGGAAGGGTGGCCTCATTGAACCTCCATCAGGAGATGTGACCTTCTCCACTCGCAACCGCCCTGACCACCCCTTCCTGGAATTTTTTAGGAGCCTTGAGATGTGCTTCCATAAATTCTTCATTGCTATCTCCCCTCTCTCAAGGACACTCAGCGTTTAGGACATTCTCAGGGTACTCACAATTCAGCAAACAGAAACCCCTTCCTCTGGGTCCATGTGCAGTAGATTTTAGGAGGCACATTTGAATCTGTTTCTGTTAGAAGGGTGCTTGTCATTTCTTTCACTGTGTGAATATGAAATACCAGTACCGATTGGCCACCACCCCTCAAGAGAGGAATCGGACCTGAATGGCTGCCAGGATCCTGGATGACCCACCTCTCTCGGGCTGGGGATTTGTGCCAGGAGAGAAGGAGCTGGTACTTTGGGACTGAAGGCTTTGGGCTGAGCTGTGGCAGGGACACTGGCAGGCTTGACCGTGGTGGTCATTTCTAGGTCTGAGCTTAGCCGCCCACGGTGCTAACGGCAGGAGTGGAGAGGGCAAGGTGGCTGGTCCCATCACCTTCCATCAGCTAACGAGCGCCCTCACCTCTGTGGTCAGAGTTCATGTCCAAACCAAGGGAGACATAATAGCAGCTGCCCCTGTCCTGCTGCTGATGGGGGATGAGTGAGCGAGAGAGCGCGGCAATGCTTAGAAATGTGTCGGCACATGCTCAGGCCGCTTAAAGAAACATGCGCCTTACCTGGTCCACCTCTGCCCAGACTGGCATCTGGGTGGCCCCAACATGTGAAGTGTGGAGCCAGTTCAGTCCCTGCCTGGTGTCTGACGGGGAGATGATAAACCCAGCTGGGGCCAAGGCTGAAGGACAGAAATAAGGCTCCAAGCATGCCAGGGTGGCCTTCAGTTCAGTTCAGTAGCTCAGTCGTGTCTGACTTTGCGACCACATGAATCGCAGCACGCCAGGCCTCCCTGTCCATCCCCAACTCCCGGAGTTCACTCAGACTCAAGTCCATCGAGTCAGTGATGCCATCCAGCCATCTCATCCTCTGTCGTCCCCTTCTCCTCCTGCCCCCAATCCCTCCCAGCATCAGAGTCTTTTCCAGTGAGTTAACTCTTCTCATGAGGCCAAAGTACTGGAGTTTCAGCTTTAGCATCATTCCTTCCAAAGAACACCCAGGGTTGATCTCCTTCAGAATGGACTGGTTGGATCTCCTTGCAGTCCAAGGGACTCTCAAGAGTCTTCTGCAACACCACAGTTCAAAAGCATCCATTCTTTGGCGCTCAGCCTTTTTCACAGTCCAACTCTCACATCCATACATGACCACTGGAAAAAGCATAGCCTTGACTAGGTCTTCAGTCCCCGCTGAATTCTGTAGCGTTTGAATAGTGCAAGTAATCAGAGATAATCCTCCGAGGTGATTTATTTAAGATTGTGAAGATTTGGATTTTGTATTTACTTATTTTTTTATTTAGCAAGACATTGTTTTCCCAGCACCTAACAAATTGCCTAATTTAAGCCCCCGGAAAACTATGATGTCCCCTCTTCACTTGGCCTCCTGGTAAGTTTTCCTTTTATTCCCTCAAGAAAGGAGTTTTTATTCCCCTCACCAGGCAGTGCAGGACTTGCTCCTGAAAGTGCCCTGAAGATGGCCTGAGGACTTCTGTGTGTCCCTCTTCACGGAGCCTGTCTTTTATTTGAGGAAGAAAGGAAAAGCTTCCTGAGGAGGTCCTCCCTGGTGGTCCAGGGGCTAAGACTCTGCACTCCTAATGCGGGGGGCGGGGCGGGGGGGGGCGCAGGTTCGATCCCTGGTCAGGGAACTAGATCCCTCGGGCTGCAGCTGAGACCCGGCACAGCCAAGTCAATAAATGAATAAAAATAGTAAAATATCTTAGAAAAAAAAGGTTTTCTGAAACCCACGGCAGCTCTTAGCCAGTGAGGATGCACAGTAACCCAGCCCATGGTGGTGTTGCTGGAACTCCATCTGAAATGGAGGGTGGGAAAAGGTGAGCGTGTGGGAGAACTTGTTTATATCATACATATGCTTTTATTTGGCTCTTTAAAATATATATATGTTTATTTATTTATTTGGCTTTGGTGGGTCTCTGCCGCTCCTCGCGGGCTTTCTGTTTGCAGTGGGCAGGCCCCGCATGGAGGCAGTGGCTTCTCTTTGGCTTCAGATCCTGGGTCACTCTAGGGCACACGGGCTTCCGTAGCTGTGGTGCCTGGTGTCTGGAGCGTGGGCTCAGTAACCCTCGGCACACAGGGTTAGTCGCTTGGTGGCGTGCGGGGTCTTCCCCTACCAGGGGCCGGACCTGTGTCCCCTGCCTTGGCAGGTGGGTTCTCAACCACTGCACCACCCCGGAAGTCCCTGTGTCAGGTTTTGTTATGCTAAGTTTTAAGATCTTAGAAATCCCACTGGGGAGGGACATTTAATAATATTAAGGGGTTGCTTTTTCATGGCCACTAACTCATTCTCACAAATCGAGCCCCCCACACACACACTAGTTCTTACTGTGCCCTGAAACCCGTCTCCCCTCCGATGGGAGCTAATGTTTTTCTCTGGAGCTGGTTCCCTTTGTCGGTCTCAATGCCGTGTTTGGTTTATACATGACCACTGGAAAAAGCATAGCCTTGACTAGGTCTTCAGTCCCCGCTGAATTCTGTAGCGTTTGAATAGTGCAAGTAATCAGAGATAATCCTCCGAGGTGATTTATTTAAGATTGTGAAGATTTGGATTTTGTATTTACTTATTTTTTTATTTAGCAAGACATTGTTTTCCCAGCACCTAACAAATTGCCTAATTTAAGCCCCCGGAAAACTATGATGTCCCCTCTTCACTTGGCCTCCTGGTAAGTTTTCCTTTTATTCCCTCAAGAAAGGAGTTTTTATTCCCCTCACCAGGCAGTGCAGGACTTGCTCCTGAAAGTGCCCTGAAGATGGCCTGAGGACTTCTGTGTGTCCCTCTTCACGGAGCCTGTCTTTTATTTGAGGAAGAAAGGAAAAGCTTCCTGAGGAGGTCCTCCCTGGTGGTCCAGGGGCTAAGACTCTGCACTCCTAATGCGGGGGGCGGGGCGGGGGGGGGCGCAGGTTCGATCCCTGGTCAGGGAACTAGATCCCTCGGGCTGCAGCTGAGACCCGGCACAGCCAAGTCAATAAATAAATAAAAATAGTAAAATATCTTAGAAAAAAAAGGTTTTCTGAAACCCACGGCAGCTCTTAGCCAGTGAGGATGCACAGTAACCCAGCCCATGGTGGTGTTGCTGGAACTCCATCTGAAATGGAGGGTGGGAAAAGGTGAGCGTGTGGGAGAACTTGTTTATATCATACATATGCTTTTATTTGGCTCTTTAAAATATATATATGTTTATTTATTTATTTGGCTTCGGTGGGTCTCTGCCGCTCCTCGCGGACTTTCTGTTTGCAGTGGGCAGGCCCCGCATGGAGGCAGTGGCTTCTCTTTGGCTTCAGATCCTGGGTCACTCTAGGGCACACGGGCTTCCGTAGCTGTGGTGCCTGGTGTCTGGAGCGTGGGCTCAGTAACCCTCGGCACACAGGGTTAGTCGCTTGGTGGCGTGCGGGGTCTTCCCCTACCAGGGGCCGGACCTGTGTCCCCTGCCTTGGCAGGTGGGTTCTCAACCACCGCACCACCCCGGAAGTCCCTGTGTCAGGTTTTGTTATGCTAAGTTTTAAGATCTTAGAAATCCCACTGGGGAGGGACATTTAATAATATTAAGGGGTTGCTTTTTCATGGCCACTAACTCATTCTCACAAATCGAGCCCCCCACACACACACTAGTTCTTACTGTGCCCTGAAACCCGTCTCCCCTCCGATGGGAGCTAATGTTTTTCTCTGGAGCTGGTTCCCTTTGTTGGTCTCAATGCCGTGTTTGGTTTATATCAGTTTAGATTCCAAGAAATCAAGATCTGCAGCTTTATGTCACGTGCTTCTTTAAGAACTTGCAAAGAAATGATCTTCCAAAGGTTTACCTGTTAGTTGCGTCAAACTCTGAAATATTTTCCTTCAGAAACAATAAACATTGTGGCCAGAGCCCCCAGGTGGCTCATTATCCGTTATATTTGTAAAATCTGTCCATAAAAACACAATGTCATAATGTTGGGAAACTGACATGACTCAATGGACATGAGTTTGAGCAAACTCTGGGAGATAGTGAAGGATAGGGAAGCCTGGCGTGCTGCAGTCCATGGGGGTCACAAATGAAATACGCTTTTTCAGTCCATGCAAAAGAAAAATGCCTTCTTGGTTGTTTCTCATACTTTGGTTCCTGGTTGATAGAATTAAGAGGTGAGTGGGGGCTGGTAAAAATTCTCAAAGGGACTCGGGAGGCCGCACCGTCCTAAGGTGTCAGATTCTGTTTCAGACTGACCATTTTCTCTCTGCCTCCACCTGGGTGAACTAACTCGCGTTGGTTTTGAGCTTCCCCAGTCATACTTATGATCACGGGCTTCTCCTTGTCTTGGCTACGCTGGCTCTCATCACGGCACATGGGTAGACTTCTCTCACTGTGGGGCGCAGGCTCCAGAGCCCGCGGGCCCAGCAGTCCCAACGTGCTGGCTTCTCTGGTTGTGGTGCACACAGGCTCAGTTGCTCCAAGGCATGTGGAGTCTTACTTTCCCGACCAGGGATCAAACCCGCGTCCCTGGTTTGGAAGGCGGATTCTTAACCACTGGATCCCAGGGAAGTCCTGATCACCTTACCAAGTGACCAGCAAGAGGAAGAACCAGGAGGGAGGTTCTCCTGCTCCGCTTCGTTTCTGTGGACGGGAGTTAGACGGATCCAGATGTGAAAGCTCAAGTTTAAAACTGACTGACTAGGAGGGCGTGGGGCTTCCCTGGTGGCTCAGATGGTAAAGACTCTGCCTGCAATTCAGGAGACCTGGGTTCGTCTCCTGGGTCATGAAACCTGAAGGCCCAGCAGGGAAAGAGAAAGTGCAGACTCAAGGTGCTGAGCCTGGCAGAACTCAGGTTGCCTCCGGTTTTCATTCAAGAAAGCCTAGAAACGAGACAGAAGGTTTGCTGAGAACTGGTAGTGAAAACAAGAGCAAATCCTCATCGGTCATCTAAGGAAGACTGGATTAAATATACTTGTGTGTCGGTTTCAAGTGTTGAATGGTTTTTAAGAAGCTTTAATATGATTTCATTAAAAATGGATTAAAGTAAATTATACACAGTTCATCTATTAAATGCCATTGCTAAGTTTGCAAATGGAATTTCATTTTTAATAAATTAAGATCTGAAGTGAAAAACTGTAAAATAAAATGTTCTTATTTGTAAATATC
Organism: Oreotragus oreotragus; assembly: GCA_006410675.1. Lineage (NCBI taxonomy): Eukaryota > Metazoa > Chordata > Mammalia > Artiodactyla > Bovidae > Oreotragus > Oreotragus oreotragus. The sequence goes on along the minus strand of SJYX01001268.1, from coordinate 41,977 downwards.
GTAAAGGAAGAATATGGTTAGTGTCTTATTTTTAGAAAAGGAAATTTACATTCTTTTTTAAATACCTTTAGGAGCTCCATGTGCTTACAGCTTAGTTATAGGAAAAGGTATGATATATCACATCACAATGGTTTGTATTACCTTGGTTGAACCAATGGCACATCTTAGCCCTCATTAATGTCACAATATTACGTTCTGCACTCACATACACAAAAGGGAATTTTGTGTTGATTGTATATATATTTTATAAAAAAAAGAAAGGGGAAACTACATGACCAAGCCAGAAATGTGTCATTTCCATTTTAAGATGGCAAAGAGAAGATGGAAGTTTAACAATTTAAAAGCTAACCTGTGTGCCTACTCTTTTGAAAAAAACGTACGCCGGACTTTACGATCCACACTGACCTCCGCCTGGCTCCTTTCTCGCTTACAGGGCATGCTGCTGAAGCGCAGTGGCAAGTCCTTAAACAAGGAGTGGAAGAAGAAGTACGTCACCCTGTGTGACAACGGCGTGCTCACCTACCACCCGAGTCTGCACGTGAGTGTTGCTCCCTTGGAGAAGTGAGCAGGTACTGGGCTCCGGGGACGCAGAGCGGGTCCATGCACAGTCAAGCCTTTTGGCTCTGTTGAAGGTTAAAGTAGCATTTTATTTAATTTTAAATTACTCCTTTTTTAATTGGTAAAATTTATTTTTAAACCAAAATGAATATTTTATAATATTATTAATTTTGCATCTTATTATAATACTAACAGAATGAAAGTTACTTTCTTAATAGAGCATTCCTTTAATAGTATGTAGTCTTCCTCTTTCCCAAATTAAGGATTTTGCGTTAAATTCTATTTTGATAATATATCTCAGGGTTCTTTTAGCTAATTTTTTTTTTTAACAGAATAACTCTTTATTTTTCAGTCTAATGATGTTCTTATAGTTCTTTTTTTGTTTTTCTATTTTTTTTTTTACAGTAAAGTAGTATTTTAAATGAGAGTAAAAAGACAGGAGCAAGTAGTCAAAGAGAAAGGAGAAAAAAAATCTATCTGAAAATCTAGACTGAAAGAAACTATAGCAAGTCTACATACGAACAAGCTCCATTCCGAGAGCGCATTCACAAGTCCAGGTTGTCAGTGAGTCCAGCAGAGTTAGCCCAGATACCCCACTGACAGGATCGACCTTACAGTACGGTACTCTGATAAGTTTACGGGCTTCCCAGGTGGCTCTGGCGGTGAAGAACCTGCCTGCCAGTGCAGGAGACGCAACAGATGCTTGTCCAGTTTGGGTTGGGAAGATCCCATGGAACAGGAAATGGCAACCCACTCCAGTATCCTTGCCTGGGAAATTCCACGGGCAGAGGAGCCTGGCAGGCTACGGTCCGTGGGGTCACAAAGGGTCGGACACGACTGAGCACCATGGGTTTCTAATACTTTTCTCCAAAACACACAAAATAATAAGGAAAGCGTTTTTAATCTGGCAGTACAGTACCTTGGAAAGCACAGTGACGCAGCACAACCTCTGGTGCTTCTCGGTAGCACCAGCTGCGTCAAGCTGCTGCCACGGTTGCTTCTAGACACCCTGGGCTTGAAATAAAGATGCTGCACTGCTGTCCTCTCTAGAGCACTGCTCGTGAAGCACACAACCACAGCCACGCGCAGAGGGTGCACGCGTGTGGCAACGCACACCAGACACGTGAACGAGCAACGCGACTGGACATGTGAACACTCAGTTGCATCTTAGAAAGTCTGCAACTTGACGGTTCGTTTGTCGGGAACTCACCGTGCATCGAAACCCAGGGTCAGCTTGAGCAGCTGAGCACAGCAAAACCAGGAGTTGAATGCATGCCAGTTTGTAAGGCAGATTCGTTTTCTCTGTGTAATAAGGTCTCTCATCCTGGTGATTTATATAAGACGGAGGAAAAGACACGTGGGAGAAATTTCATCATTGGGAGAAAGGTAGACATTCTACCCATGGGGAGCTCCTTAGGAAAGCTTTGCTAAAACCTGAGGACGGTTGTCATGGCTTTCCCAGCACAACACATTCCATGAACCTTGCGTGACGTTTATCTGCCTTCACACAGGTATATGTGTGAATATATAGTATTAGCTGGTTGTTTGACTATATCACAGTGTTAAGCACAATACTAAGCTTTTAATTTTAAGTACTTCTTGAAAATTACACTGTGATTAATGAGAAGTTAAAGGTAAACATGCTGAAGAAAATGCACTTCTCCCAGATAGCCCCTAAGAAACGCGGCTGCTCACACTTTGAGCTGCATCCTTCTAGCCACGTCCACAGTCTACGCCTTTGCCTCCGCTGGCCTGCAGCCCCCTTGGGTACACGGTGTGCTCCCTGCTCTCCTAGACAACGCCAGATCTCGGGTACCTGCCCGTGCCAACAAACACACCTCTAGGCCACCATCTTAATAGTTAACATAACATCCATCCTGCACATGTGCCCCAACGGACTGAACCGACATTTGGCGAGCCGACTTCCTTTCTCTGTGATTTTTACCGTTGTGAGTCACTCTGATCAGCGTCCTTGTTTGACACCTCTGTGCCCACATCCATGTCCTGCAGACACATTCCCAACTATAGCCTTCCTGAGTTGAGGAGGGTGTGCTTCTGTGGGCTTTGGGTATGGACTGCCAAATTCCAGGAAAGGCTGTATCAGTTCATCTCTGGCTTTTTGCCCCCTGTACTCTCAGGAACCTTTCCCTTGGTTTTTTTTTTTTTTTTAACTTTTCAATAGGATAGGTAACAAATGGTATCCTCGCTGTGTGACTTGCTGTCTGGAGTGAATTTGCTTCCAGGGCTTCCCCGGCGGCTCAGCTGGTAAAGAATCCACCTACAATGCAGGAGAGCTGTTCGGTCCTTGAGTTGAGAAGATCCCCTGGAGCAGGGAAGATCTCCTGGACAATTCCATGGACTATATAGTCCATGGGGTCACAAAGATTCGGACACAACTGAATGACTTCCTCTTTGACATTTATAGTCCCTTGCAGATACTTGGAGTGACTGTGTTCTAGTCTTAAGTTGCTGGGAGCTGCTGACCCCCGGCGGCTGAGTTAGCCCGACATTCTTTGGTTCCAAACAGGAAGAGCAGTTACCTTTTTGAAAGCCTTTGCAGTAGGACCAGTAACAGATGGCATCCTCACCATGTCATTTGCTGGCTGGGATGAACTGTCCTTTTCCCTCTGGCCTTCCAACAGCCGCTTCCCCTCTCGGAACTGGGCTCGAAAGCGAGCGTGTATTCAGGCCCCTCCGCTTGTCCCTCCTGTCGGTGGGGGGTCTTTCTGCACTTCACCAGTAGGTAGGCTTTCGAGATGCACACTCTTGGACTGAGGGGATTCCTTGTGCTTGATTTATTGGGGTTATTTGGGACATAGAGTCAGGCTGCTTCCCCAGTGGCCTAAACCAGAGACTTAACGCTATCCCGTGAGGCCTGCCTGTGACTGTCATGCTCCCGTCTGGGTCTTTGGGGTTCTTTCTCCAAAGCTGCTCCATCAACAGGGAGGTGCCCTTTCCTGGGCGTAATTCTTCCTGAAATCCCCATCAGAGAACAGAACCTAATGATGGACCCGTTTGCTTTGTTCCTTGGAGGGAGACGTGCAGTCACAGTCTCCTTGCTGGCCTCACCAACCTTTGGAAAGTGAGATCCCATGGGTGATGCATCTCCAGTCACATTCCAGTCTCCTGCTGAGCCCCTGAGAGGGGCGTTGGCTGCTTGCCAAGGGGGCAGGATGGTGGCAACAGGAGATGGTTCTGGAACATTCCTGGGGAGGGCCTGTGCTCCCTTACTTTTCCTCTCTACCTCCTGATGACACGGTCGCCATCCGTTCTTCAAAAGTTCTCCCGCCCAGGCTGCTTCTTGTGATGGTTCTCAGTGCCGTCTTTCCTTTTTTTTTCCTGTGTATGCATGGGTATTATTGGAACATAGTAAAGGAGCAGAGTGGGGCTTTATAGTTGTACGGCAGGCAAGAGCCATCGTCATTTTAAAAAGTGTGATTCAGTTAATGTGGGTCGCCTGGGAGCTGCAGTTATTGATGCAGGTAGACAGTTCCCTAAGGAAGTGGCTTAATCTAGTGGTGAATTTGAATTACTAGACCACAGAGAGATGTCATGACTTTCATTGTAATCCTTCGTGGATTCTTGTTTTCACAACCAAGCTTTGGGTGGACATTTAGAGGGCTGTGAGTTTCAGGTATATTTCTTGGCAGGTGCCTGGAATGTTCTGGTCTAAGGTGTTCAGAATCACAGATGCTCAGTATGACTTCCCCAGTGGCTCAACAGCAGAGAATCTGCCTGCAGTGCAGGAGATGCAAGAAACGTAGGTTCGATCCCTGGTTCTGGAGGATCCTCCGGAGGAGGGAATGGCAACCCACTCCAGTACTCTTGCCTGGAGAATCCCATGGACAGAGGAGCCTGGTGGGCTGCAGTCCATGGGGTCACAAAGAGTTGGACGCGACTNGGTTCGATCCCTGGTTCTGGAGGATCCTCCGGAGGAGGGAATGGCAACCCACTCCAGTACTCTTGCCTGGAGAATCCCATGGACAGAGGAGCCTGGTGGGCTGCAGTCCATGGGGTCACAAAGAGTTGGACGCGACTGAGCGACTGGACCCACATAACAGATGCCCAGTGGCTGAGTTAGTCCTGTGTGTTCTGTGTTCCCAGATAGAAAGATGTATCAGGGGGATGTCCAAGGGCAGAATCCTGACTTCCCATAATAAGAAATTCGGGAGCATTCAGATATGGTGCTACTTTAGGCCCCAAAGGTCTACATCATGGAGAATGGCCCAATTATTTGAGTCTGGAAAATTTCAAAAGGGGATGGAAACTAATGTCCTCAGATAGCAGTCACACTGTAACACTGGCTTCCAAGGTAAGGGGTTTTATGGGAGAAAGACCACTAAGATCATTGGCTGCTTGTGCTGAAGACCTAAGTGGTCCCGTACTGGGGCACTCTTGTCCAGGTTGGTAGCTTCCGATTTCCACACTGTCCGTCATCCACCTCTTACTGGTCACAGAGCAGGGGACCCACATCGGTCTCAAATAGCAGATCCTACAATCCATGACTCTGCTGGGAGTCACAGGAAATAACCTGGCTAAACAGCCTGACATTTTCAGACAGAGTTTTCAACAGAGGTTGTGGTTGTCCTTGATGGACTATCTGTGCCAGCTGCCCTGTACCCTCCTAACTTTTGATGATGAGATGGTTTATATATCAAAAAGGAAGCTGGCATGCTTTTATGAGGGCAGAATTTTAATCAAGTAATTAATACTCCAGTAATAGGGAGTTTTTGGGGTCGAGAGCAATGAGGCTTAAGATGCATCAAACATAGGATTCAAACAGATGTTAGGCGGGCCTGCAGCAGCCCCAGCAGCCCCTTCAAAACCGGCATTTTCCTGTTGCCCTGGGGCTCCCTTCTTGCTGGGACAACGTTTTATTTCCTGTGGACACATGCGCTGCTCGGGGCTCCATCAGCCTGGACTCTGACGCCATCACTGGTCACCTCGGATGTGATGCCCTGTTAAACCCATGAATCTGGGGCCTTTTGCACACGAGGAAGATGAACACAAGAGGAAAGGACCGAATCTAGTCGTATGGAAAACGGCCACCATGCTGGATTGTCATACTGCAGTCAAATACATCGCCTGCTGGGGGTGGCCTGCCTCAGAGAGCGTGGTCTGCACAGCCGGACGGCCCCTGACCTGATCGGAGCTGAGCTAGGCCGCTCCTGTGTTAGCCGGTTTAAAGTCACAGTGCTCCACAGCAAGAGATGTCACCGCAGTGAGAAGCCTCGGCACCACAGCTCGAGAGTGGTCTCTGCTCGCCTCAACTAGAGAGAGCCCGGTAAGAGCAGCGAGACCCGGGACAGCCAAAAGCAAAAACAGGATTTTAAAAATGAAGCCCCAGGTGACCACACTGACCAGTGCTGCTGGACAGGGCCATCCCGCACGCCTCTCCTGCCCCCACTTTGCTGTACTGCACCCCACCTCGGCTCCCCAGGCTGCCAGCGATGTTGGTGTGCTCAGACATCTGCTTGGACAAGATGCTCTGGCAGCATTGGGTTCTGACTTTAGCTCACTTTGGGTGCTCCAGAAGCAGGAAGCTGACCATTTCCTAAACTTGCTGGGAAAAAAAAAAAAAAAAATCCACACAGCTCTTGTATTTTTTAAATGTCTTCATTGGATGCCCTTAAAAAAAAAAAAATCTCCCAGAAGAGGTCATTCGTATCCTTGAGGGAAACAGATACGGTTTCCTTATTTCACAGGTGTCCATGGAAGTGTTTACGTAGAGATCATCCTTTGGACAAGTTTCAGTCCAGCAGGTGTCTCACACAGGCTTATCGTTGCTGTTCTTCAGTCCTGTCCGATTCTTTGCGACCCCACGGACGCAGCACGCCAGGCTTCCCTGTCCATCACCAGCTCCCAGAGTTTGCTCAAACTCATGTCCATTGAGTCGGTGATGCCATCCGACCGTCTCATCCTCTGCTGCCCACTTCTTTTGCCCTCAGTCTTTCCCAGCATCAGGGCCGTATCCAATGAGTCAGTTCTTCGCATCAGGTGGCCAGAGTATTGGAGCTGCAGCTTCAGCATCAGTTCTGGCAATGAATATTCAGGGTTAATTTCCTTTAGGATGGACTGGTTTGATCTCCTTGCAGTCCAAGGGACTCTCACAAGTTGGTGGGGTAGAAAACAAACCCAGCCTTTGGACAAAGCAAGCAGTGGGTGCCAGACCNTCAGTTCTGGCAATGAATATTCAGGGTTAATTTCCTTTAGGATGGACTGGTTTGATCTCCTTGCAGTCCAAGGGACTCTCACAAGTTGGTGGGGTAGAAAACAAACCCAGCCTTTGGACAAAGCAAGCAGTGGGTGCCAGACCCCAGCTGTGCACCTGCTTGTGGAATCTTAGCAGAGCAACATGCTCTCGGAAACCACGGCTTCAGAAACAGGCCACCAGCTGTGAAACCAGGCATCCTCAGCTTTGCGGCAGGCAGTGGGTTTGGGTAAGGCCGACCAGCCTGCCGAGTGCTCGGGGTGGGTCAGCTGCCAGGGAAGCTCCTGCCGATGGCCTCCCTGGATGGCCGGGCCCCATCATAGCTCACGTGCCCGAGATGAATAATAGCTCAGGGCCTCGGGTGGTGGCCCCGTGACATCGCTTCCAACTGGTCACCGTGGCGTCAGTTTCTCCTTCCTCCGTCACATCCTTTCCTAACCATGTCTTCTTCCCAAGCCCTCAGAGTCTGCCCAGACGTGTCTTTGTGTGTTTCACCCCAAGACGCATCCTACAACAGATTATTTAAGAGTCCCAAATCCTTGGTCCCTCTGACACACAGCTTGGCCTCATTCTGGAACTTATTCAGCACAGGCGTCCCTGAACCTTCCCTGACCACAGCTAGATGTCGTTGAAGGAAGCCTTTTTACCCCAGGCATGTTTCCTGTTGTTGAAAAACCAAAACAGTCCTGTTAGGGGGAAGAGACCCTCTCGGAGCAGTGGAATAGAATCGCCAGCACGTGGCCAGATCATAGGTATGACGGTCTTGGAATTAGAGAGAATACTGACCAAACATGGATCCTACCTGGACAGTTCCCTACAAGTTGATACCAGTGATACCTCCGGACCCCAGATTTGCTGTCTCTGCACTCCCGGGAGTCTCAACCCCACCCTTCACCCACTGCGACACCCCCTGGCCTGCTCTGCCCTTCCCCAAAGGCTCGGGAGCTGTTGGCAGTGGGTGGCTCGGCCTGCCGAGGTCCACCTCCCTCCTGCAGCATAGGTAGAGAGGGGGAGATCTGAGCACAGGCGGGAGAGGGAATGGTGGATTTCAGCCCAGGGGCTTCTTAAAGATCGGTGGTTCTTGCTCTGCAGGATGATTGCTCCAGGGTGTGGGGGCAGGGGCATGCTCATGGCGTTGCCTCCATAACTGAGTTTGCGTGCCCCTTGCCTGTGGTGGAACTTGTCGTGAAGCATCAGCTCCTGCGTCCTTCTCTGCACGGGGTCAGGCCTTGCTACTTCTTGGCATGCCTTTTAAGGTAGACCCTGAGAAACCGGCCAGATGAAGTCTGCTCGTGAAACCCAGAGAGAGTGTCCGTTCACTCCAGGGGATGTACGGTAGTATTGTCTTCTTAAGATCACTTGAGACTCTCTTAGAGTGTGTGGTCCAAAAATGCCACCAAAAACTCTTAGCAAATGGAGGCTCCTGGAGCCAGTCGGACCCCCACCCCCGCACCCCACCCCAAGATTGGTGCTGCTGGGTGGGATGAGTCTCATGGCAAGACAAAAAACTGGGTTCAGGGGAAAAAAAAAAAACAGTTGATTTGATTCATCTTTCTTTCTCAAGATGCTGTTATTAAGTAGAACTTAGAATGATGCTGTTATTAAATGAAACCTAGAACGCAGTTTAGATACGAAGCTGCTTTGGCTTTGTGGGCACTCCGAGTAGAGTGTCCAGCTGCCCTGGTTTTTCCTCAGATGCGGGACGTTCGGTGCCAAAAACGCAGGAAGCCCCAGGCAACTGGGACAAGTCGGTCACCTGCCCTTCAGGACTGACCACCTTCACTGCTGCTTCATCTCCACGTGGTATTTTGCAGACAACCCTAAATACGTAAATAAGACTGAAACGGTAAAAAGCAAGCTGTTGACGTCTGCTGTGGCCCTGTGGTCTACATATTTTTTTGATTCTCGGAAGACNACCTGCCCTTCAGGACTGACCACCTTCACTGCTGCTTCATCTCCACGTGGTATTTTGCAGACAACCCTAAATACGTAAATAAGACTGAAACGGCAAAAAGCAAGCTGTTGACGTCTGCTGTGGCCCTGTGGTCTACATATTTTTTTGATTCTCGGAAGACCTATACAACTATAAGACCTTTAAAAAGCCCTAAGTGCTTGACCTTGGAGGAGACACGTCTGAGCGTCCCAAGGTTTCCTGACACTTGGCTGGGTCGTGGTCTGGGTGGGCTAAGGGCTGCCAGTTCTGAGAGCCTCGGATTCGCTCTCTGTGGACTTGAGCGTGAGCCCTTAAGCAGCGCCTTGATGGGAAAGTGGAGGGGATAATGAGAAAGAACTTGGACCCTCGGGGCCGCACAGTTCAGCCCTTCCACCCATTTATCTTCCATGTCAAGGGGGCTGCCGTTCAGGGCACGGCCAAAATAACTGCTGACAAGGCTGTGCGCGGGGCATTCCTAAGTAGACCCGTAAGAGTTCACTCGATGGTGCCCTGACTGGGAAGCTTCCCCTGCCTTCCTCCTGAGCTCGGGCGGCTGGCTGACACAGCTGACCGCCGCGTACTCGAGGTGCTCACCATTTTGGAATCCTCCTTCCTGGATTTCTTTCTCGTTCCACGTGCCGCCCAAGTGAGAAGCCGCTGGGCTGCGGTCACTTGCCCCTGCCCTGCAGAACCGGACGCTTCCTTCTCACAGGACCTTCCTTCCTCATCAAGTGGCTTAGACGTTCCATTTCCACGCAGCCTTTACTTCTGTATGCCGTTGACATTTCTTTGTTTTTTCCCCCCACGGACTCAGACTCTGAATTATCATCAGAACGCTGATTTCAACAAGTTTCTAGTTTCAAAATCATGGGAGGGGGAGGGGAATCTACTTTTTTTTTTTTTTTTTAACGGATGCCAAAATAACAAAAAGATGTGAGGTGCTTTCCAGAGCAGGCATTCTTCTCAAAAGAAATATTTCAAGGTAAAAAGGAAGATAGCCTTTTGTTGTAAGAGAAGCCACTCTTGCCCGTAACCACTGCTGGTAGCTGTCATTTAAAATAACAATCCTTGGAATTCTCTGGCAGTCCAGTGGTTAGGATTTCGCACTTCCACTGCCAAGGACCCGGTTTCGATCCCTGGTTGGGGAACGAAGATCTACAAGCCACACGGCATGGCCAAAAATAAAATAAATAAAATGACTCATCTTTGCATAAAATCAGGACATTTACTGCATGATTGAGGAGTCACAGAGAATCCCTCTGGCCAACTGCACGCCCGTGAAGGTGCACCCCCATCTCTTGAGGTGGTGAATTGAGTTACACTTGGAAGAACTCTCCCTTGGTCTCCCCAGAACGTTGCTGAAGCCAGACTGCAAGTCTGGACAGACAGAATCCAAGCCCGGATTTCCAGATGTGGAAACTCTTGAGTCATGGAAGACTGCTAACCCCGAGGAGACAGGCCTCCCTTTCTTCCTGCGAAGACAATGTTGGCATGTCCTGGCTGTGTTGCACTGCGGCAGTCCGCCTGCTTCATCCTGCGCTGGACGGTTACTGGGTCCTGCTGCCCCTGAACAAGCCATGGTGCTGGAAGCGGTCCTCGCTCTGTACACTCCTCTCCTGTCTGGGTTCATTCCAGTCTGATGTCCGTCGTGCAGGTGGACCGTCCTGTCCGTCCTCCAGGGGAGGTGCTCCCTGGCTCCTCCTGAGGACTGTGCCTTGTGCCCCGTCTGCCCAGGGCTCATGTGGGCTCAGTGTGCAGGCCACCACCACAGAGGGGCCTCGTGGCCAAGCGCATGACCGCACCGGGGCTTCATGTCGAGCGTTTGCCCCTAGACGGCCTGGATTCCAAACCTAGGCTTGGTAATCCTGGCTCTGCCTTAAAAATCCTGGAGAGACTGGAACGGAGGAAACCACCCACATTACACAGCTTAGAGCACACCCCCCCCCCCAACAAAGGTAGATTAGCTTTATGTCAGGGTCAGGGGAGAACCCACACACAGGGGCGTGACACAGATGCCACAGAATCTTAGTCTAGTACTGGAACCCCCAGGTGGCCCTAGTGGGAAAAAACCCTCTGCTAGTGCAGGAGATGCAAGAGACTCGGGTTCGATCCCTGGGAGGAGAGCATGGCAACCCACTCCAGTATTCTTGCCTGGAGAATCCCATGGACAGAGGAGCCTGGTGGGCTACAGTCCATGGGGCCGCAAAGAGTTGGACACGACTGAGTGACTAACTTTCACTTCACTTACACACATAGCATAAAATTTACCTTCTTTGCCCTTTTTAAGCATATAGTTCAGGACTGAGAAGGCTATTCATCATGTTGTACAAGTCACCTCCATCCATCTTTGGGATGTTTTCGTCTTGCAAAAGTTTAATAGTCCTGCCCCTATTAAACACTTAACTCTGAATTCCCCCTCCCCCAGCCCCTGGCAGCCGCCTTCTACTTTTTTGATTTTATGAATTTGACTATCCTGAGTAAATCGTATCAGTAGAATCATGTAGTATTTGTGTTTTTGTGGCTGGGCTTTCACTTAGCCTCCTGCCTTCAAGGTTCATCCGTGTGGTAGCATTTCTCTCCTTTTTAAGGCTGAGTAATAATCTACTGTATGTACATACAATACCATTGGGTATGTACATCCCACAATTTGTGGGAGGAAAAAAATCCAGAGTTCCAAAAAGCAAAAACTTGAATTTCTCACACGCTAGCAACTATTTCCATAGCATTTATATCATATTAGGTATTAGAAATAATCTAGAGGTGATTCACAGGAAGATAAAGGTTACAGGGGCTTCCCTGGTGGCTCAGATGATAAAGAATCCACCTGCAATGCAAGAGACCTGGGTCTGATCCCTGGCTTGGCGCAATCCCCCGGAGGAGGGCATGGCAACCCACTCTAGTATTCTTGCCTGGAGAACCCCATGGACAGAGGAGCCTGGCAGCATTCTTGCCTGGAGAACCCCATGGACAGGGGGCCTTGCAGCATTCTTGCCTGGAGAATCCCATGGACAGAGGGGCCTGGCAGCTACAGTCCCTGGGGTCACGAAGAGCTGGACACAACAGAGTGACTAAGCACGGCAATGTGTGTAAGTTACATGCAAACACTCTGCCTTTTTATGTAAGGGCCTTGAGCATCTGTGGGTTTCGCTGTCACTGGGGGTCCTGGAACCAGTCCCCAGTGTGTGCACCACATTCTGTGTGTCCATTCATCTGTGGGGCGACACTTGGCTTCCTTCCTTCCTTGGCTACTGTGAGTGTTGTTGTCGCTCAGTTGCTGAGTCCTGTCTGTCTCTCTGTGACCCCCGTGGGCTGCAGGGACACCAGGCTTCCCTGTCATTCACTGTCTCCTGAGAGTTTGGTCAAACACATGTCCCTGAGTCTGTGATGCTGTCGAACCATCTCATCCTCTGCCACTGCTTCCCCCTTTCGCCTTCAGTCTTTCCCAGCATCAGGGTCTTCTCCAACATCAGGTAGCCAAAGTACTGGAGTTTCATAGGTGTGCACATACCTCTTTGGAGCCTGAAGTTTTAATGTTAAAACCTACAAAGCGGGAGAGCTGTTGAGAATAGCTGAATTTAAAGATGCCCGACATTAACCAAGGCGCCCTGGTTGAGAAATACCCACAGAGAAACTGGCTGGGCCCTTCATGATCAAGGCGGGTTCTGGAGGCCTAATGACCTGCATGATGGTCTAGAGCCCACGTGGTGTGAAAAAAGCCACCCAGCCCTGCCCATGTGGGCTCTCTGTGTTTGCCGAGTACCCTCCGAAGGTGAGGGAAGCTGTCCCTCTCTGTTCTTTGGGTAGCCTGGGAAATACTTCTGGCATTCATTCGAGTTTCAGATAGTATGAGAAATCATTTCTCCTGTGTATCAAGGCTTTCAGACCCATGGAATGATGCCACCACAATAGAATAAATATTTTCAGGGAATCTCTACAACTATTGTTGGCAGGAGGGACCACTGAAAAACTCACACCTTTTGCACATACACAGAAATGTTAGATTCTTTATCAAAGTCTGCTGTAAGGAATTCCTCGTTTATTTATATAGCCCTCAGGGTTTGAAAGTGTTTAGATTTATGAGAAGAAAAAATGGCCAAAATGCTGGCTCACCATGGTACACTTTGTCTTGATGTTGAGAACAGAGTGACCGTAAGTAGCCCAAGGTCAGAGAAAGTCTTCCTGTCTCTGTAGAAATTAAGCTATCAGATAGGGTAGACGGTGCCTAACTTACTTTTTTTCCTACATCGAAAAACTCTTCTGCCGCCTTGCTTTTAAAAAAAAAAAAAAAAAGTATATATATGTTTTTGTAATAGCTTGTGAGTTTGAGTAAAGCTTCTAGAGGAATCCATGGGACATTGCCTTATCAGTACACAGCATATTTCATCCTTGTTCCCAATCTGCAGGGCTTCCTAGGTGATGCAGTGGTAAAGAATCTGCCTGCTAATGCAGGAGATGTGATTCAGTCCCTGGGTGGGGAAGATCCCCTGGAGGAGGAAACGGCACCCCACTCCAGTATTCCTGCCTGGAGAATCCCAGGGACAGAGGAGCCTGACGGGCTACAGTCAGCAGGGTTGCAAAAGAGCTGGACACATCTTAGCAAGTAAAACAACAGCAGCAACGACTCACTCGGCATCACTCTGTTTTCTGCTGGGGCCCTGTGAGGGTTGTTAATTGTGGCTGCAAATCCTTACCAAAGGTAGCTAAGTCAAACCCATCCATTTTCTTCACTGGCAGCAAGTCGCTGTGGAGAACTCTCAGTGGGAGAGCTCGGACGTGGGGGACAGCGCGGGAATGTTCTTTCCCTGCTGCCAAGAGATGGGGTTTCATCATTGGATTGTATAAGTGTGCGCTGCTTTGGTTCTGACCCTGTTACCGGCCGGTTGCTAAGGTGTTGGGAGGAAGGGAGTGATGCAGACTCAGAGGATGGCTTCTTCTCAGGTGTGCCCGTGGCCCCAAATGGAAACCAATCAAGGTGCGATTTATGTTCATTAAGTGCTTGTCAAAACTGAAAAATTTTCTAATCAACAGCAATCTGGCGGCGTCCCCGTCGATGGCTGGGAGTGCCGCCTCTGCCGCAGCGGCTATTTGCCTGTTACAACTCTAGGCTAAGAATCCGCTGATGATTACATTAGGCTAAGCTGCGAAGTAAATGAACCATATCTTATTTAGGTGCCACAAGCTTCAGTGTAGTCCTGCCCCGCAGGGCACTTGATAGCGTTTTATGGCTTTAAAATTAGTGTAGCTTCCCATTGGCTGCAGGGCGCTTGCCTGTTATGCCTTTGAACTCAATAAGCAAGGGGAAGGGGGCCTTTTGTTTTTCTCCTGTATTTTTCTCCCTTGCATTTTTAGCAATTTTGTTTTGCATCTTTTCCAGACGATGTTTTGCAATAAAAATGTCTGACTGCCCTCTGTATGCCTACCCCATCCCACCTCCCCCCCACAAAGAAAAGAAAGAAAAGAAAAAGGAGAAAGGGAAGAAAAAGAAGAAGAAAAAGTAGAAAACGTCGTGCATTTGCAGAGGGCAGTCTCTTTCCCCTATCCTGCTAAGTGGGAAACGGCATTGCGTCACCCCCAGTGGCTGATCAAGTTGGAATGGCTACCTCCAGTGGGGACAGCACCTATACTTTGGGAAATGCCCACGTGAAATCACAGGGCAAATATTTCAGTATATTTATTAGACATGAGCAGTAAGAGCCAACATTTATTAAGGGCTTTGGGATTCTTTCAAGTTCTTTATGCATTAGCTCAGTTAATCACGACAACAATTGCTTGACGAAAGAATTATCATTATCCTTATTTTTAAAGATGAGAAATCAGAACCCGGGATGACGAAACAGTCCACAACCCCTAACAGACAGAGCCTCCCAGGCACTCTTACTCCGAGGCCATCCTCTGGCCTGGAGAAGCTCTGTCTTCTGCAGATAGTCTTAATTTAGAAAACCAGAGAACTATGTTAGTCAGTGAATTGACCACTCTTCATTTGAGATGAATCTGATTATATTACTGTAAACCACCTTGATGGGCAGTAAATAGCATTAGGAAAACAGAGTCACTCCCAAAACGATGCATCAGGGAGGCAAAAAAGCTTTTTTTTTTTTCTAGACAGGCCTAGTCAACGTTCTGAAATTAGAAGAAATTCTGTGATGGGCAAAAACTGAAGTGGGGATTTTTCTGTCCACGTTGGGTTAAAACGGTAGAAAATGATAGCAACCATTAGTGTCCTTGGAAGAGGACTTTGTTTGCGTTTCTGTCTTTAAAAAATCTATTTCTTTAAGTGCTTCACATTCTAGCAAATAGATCCCAAGGAATCTGGAGTTTTAAAAAGGTTCAGATAGATCTAATTATTATTACAGTGAATATTCCTGCATAACTCAGGCTTTGTCAGATCCAAGTACTGGTCCAGTTGTTTCAAACCATATTTAATTAAAAAAATACTCGTAGAGCCAGGAATGGCGCTGGCTCCTTGAAGTTCACTGCAGTGAACTTTCACTCATGCTTGCCTCTGGAAGAGACCTGCATATGCAACACATTCATTTTGTAAGGCTGGGTTTGACCATGCATGGGTTACAACTGGGTAATATTCAATTTAACTTAAAATGAGAAAAATCTGTCTTGCAGTGTAAAGCTCAATATACAAGGTCAATCAAGACAGAGACAGTCAAGAAGCACAAAGATTATATTCATAATTCGTTGTGGAAATTTTCTGTTTTGATTTAGTATATTAACCTATGTTTCCCAGGTGGCTCAGTGGTAAAGAATCCACCTGCCAGTACAAGAGATGCAGGAGACGTGGGTTCGATCCCTGGGTCAGCAAGATCCCCTGGAGGAGGAAATGGCAACCCACCCCAGTATTCTTGCCTGGGGAATACTATGGACAGAGAAGCCTGGCAGGCTACAGTCCATGGGGTCACAGTCAGACGCAGCTGAGCAACTGAGCATGCATGCATATTAACCTGTGACCGAGTTTATGTTGGACTTGAGCCCACCATGGACTTGAGCCCGACATTGGACTTGCATGCTGAGAGCATGTGCACTGGAGAGGTTTACCCGGGTATTGAGCTCCCCCTGATATGTGAGGGGTGCCGCACTTGCGTGACCTTTCACCAGCCTTCTCTGCTGATGTGTCTTGGGTTAATTCCCTGGGTGCAGTAAAGCCTTTGTTCAGAATCCGGTGTCGTCAGCTTTGCCTTTGCCTCACCGCTGTTAGATGTCCAGTTTGCTGGCCGCCTTCCCCCTGCGGTGGCCACAGGCCACATGGATGCCCTCTGGTCAAGTGGTCATCCCGAAGCAGCTCTAGAAGCGAGACTCCGGGATTCTCTTGGCTGTCTTGGGAAACCAAACTGATTCTCCCAAGGCTTTTCCCTCTGAAGCTGCCTCCTACCTTGCTATTGTAGCTGTGGTCCTGTGGAGATAAGGAAAAACTCTCCTCTTTGAGGTATGTGATCTGAATGGATGTGGCCGGAAGATCTCATAGTATTACAATATCTTCCTGGTATCTTTAGGGTGTCACTCTCCTCTGCGCCGGTGACTATATATGAGGCTATTGTTTATTATTCATACGTGTCGGACTTGAGCGTTCGCTGGTCTCTTTGAAGGGATGGTATTATGTATGTCTTTATAGAGGAATTGCCTTTGAAAATAGTATTAAGCAGAGTTTGGGAATGGCAGGGCATCTGACAATGGCTTCTCTTAATCCTTTTTTTTTTTTTTTTAAGCCCAGAAGTAAAGGGTTTTTAAAAATAGGATTTATACAGACTTCTGTTCTTCTTGAAACTGGACATACGTGAAGTGTAGTGAAAATGGGGAAGACTGAGTTATTCCTCTCCTCCAAGAGAAGACAGACAGGGTGCTGACTGTGTCTAGTACTTGCACTTCCCCCAGTTGCATGCACAAAATCACACACAGCCAGCCCGTGGCTGGTCTGTGAACATTAAGCGGGACTCATGGTTCTAGGGGCCGTATATTTTCTTAAAAATTGAGGAATCTGAACGAGTCTTTGTTTCTGTGGATTGTATCTATTGATGTTTGTCATGGGAGAAATTAGAACAGAAAAAAATGTTATCTTCTAGAATTCACTTAAAATAATAATAACCTGCCCATTACATACTGTCCCACAAACATTGTTTATGAAAAAGATATTTTCCAAAACAAAAGGAAATTATGAGCAGAGTAGCATTGTTTTCCTTTTTTCAAAGCACTTTTAAAGTATGTAAGAAAAACTCTCATAAAGATATTTGGCTGAAAAATAAAAAAAAGATATTTGGCTGGAAGAGGGAGGAGTTTGTTGTGTTTTTTTTAATGTAGCGTGCTTTTAAAGTTTTCTGTTTTCGAAGCAGAGTTGCTTCACGGTGGCGTGTTAACTTCTCCTCTGCAGCACAGTGATCCAGCAATCAGTGTGCACATTCTTTTTCACATTCTTTTCCGCTATGGCTTATTATACGATACTGAATATAGGGCCCTGTGCTGTGTGGGAGCATCTTGTTGCGCATCCCTCCTATCTATAATACTTTGAACCTGCTAACCCCAAACTCCCAGTCCCTCCTTCTCCCGCTCCCCTCCCACCCGGGCACCTTCAGTCTGCTCTCTGGCTGTGAGCCTGTTTCCTCGCTGAGTTCATTTCTGTCATCTTTTGGATTTCTGTGTATGAATCCCGTCATGTCATATTCGTCTCTCTCTGTCTGGCTTACTTCACTCACTGTGGTGATCTCTGCGTTCATCCATGTTGCTACAAGTGGCGTTATTTCACTTTGTTTTTAATGGCTGAGTAACAGGCTTTTGTATGTGTGTCCCACGTGTTTGGGGGCTTCCCTGGTGGCTCAGAGGTTAAAGCATCTGCCTGCAATGCGGGAGACCCGGGTTCTATCCCTGGGTCAGGACGATTCCCCTGGAGAAGGAAATGGTAACCCACTCCAGTACTCTTACCTGGAGAATCCCATGGACGGAGAAGCCTGGTGGGCTGCAGTCCACAGGGTCAGAGAGAGTCGGCCACGACTGGGCGAGCTCACTTCACTTGCGTCACTACTTTACCCGTCCATCTGTCAATGGACTTTTGGGTTGTCTCCATGTCCTGGCTGTTGTCAATGGTGCTGCAGTGAATGCTGGGGTGTGTGTGTCTTTTTGAATTGTAATTTTGTGTGGATATCTGGGCTTCCCAGGGGGCACAGTCATAAGGAATCTGCCTGCCAGTGCAGGAGACACAAGAGATGGGGGTTTGATCCTTGGGCCAGGAAGATCCCCTGGAGTAGGAAATGGCAGCCCACTTCACTATTCTTGCCTGGAAAATTCCACGGACAGAAGAGCCTCTTGGGCTACAGTCCGTGGGATCACAAAGACTCAGACGTGATTGAGCGACTAGGAGTGGGATTGTCGGATCACATAGCAGCTCTAGCTTCTGAGGAACCTCTGTGCTGTTTGCCATGCTGCGGCAGCAATTTATATTCCCACCAACAGTGAAGGAGGGCTGAGGGAGGAGCCCTTCAGTAGCCATTTCCGATTGTGGGTCTTCTCGGGTACTGCACCAAAACCCGACACATGACAGTTTCTTAAAGCTTAGGAATTCAGTGAATTTTTCCTTCCTTGCTGATTTAAAATTCAGTGACCTGTCTTGCACTTTGAATGAACTTGTATCCATGCACGTGGCATTCAGCGTCAGTCGTTTCAGAAAGCTTGTTTAACTGAGGTATGCGGATGTCCAAATCTGCACTTTTCATCCAGTTGTTGTTCAGTTGCTAAGTCATGTCCAACTCTTCACAACCCATGAACACCAGGCTTCCCTGTCCTTCACCATCTCCCAGAGTTTGCGCAAACTCATGTCTACTGAATCGGTGATGCCATCCAACCATCTCATCCTCTGTCACCACCTTCTCCTCCTTCCCTCAGTCTTTCCCAGCATCAGGGTCTTTTCCACTGAATTGGCTCTTCACATCAAGTGGCCAAAGGATTGGAGTTTCAGCTTCAGCATCAGTCCTTCCAACGAATATTCAGGATTGACTGGTTTGATCTCTTTGTGGTCCAAGGGACTCTCAAGAGTCTTTTCCAGCACTGCCACAGTTCAAAAGCATCAATTCTTCAGCACTCAGCCTTCTTTATGGCCCAGCTCTCACATCCGTACATGATTACTGGAAAAACTATAGCTTTCACTATGCAGACCTTTGTCAGCAAAGTGATGTCTCTGCTTTTTAATACACTGTCTGGGTTTGTCCTAGCTTTTCTTCCAAGGAGCAAGCATCTTTTAAATCAACCACTGTTTCCATTTCTCCCCATCTACTTGCCTTGAAGTGATGGGACTGGATGCCATGAACTTAGTTTTTTGAGTATTGAGATTTGAGCCAGCTTTTACACTCTCTTTTTTCACCTTCTTAAAGGGCTCTTTAGTTCCTCTTCACTTTCTGCCATGAGGGTGGTGTCATCTGCATATCTGAGATTGTTGATCTTTCTCCAGGCAATCTTGATTCCAGCTTGTGATACATCCACCCTGGCACCTCTCGTGATGTACTCTGCATGTAAGTCAAATAAGCAGGGTGACAATATGCAGCCTTGACATATTCCTTTCCCACTTTTGAACCGGTCTGTTTTTTCATGTCCGGTTCTAACCATTGCTTCTTGACCTGCATACAGGTTTCTCAGGAGGCAGGTCAGGTGGTCTGGTCTTCCCATCTCTTTAATAATTTTTCACAGTTTCTTGTGATTCATGCAGTCAAAGGCTTTAATGTAGCCAGTGAATCAGAAGTAAATGTTTTTCTGGAGTTCTCTTGCTTTTTTGATGATCCAATGAATGTTGGCAATTTGGTCTCTAGTCCCTCTGCCTTTTCTAAATCAGGGTCTTTGAATACCGCCCCCCAAATCACATTCATTAATATCACCACCAGTCTTGTCAGAAAAAAGTCTCTAGGTATTTGGAAGATATCAATCTCATGGTGAGAGTTACAAGTTTTCAAACTTCACATCATCACTAGAAAGCTGAAATCCTATTACTGGCCACAGATACTGTCAGCTGCTTTCCTTGCAGTACTAACTTTGTTCATTTTCAAGAAAATATCTGCCAAGCACCCAAGACTGAATCACCACAGTTAGTGTCTGACATAGTCCTTCTTTCAAGTAGAAGTGTTGCCCCAGCAAACAAGCGACAAACTCACCTTGTGAATGAAACACTTCGGGAAGAGCTTTCCTGCTTTCAGAGTGCAGCAGAAACCCTGAAGTGTGCTTGCCCTGGCATCACCCGAGGAATTTAACGGCTCAGGGGCTGCAGTCGTTGTTAATCGGTAGGTTTTGGTTTATTAAGAACATCCTTGGGTGAGACTGTGTTTTGTTTGCATTTTGAGAGCATAGGAATCAGTGAAATAAAGACGGTGTGCAAAGCACAACCAGGTTACCATGGTCTCGCTCCATGCTGAGATGCCGTCAGTGTTATCACTCACACCGCTGCTGTGCCATCAAAGCAAATTTCAACACAGGGAAAAAGCAAACGATGTCTTGGGGTTGTTTTCAAAATAGTGTTGAACTTGGGAATCCTCTGATGGGGTGTTGAAGACCACACTTTGAGGACTGCTGAACTTAGATTATGCAAAGAGAAAGCGCTTGATTAGATTAGCCACGACACAAAGACCAAAGCAAAGCATTGGTCTGTCCTAACAGTTACCTCACTTAGACAAAATATTTGATAGTAATAGAAAAGTGTATGTACAGTTAGGAACCAGAACTTATTGAGAAAACCTAATTGGAACACAGATTCCTGTAATTTTTTCCATCATGTAATTATGGGAACGAATAGTCTTAATACCTTTTAAAAGTATATGTGAAATTGGAGTGATGTTGATTGCATTTCAGAGCTGTGTGTTTTATTCTGATGATCTGACTTTGAGATGCCAGTCACATCATGGATGCATTTGAGTTTCTCTCTAAGATCTTGTTAAACTGCTTTTTGGTACCCTATGAACACATGAAGCAAATCATCTTTCACCAGACAGCCAAAGGTAACAAAGGGATGGGAAGCAGTGAGAATCAATATAGTAAGAGTATTTTTAGGGACTATTGATGGATTGCTGTATTTTGAGCTTAACTTCAAGGGCCAAATGCCCCCAAGCTGACTAAGATGAACTCACCATTTACTGAGAACTGTAGGGCGTCAGGCACACAGAGGGCTCTGGGATGGCAAGACGACACCCACACATTGTTCACTTGGCTGTCTGGGGAGAGCTCCTGGACGGTTTGTTGGTTTTTTTAGGAGCCTCGTGCAGTATTTTGATAGGGACTTGACGCCAGTCTCCTGGCTGGAACTCAGTGCTTCTTCAGTGATGACCTTCCGGTCCTGGTAAGTCGTAACCGTGAGATTTTAGGACAAAACCGTTACTGCAGCGCATTCATTAATGCACCAATCAGGGGGGATCTGGTACACCCACCAAGGTGCCCAGGGCTCCGCGCCATCCCCAGAGGCGCCCGAGGAAGGTGGGAGCCACGTGGAGCCGCGCTGCCATTTAAAAAAAAAAAAAAAAAGTATATATATGTTTTTGTAATAGCTTGTGAGTTTGAGTAAAGCTTCTAGAGGAATCCATGGGACATTGCCTTATCAGTACACAGCATATTTCATCCTTGTTCCCAATCTGCAGGGCTTCCTAGGTGATGCAGTGGTAAAGAATCTGCCTGCTAATGCAGGAGATGTGATTCAGTCCCTGGGTGGGGAAGATCCCCTGGAGGAGGAAACGGCACCCCACTCCAGTATTCCTGCCTGGAGAATCCCAGGGACAGAGGAGCCTGACGGGCTACAGTCAGCAGGGTTGCAAAAGAGCTGGACACATCTTAGCAAGTAAAACAACAGCAGCAACGACTCACTCGGCATCACTCTGTTTTCTGCTGGGGCCCTGTGAGGGTTGTTAATTGTGGCTGCAAATCCTTACCAAAGGTAGCTAAGTCAAACCCATCCATTTTCTTCACTGGCAGCAAGTCGCTGTGGAGAACTCTCAGTGGGAGAGCTCGGACGTGGGGGACAGCGCGGGAATGTTCTTTCCCTGCTGCCAAGAGATGGGGTTTCATCATTGGATTGTATAAGTGTGCGCTGCTTTGGTTCTGACCCTGTTACCGGCCGGTTGCTAAGGTGTTGGGAGGAAGGGAGTGATGCAGACTCAGAGGATGGCTTCTTCTCAGGTGTGCCCGTGGCCCCAAATGGAAACCAATCAAGGTGCGATTTATGTTCATTAAGTGCTTGTCAAAACTGAAAAATTTTCTAATCAACAGCAATCTGGCGGCGTCCCCGTCGATGGCTGGGAGTGCCGCCTCTGCCGCAGCGGCTATTTGCCTGTTACAACTCTAGGCTAAGAATTCGCTGATGATTACATTAGGCTAAGCTGCGAAGTAAATGAACCATATCTTATTTAGGTGCCACAAGCTTCAGTGTAGTCCTGCCCCGCAGGGCACTTGATAGCGTTTTATGGCTTTAAAATTAGTGTAGCTTCCCATTGGCTGCAGGGCGCTTGCCTGTTATGCCTTTGAACTCAATAAGCAAGGGGAAGGGGGCCTTTTGTTTTTCTCCTGTATTTTTCTCCCTTGCATTTTTAGCAATTTTGTTTTGCATCTTTTCCAGACGATGTTTTGCAATAAAAATGTCTGACTGCCCTCTGTATGCCTACCCCATCCCACCTCCCCCCCACAAAGAAAAGAAAGAAAAGAAAAAGGAGAAAGGGAAGAAAAAGAAGAAGAAAAAGTAGAAAACGTCGTGCATTTGCAGAGGGCGGTCTCTTTCCCCTATCCTGCTAAGTGGGAAACGGCATTGCGTCACCCCCAGTGGCTGATCAAGTTGGAATGGCTACCTCCAGTGGGGACAGCACCTATACTTTGGGAAATGCCCACGTGAAATCACAGGGCAAATATTTCAGTATATTTATTAGACATGAGCAATAAGAGCCAACATTTATTAAGGGCTTTGGGATTCTTTCAAGTTCTTTATGCATTAGCTCAGTTAATCACGACAACAATTGCTTGACGAAAGAATTATCATTATCCTTATTTTTAAAGATGAGAAATCAGAACCCGGGATGACGAAACAGTCCACAACCCCTAACAGACAGAGCCTCCCAGGCACTCTTACTCCGAGGCCATCCTCTGGCCTGGAGAAGCTCTGTCTTCTGCAGATAGTCTTAATTTAGAAAACCAGAGAACTATGTTAGTCAGTGAATTGACCACTCTTCATTTGAGATGAATCTGATTATATTACTGTAAACCACCTTGATGGGCAGTAAATAGCATTAGGAAAACAGAGTCACTCCCAAAACGATGCATCAGGGAGGCAAAAAAGCTTTTTTTTTTTCTCTAGACAGGCCTAGTCAACGTTCTGAAATTAGAAGAAATTCTGTGATGGGCAAAAACTGAAGTGGGGATTTTTCTGTCCACGTTGGGTTAAAACGGTAGAAAATGATAGCAACCATTAGTGTCCTTGGAAGAGGACTTTGTTTGCGTTTCTGTCTTTAAAAAATCTATTTCTTTAAGTGCTTCACATTCTAGCAAATGCATCCCAAGGAATCTGGAGTTTTAAAAAGGTTCAGATAGATCTAATTATTATTACAGTGAATATTCCTACATAACTCAGGCTTTGTCAGATCCAAGTACTGGTCCAGTTGTTTCAAACCATATTTAATTATAAAAATACTCGTAGAGCCAGGAATAGCGCTGGCTCCTTGAAGTTCACTGCAGTGAACTTTCACTCATGCTTGCCTCTGGAAGAGACCTGCATATGCAACACATTCATTTTGTAAGGCTGGGTTTGAGCATGCATGGGTTACAACTGGGTAATATTCAATTTAACTTAAAATGAGAAAAATCTGTCTTGCAGTGTAAAGCTCAATATACAAGGTCAATCAAGACAGAGACAGTCAAGAAGCACAAAGATTATATTCATAATTCGTTGTGGAAATTTTCTGTTTTGATTTAGTATATTAACCTATGTTTCCCAGGTGGCTCAGTGGTAAAGAATCCACCTGCCAGTACAAGAGATGCAGGAGACGTGGGTTCGATCCCTGGGTCAGCAAGATCCCCTGGAGGAGGAAATGGCAACCCACCCCAGTATTCTTGCCTGGGGAATACTATGGACAGAGAAGCCTGGCAGGCTACAGTCCATGGGGTCACAGTCAGACGCAGCTGAGCAACTGAGCATGCATGCATATTAACCTGTGACCGAGTTTATGTTGGACTTGAGCCCACCATGGACTTGAGCCCGACATTGGACTTGCATGCTGAGAGCATGTGCACTGGAGAGGTTTACCCGGGTATTGAGCTCCCCCTGATATGTGAGGGGTGCCGCACTTGCGTGACCTTTCACCAGCCTTCTCTGCTGATGTGTCTTGGGTTAATTCCCTGGGTGCAGTAAAGCCTTTGTTCAGAATCCGGTGTCGTCAGCTTTGCCTTTGCCTCACCGCTGTTAGATGTCCAGTTTGCTGGCCGCCTTCCCCCTGCGGTGGCCACAGGCCACATGGATGCCCTCTGGTCGAGTGGTCATCCCGAAGCAGCTCTAGAAGCGAGACTCCGGGATTCTCTTGGCTGTCTTGGGAAACCAAACTGATTCTCCCAAGGCTTTTCCCTCTGAAGCTGCCTCCTACCTTGCTATTGTAGCTGTGGTCCTGTGGAGATAAGGAAAAACTCTCCTCTTTGAGGTATGTGATCTGAATGGATGTGGCCGGAAGATCTCATAGTATTACAATATCTTCCTGGTATCTTTAGGGTGTCACTCTCCTCTGCGCCGGTGACTATATATGAGGCTATTGTTTATTATTCATACGTGTCGGACTTGAGCGTTCGCTGGTCTCTTTGAAGGGATGGTATTATGTATGTCTTTATAGAGGAATTGCCTTTGAAAATAGTATTAAGCAGAGTTTGGGAATGGCAGGGCATCTGACAATGGCTTCTCTTAATACTTTTTTTTTTTTTTTTAAGCCCAGAAGTAAAGGGTTTTTAAAAATAGGATTTATACAGACTTCTGTTCTTCTTGAAACTGGACATACGTGAAGTGTAGTGAAAATGGGGAAGACTGAGTTATTCCTCTCCTCCAAGAGAAGACAGACAGGGTGCTGACTGTGTCTAGTACTTGCACTTCCCCCAGTTGCATGCACAAAATCACACACAGCCAGCCCGTGGCTGGTCTGTGAACATTAAGCGGGACTCATGGTTCTAGGGGCCGTATATTTTCTTAAAAATTGAGGAATCTGAACGAGTCTTTGTTTCTGTGGATTGTATCTATTGATGTTTGTCATGGGAGAAATTAGAACAGAAAAAAATGTTATCTTCTAGAATTCACTTAAAATAATAATAACCTGCCCATTACATACTGTCCCACAAACATTGTTTATGAAAAAGATATTTTCCAAAACAAAAGGAAATTATGAGCAGAGTAGCATTGTTTTCCTTTTTTCAAAGCACTTTTAAAGTATGTAAGAAAAACTCTCATAAAGATATTTGGCTGAAAAATAAAAAAAAGATATTTGGCTGGAAGAGGGAGGAGTTTGTTGTGTTTTTTTTAATGTAGCGTGCTTTTAAAGTTTTCTGTTTTCGAAGCAGAGTTGCTTCACGGTGGCGTGTTAACTTCTCCTCTGCAGCACAGTGATCCAGCAATCAGTGTGCACATTCTTTTTCACATTCTTTTCCGCTATGGCTTATTATACGATACTGAATATAGGGCCCTGTGCTGTGTGGGAGCATCTTGTTGCGCATCCCTCCTATCTATAATACTTTGAACCTGCTAACCCCAAACTCCCAGTCCCTCCTTCTCCCGCTCCCCTCCCACCCGGGCACCTTCAGTCTGCTCTCTGGCTGTGAGCCTGTTTCCTCGCTGAGTTCATTTCTGTCATCTTTTGGATTTCTGTGTATGAATCCCGTCATGTCATATTCGTCTCTCTCTGTCTGGCTTACTTCACTCACTGTGGTGATCTCTGCGTTCATCCATGTTGCTACAAGTGGCGTTATTTCACTTTGTTTTTAATGGCTGAGTAACAGGCTTTTGTATGTGTGTCCCACGTGTTTGGGGGCTTCCCTGGTGGCTCAGAGGTTAAAGCATCTGCCTGCAATGCGGGAGACCCGGGTTCTATCCCTGGGTCAGGACGATTCCCCTGGAGAAGGAAATGGTAACCCACTCCAGTACTCTTACCTGGAGAATCCCATGGACGGAGAAGCCTGGTGGGCTGCAGTCCACAGGGTCAGAGAGAGTCGGCCACGACTGGGCGAGCTCACTTCACTTGCGTCACTACTTTACCCGTCCATCTGTCAATGGACTTTTGGGTTGTCTCCATGTCCTGGCTGTTGTCAATGGTGCTGCAGTGAATGCTGGGGTGTGTGTGTCTTTTTGAATTGTAATTTTGTGTGGATATCTGGGCTTCCCAGGGGGCACAGTCATAAGGAATCTGCCTGCCAGTGCAGGAGACACAAGAGATGGGGGTTTGATCCTTGGGCCAGGAAGATCCCCTGGAGTAGGAAATGGCAGCCCACTTCACTATTCTTGCCTGGAAAATTCCACGGACAGAAGGGCCTCTTGGGCTACAGTCCTTGGGATCACAAAGACTCAGACGTGATTGAGCGACTAGGAGTGGGATTGTCGGATCACATAGCAGCTCTAGCTTCTGAGGAACCTCTGTGCTGTTTGCCATGCTGCGGCAGCAATTTATATTCCCACCAACAGTGAAGGAGGGCTGAGGGAGGAGCCCTTCAGTAGCCATTTCCGATTGTGGGTCTTCTCGGGTACTGCACCAAAACCCGACACATGACAGTTTCTTAAAGCTTAGGAATTCAGTGAATTTTTCCTTCCTTGCTGATTTAAAATTCAGTGACCTGTCTTGCACTTTGAATGAACTTGTATCCATGCACGTGGCATTCAGCGTCAGTCGTTTCAGAAAGCTTGTTTAACTGAGGTATGCGGATGTCCAAATCTGCACTTTTCATCCAGTTGTTGTTCAGTTGCTAAGTCATGTCCAACTCTTCACAACCCATGAACACCAGGCTTCCCTGTCCTTCACCATCTCCCAGAGTTTGCGCAAACTCATGTCTACTGAATCGGTGATGCCATCCAACCATCTCATCCTCTGTCACCACCTTCTCCTCCTTCCCTCAGTCTTTCCCAGCATCAGGGTCTT
The DNA here is from genome assembly GCA_006410675.1 of Oreotragus oreotragus. Classification (NCBI taxonomy): domain Eukaryota; kingdom Metazoa; phylum Chordata; class Mammalia; order Artiodactyla; family Bovidae; genus Oreotragus; species Oreotragus oreotragus. The sequence goes on along the minus strand of SJYX01001268.1, from coordinate 15,171 downwards.
TTCCACTGAATTGGCTCTTCACATCAAGTGGCCAAAGGATTGGAGTTTCAGCTTCAGCATCAGTCCTTCCAACGAATATTCAGGATTGACTGGTTTGATCTCTTTGTGGTCCAAGGGACTCTCAAGAGTCTTTTCCAGCACTGCCACAGTTCAAAAGCATCAATTCTTCAGCACTCAGCCTTCTTTATGGCCCAGCTCTCACATCCGTACATGATTACTGGAAAAACTATAGCTTTCACTATGCAGACCTTTGTCAGCAAAGTGATGTCTCTGCTTTTTAATACACTGTCTGGGTTTGTCCTAGCTTTTCTTCCAAGGAGCAAGCATCTTTTAAATCAACCACTGTTTCCATTTCTCCCCATCTACTTGCCTTGAAGTGATGGGACTGGATGCCATGAACTTAGTTTTTTGAGTATTGAGATTTGAGCCAGCTTTTACACTCTCTTTTTTCACCTTCTTAAAGGGCTCTTTAGTTCCTCTTCACTTTCTGCCATGAGGGTGGTGTCATCTGCATATCTGAGATTGTTGATCTTTCTCCAGGCAATCTTGATTCCAGCTTGTGATACATCCACCCTGGCACCTCTCGTGATGTACTCTGCATGTAAGTCAAATAAGCAGGGTGACAATATGCAGCCTTGACATATTCCTTTCCCACTTTTGAACCGGTCTGTTTTTTCATGTCCGGTTCTAACCATTGCTTCTTGACCTGCATACAGGTTTCTCAGGAGGCAGGTCAGGTGGTCTGGTCTTCCCATCTCTTTAATAATTTTTCACAGTTTCTTGTGATTCATGCAGTCAAAGGCTTTAATGTAGCCAGTGAATCAGAAGTAAATGTTTTTCTGGAGTTCTCTTGCTTTTTTGATGATCCAATGAATGTTGGCAATTTGGTCTCTAGTCCCTCTGCCTTTTCTAAATCAGGGTCTTTGAATACCGCCCCCCAAATCACATTCATTAATATCACCACCAGTCTTGTCAGAAAAAAGTCTCTAGGTATTTGGAAGATATCAATCTCATGGTGAGAGTTACAAGTTTTCAAACTTCACATCATCACTAGAAAGCTGAAATCCTATTACTGGCCACAGATACTGTCAGCTGCTTTCCTTGCAGTACTAACTTTGTTCATTTTCAAGAAAATATCTGCCAAGCACCCAAGACTGAATCACCACAGTTAGTGTCTGACATAGTCCTTCTTTCAAGTAGAAGTGTTGCCCCAGCAAACAAGCGACAAACTCACCTTGTGAATGAAACACTTCGGGAAGAGCTTTCCTGCTTTCAGAGTGCAGCAGAAACCCTGAAGTGTGCTTGCCCTGGCATCACCCGAGGAATTTAACGGCTCAGGGGCTGCAGTCGTTGTTAATCGGTAGGTTTTGGTTTATTAAGAACATCCTTGGGTGAGACTGTGTTTTGTTTGCATTTTGAGAGCATAGGAATCAGTGAAATAAAGACGGTGTGCAAAGCACAACCAGGTTACCATGGTCTCGCTCCATGCTGAGATGCCGTCAGTGTTATCACTCACACCGCTGCTGTGCCATCAAAGCAAATTTCAACACAGGGAAAAAGCAAACGATGTCTTGGGGTTGTTTTCAAAATAGTGTTGAACTTGGGAATCCTCTGATGGGGTGTTGAAGACCACACTTTGAGGACTGCTGAACTTAGATTATGCAAAGAGAAAGCGCTTGATTAGATTAGCCACGACACAAAGACCAAAGCAAAGCATTGGTCTGTCCTAACAGTTACCTCACTTAGACAAAATATTTGATAGTAATAGAAAAGTGTATGTACAGTTAGGAACCAGAACTTATTGAGAAAACCTAATTGGAACACAGATTCCTGTAATTTTTTCCATCATGTAATTATGGGAACGAATAGTCTTAATACCTTTTAAAAGTATATGTGAAATTGGAGTGATGTTGATTGCATTTCAGAGCTGTGTGTTTTATTCTGATGATCTGACTTTGAGATGCCAGTCACATCATGGATGCATTTGAGTTTCTCTCTAAGATCTTGTTAAACTGCTTTTTGGTACCCTATGAACACATGAAGCAAATCATCTTTCACCAGACAGCCAAAGGTAACAAAGGGATGGGAAGCAGTGAGAATCAATATAGTAAGAGTATTTTTAGGGACTATTGATGGATTGCTGTATTTTGAGCTTAACTTCAAGGGCCAAATGCCCCCAAGCTGACTAAGATGAACTCACCATTTACTGAGAACTGTAGGGCGTCAGGCACACAGAGGGCTCTGGGATGGCAAGACGACACCCACACATTGTTCACTTGGCTGTCTGGGGAGAGCTCCTGGACGGTTTGTTGGTTTTTTTAGGAGCCTCGTGCAGTATTTTGATAGGGACTTGACGCCAGTCTCCTGGCTGGAACTCAGTGCTTCTTCAGTGATGACCTTCCGGTCCTGGTAAGTCGTAACCGTGAGATTTTAGGACAAAACCGTTACTGCAGCGCATTCATTAATGCACCAATCAGGGGGGATCTGGTACACCCACCAAGGTGCCCAGGGCTCCGCGCCATCCCCAGAGGCGCCCGAGGAAGGTGGGAGCCACGTGGAGCCGCGCTGCCATCAGCAAGCTGGAAGCTGCGGGTCCCTGACACGCTCTCAGTTGCAAGCAGGTTCCCTCACTGTACCTCATTTGCATCTGGGACATCAATTAGCATGTTTGTTGAGGCTAATTGAATGAAACTCAATCATAGCTCTTAATTGCTTGACTATGTGAAAAGAAATCACATTAATGCAGCTAATTAAGTGTACGGCAATAGATGCAACATAATTAGGAGGAAAATGTAAAAACCAAGGGATGGCAAAGGTGCGGGAGCCGGGTGGCAGGGGGGCGCCAGGCGCGGTTACCAAGCTCCATCCAGCCGGTCCGGGACGGGTTCCTCCGCTCTGGCTCCTGCTTGCAAAAAATAATCCAGGCGACGCACACGGACAACTTGAGAAGAAAAATGCAAATAGGTTTGCAATTACTACTTTTTCAAGCTGTTGAGGGGCAGGAGATGGCACCTCTGGGGGGCCGGGCTCTTGAGTGGGCCCCAGGGACTTGTTAAGTGCTGTTTAAAAGTACTTGGCTTTGAATTACCCTCATGCCTTGTTAAAGGGTTTTTTCCCCTTTTATCCTCGATCAGCATTTTTCTACCAGGAACATGGGGAAGGGATGTATCTGGAACATTTGCATATCAAAATCAAGCTCGCTGGCTTTATTTCACCCTGCGAGGTCCCTACTTTGGACCACTGGCCCCACGTCCCACTTCTAAAGAGGCGACATTATTTAGAGGTTGTAGCTTCAATTCCTCAAGTCCCAAGCTGGGGCCAGATGAAAAGGGTAATTCTTTCAAAACCAGAAAACTCCCGTGTCGTTTCTCTGGGGAGAAGCTAGAAGCCACTGATTCCGGTGTCCACCTGTTTTTGAAAACATCAAGCTAAAAGACTTGTGTGGACTAGGAAATGCATCTTGTAAAGGTTTTAGCAATATCAGAGGCTTGAAATTTAGGAACTGCCAAGCTTACCCTCTGAATTTCTTAAGAACTAATTCTCTGTGCTTTGAAGTGCCTAACTCAGGGCAGGAAAAACAGACCCCTCAGCCCGTGCTGAGCCAAAGATAAATGGGTCCCTTCGCCGCTTTCAGATCTGGAGAGCCGACACTTGATCATTTCTATAATAATTTTAAATAAAATATCCTGGTTATTGTATGTTAAAACATGCCTATTAAAAAGGAGGCCATGCTGAGGCTTAGTCACTCTCTGATTAGGCTCATTTCAGAGCCCATAAGCCATAAATGCTCAATTACACTCCTGTTATTGTATTTTAATTTGTTAAGAATTGGCATTAAAGAAGAAAGTTACAGCAAGTTGATATTTTTAAAGGAGTAACTATGCAAGAAGGAATTCATTATTTACAAGCCCTACCTTTGGTTTTGAAACTTGAGGTTTGCCCCTTTTCAGTTAAGATATCAATGGAAGTAAGTGAAAACTGCTTGAGAACAACCTTTTTTTCGCAGTGACCTTGACCCTTGGTCCTGTGCTGGCTGAAGGTCACTTCTTCCATGAGATTTTTGTTTGCCATCCTCTTGATGAGCTGCGTCATGAGACCTCAGTGTTTCCTCCCATCTGCCTTATCCTTCAGCCTAATTTAAAGATAACGATTTTCTCTCTATCCTTTGTCCTCATCCTTTGGATATCACAATTTTTTTTTCATAGTAAATAGTATTTGTGGTGGGAATCAGGGGGTGCAGTTTCTAGCAGTTTCTAAGCATCTTAACTTTCAAGTGGAGTCTTTAGTCTGTTCCCAGTTGAACACAGCACCTCCCTTCCCTAAACCCGTGATGACTCTCCTTCCAGTATGCCCATGGCCAACCCTGGCAGATGTCCCCCCACAAGAGATGAGAGAGGACATGCCCGGCTGGTCCAGCCCCGGGTGTATCAGCGCCTATGCCCCCAGCTTCCCCGACTGACAGCGTACGAGCCGGTGCAGGCGCGTCCGTCTGGATGGTTTATCATCGCTGAAGAAGGCCCAGCCTCGCCCCTCCCTGGAGGAGCTGGTCTGAGTTCGCCCCTACTGTGGTACACCCCCTGACCCTTCCTCTGTCCGTCTGCAGTCCCATGTTCCTCCTGAGTCTAGCTGTGGCTTTTTGAGCTTCTGTTCTGTGCTAAGAATTGGCCATCTGAGGTCTGTCCTTGGGCGATCGCCTGTGACCCCGTTGCATCTTCTCTTGCTGGGCTGGTGCTCGGCGAACCTTCTGGGGTTCTGTATTCTCCATCACAGGCTCCCCTCACGTGATGGAGTTTCTCTTCCAGCACGTCCTCCTCCTCTGTTGAGAATTCTCCCAGCCCCTTTCCTGAGTCTGGAGTGGCCCCCACGTGGCCACGACTCTCAGCTGCTTAGGTTCCAGTGGGAGGTGTGATGCTCAGCTGGTCCTCCCTCCTGCATATGGCAGAGAGAGGACGGCTCTCTGTCCTGACAGCTCAGTTTGGGCTCTTGCCCAGGGTTGGAATCTTGGACTTTGGATTCCTTTTTGGGCCATACTTTCTATTGGAAAACTTCCTGCTTCTGGATATACCAGTCCCTGCTTCTCAGCTGCTTCACCTCCTGAAATACTGACCTTGTCTTGCAATTAAAAGAAGCCAGTGGGGTCCTTCTCTTGGCTTCCCTGGTACCTTGTGTCTCCTCTCAAGCGTCCGTCACACGCCTTGACCGACTTTCTTGGCCCCTCTGACTGCAGTTCGCTACTAGACCATCGCCTTCTCCTTTCCCTGCGTCTGCTGGCCCTGATGACGGGCAGCTGTGAGGAAACGGCTCGCTGCTCCTGTCTCCCTGGGTCCCTTGCAGCCCACACACTGGCTGCTGGGGTAGTTCTTCTGAAATTAGATGGACTTGGACTCGATTGCTTATGCGAAATACACATGTATTGGTTTTTCTTTGATTTCATACAATGAATCCCCCCAGGATTCTGCCAGGCTTTCCAGGCTGCACTAGTAGTAAAGAATCCGCTTGCCAATGCGGGAGACTTATAAGAGACATGGGTTCAATCCCTGGGTCAGGAAGATCCCTTGAAAGAGGAAGTGGCAACCTCACCCCAGCAGTCTTGCCTGGAGAATCCCATGGACAGAGGAGCCTGGTGGGCTACAGTCCTGGGATCGAAAAGAGTTGGACACAACTGAAGCGACTTAGCAAACACGCACAAAGGATTCTGCCAAGGAAGGAATCTGCTTATTTCCTTCCCTGGTTCGTCTTAAAACACTTGAAATATTATTTACCCAACAGTGATTTAGATAGACCGCATCGTTTCTCAGTGTGCGACGTTGGTTTAATGATACGTCTGCAGAGACAAGGGGGCTTATTGCCCATAAAAACACGTGAAAAGATCAGTAACTCCTAGTGCACCAAGAGACCCCTCACCCTGGCTCTCAGTCGCCATCTCCTCTCTGCCCATCCATCAGCTGACTCCTAAGTATTGTTTTCCTCCACGTGGAATTGGATGACGGCCCACTGTGTGTACCTAGGCTTCTCCTTAGTTCCACTGAAAACTGCTAGTCATTCACAGACAAAACACAGACAGCAGCAAGACACTGTTTCTGAGTACAGCGAATCCCCTGAAGAACCCTCACACTGAATATAAATAATGTGCATTCTACTTGAACATCCAGCTCTTGTCCATCCATCAGGGACCTCTTATGTTTTTTCAGCACCCTACCACTGACCCCTCAGACATCTTCCTGAACAAAACACTTGGCCTCTGAGTTACAGTGTTTACCTGAGTTCCCAGCATACAACTTCAGTCTTAGCTAGACATTCAAGGGTATCGCCATCAGCGACAAAAAGGTTATTACAAAATAGTTCCAACTCCATGGAATTGTCCCTGCAACCTACGGGAAGAGCCCAGGCTCCTCATGTGCCATCTGATAAGTATCAACTCACAGAGCAGGGTTTCATGTCCATATTTATTTTCTTTATCCTCCTGCATAGAAGCATCTACTGCGTCTCCTGTATCTCCAGAGCCTGGGCTAGTTCAGGACACAGGCAGAGCTGATTTCAGTATAATGATGACGCCATCAGGACAAGACAGATCAAAGCCTCCTTATTTTTTAAAGCGCATACCACCGTGGAAGGGTCATAGGATGACGCCTCATGATGTCTCATAGATCCTCTTGTCCTAGATTGTAGAAGGTCTCCCTTTTAATCTCTCTTGGGTGTTTTAACGTTTTGAACAGGATTACATGCAGAATGTTCACGGTAAAGAGATTGATCTTCTGAGAACCACTGTGAAAGTCCCAGGGAAGAGGCCCCCCCGAGCCACGTCAGCCTGCGCACCCATCTCCAGCCCGAAAACCAACGGCCTGTCCAAGGACATGAGCAGCTTGCACATTTCACCAAATTCAGGTAAGCTCACAGCTGACCTGCTGAAGAGATCCGGCCCGACTCCAGTGATGGGTGGCCCCGATGTGGGAGACAGTGCTGAGCTTCTCGGGTTAAATGGAGGCTTTGCCCGTTAGACTGTAGGCTAACAGACATGCTGTTATGTCTTCTGTGGGCACTTGCTCCCCCTACACGTTGGGTCCCAGGACTGCCCACAAGCAAACTGCGGCACCTTGAGTCACAGCTGCATGGACCGCTAGGCTTTTTCAGGGCTGGGCGGTTGAAAGTTGCATCTTACACGTGATGGAGGATTTAAGGGCCCTCTGAAAAACATCAATTCACTGTTGAAGTGTCGAGGATTAGTCCTAACTAATTTGTCGTGTGTATAGAAAAATAGAAACACCAATTTGGAACAAGATTTAAAGCAAACCATTGGACCTGCGCAAAATTTCAGACTCTCTCAGTTTCATATTGTAACTGTTATGTCTTCTTCGACCCAGCCTTGGTTTTCTGCATTCTCTTTTAAAGGAGGGTTTGTCTTTCATTCAGCATCAGAGAAAATCAGTGTTTCTCAAAATAGATGTGTTGAGGAACTCCCAGCCTTGGTGTGCGCGCAACCCCTCCAGGGTATTGTGGTCCATTGTTGTATAAGAGTCTTGGCAAACCACGCTGTGGCTTTTGCCTTCCATGATTTCTTAACAGAGGAAAGGTGCTGAGGACTTAAAGTCTTCCCACCAACAAACTCAGACTCCAACAAATGGAATCCCTTACCAGATCTCAGTCATTTCCTTTCTCGTCTCCAGCTTACACCTGATTTTCTCAAAACAGATTTCTGTGCTGCAGTAATTCCTAGCATGTGTCCCTGCCTCTTAAACACGCTGCCTTTATTCCTTTCTGAAATGCTAAATGCTTTTAAAGAGGAATGATGCTGACCCCATCGTTCCACGGTGTGAATGACATTGTTGGCCAAAGGAGGCTAATTAAAAGATGGAATTTGGGGTCTGCCAGCCTGTGCCCTGCTGCCGGGGGCTGCGAGGTGTTGAGTAGGTAACTGACCACACTTCCTATGAGGCTAATCCGGCCTGGCCTGCCTCCATCTCAGAGGTGTGATGGCAGGTACTGCGGAAACTCATAAACACAACACAAATGTCAGCTGTTGTTACTAATCAAAGTAAAACTGGGCTTTCTCATAACAGAGACATTAGTTCATTCCAGGAAGCAGATAAGATTACCCTATGTGTCTCATGGCCTACTGACCTTCCTTCCAAGAGATACATGAATTTTCCCTTTCAGGATGGTGTGCTAACTCTATGGGAAGAGAGAAGAGTGCCCAAGGGAAAAAGAATTTTTCTATAGTGAATAAAAAGCTGATGTCTTCATTTTAAACTATTTTTTTTTGTTCAAAAAGTACTTACTGAATATCTATTCCATGCCAGGTATTGTGCATTGTGTGGATCCCAAGTTCCTGACCTCCAGAACTTCCATGCAAGGCAGTCACCCTTTATGGAAAGTCACCAACTTTCCATTTCCCCTTCTAACCAACCATCATGCCACATCTCTCCATTCGTTTATTCAAATCAACAAGCACATAAGAAGTTTCTAATGTGTGCTGGTCACTGTCCTGCACTCCGGGGGAAGAGAAATATAATATGTTCTCCCTGCCCTCCGGAATCTCAGCCTCTGGGTAGTGGGAGAGATGCGTAGATGAATCAGTGCAGCGGCTCATAGTCCAGGCAGGTAAGGGGGTGTGAAGGCCCAAGGTGATGTGCTTGGCTCCACCCCAGAAGGTGGGACAAGGCTTCCGGGGGATTCCCGTGTGGGTGGGAAGAAAGGATGGGAACTTGCCAGCAAGTAGGACGAGGAAAGAGTCCTGACAATTTGAAGCCGTGTGGGCTATGTAAGATTTGGGGTTTGAACGTCATCTTGAGATTTGTGCTCTTTGGAGCTTAACCGCCACTTACTGTCCTAAGGAAAATGTGTTTGTTAACAAATAGAAAACACACCAATGCCATATAAACCGTATCACATCCCCAGGAGATGTTATGTCGTGGGCCTCAGCCTAGGGATTGAGTCCGCAATGTCCAGTTGCCTTCTCTTTAAGAGTCTTGCTATTGGGTGAATGGGAGGCTTCAGGGCACAAACAAAATCCTTTTTCCACGGTCACACCCTCGGTTCGTTACAAGCGGGTAATCAGCCTACACCGCGTGCATTGCCATGCAGGGAGCCCGGTAGATTTTCATCCTCCTTGGATCACAGGGAGGGACGCGAGCAGTGCAAGTTCAGTGCCTGAAGCAGGGCACCCAGGGCCGGTGCTCGGGACAGCCCAGATGGATACGGCGGGGAGATGGGGAGGAGAGGGATTCAGGATGAGGGGACACACGTATACCTGTGGTCGACTCGTGTTGATGTGCGGCAGAAACCGTCACAGCACTGGAATTATCCTCCAATTTAAATAAGTTAATTTAAAAAAATACAAGTAGGGACTCGGAAGTGGGAATATGACGTCCGCCGGAGCACAGCAGCACTTAGGGGGAGGAAAGCCGCTCGTGGCCACAGCGCTCAGGGCTGTGGTGCCCTCTGCCAAGCCCAGGACAGCATCATCAACTGGTGTCCGGCAAGAGTGACGTCTACCCTGCTGTTCATAGACCTGTCTCACAGGAAGAATTCCAGCCCGGCAAACTTAGTTCAAAGTAAATCATTGCTGCTTTCAAGTGATGGATTTTTTTTTTAAGCTGGAAAATGGTTATTAGTTATTTTAGAGCTACTTGAGAAAGAGCTTACCACAGTACTTAACCTCATCTTTCACTGTCAACTCATTAGAATTCTGCCACTTTGGTCTGGAACTCTGGATGAACTGCTGTTTCTTTGTAGCTTTTTGGATTGCTTGTTTCTATTCATTGTCTATCTCCACGTTATTGAATCAGATCGATGTTGTGTGCCTTCCCTTCTATAACCTTTACATTCACGTAGACCTGACCTGATACACACTTATTCTGAAATCTTTGTGCATGACTTAGAATAAAAGTCTGGAGTTGAAGTGACTCGGTAAACAGATACAAACATTTATAAGATTCTTGTTGCACATTTCCAAATTCATTTCTAGAGAGGTTTTATATAAAATAAACTTCTGTGTATAAAGTGAGTGCTCATTTCACTTTTACACACTTTTAGACTATGCTAATCCCATAAGCAATAAAAGCATTTGATGCTTCGCTTGGCTGGCCTCCCTCAGTTCATGCTGATGCTGAGCACCTCGTCTGTCTTTAGGTCGCCTGTGTTTCTGCTGTATTCTTTAGATGTATCCTTTGCCCATTGCTGCACTGGGTACTTGTCTTCTGCTTATTAACATGTAAGAACTCTTTGTATATTAAGGGTATTAACACTTTGTAATATATTTTGCAGCTACTATTTGCTTTTTTGATTTTATGGTCTTATTTACATATAGCAGTTCTCCTTCTTTGGTGTATAATAAAATCATTAGACTTGTACTTCTATAGTTTCTATTTTAGGTATTTAGAAATCCTTTAATAATCCTGAAATAAGATCATAAATCGTATATATTTATTTCAGAGTTTCGTTATTTTACTGTTGGACCCTTTCCCTTTTTTTATATTTAACCTCTAGTCTACCTCTAATTTGTTTGGGTCTATTATATGTAATAGGAAATCTAGTTAAAGTTTTTATTCAAATACATAACTAATTGTTCTTTCTCTGTTATTTCCTTTTCCTGTTGACTCTGTTTGTCTCCTTTCTTGTGCAACTAACTCGTTTAATCAAATTAGTTATGTTTCTGGGCTTAAAAATGTATTCCATTGACCTACTTTCTCCACATTGTGTGGATTTCCTCCCCTGTCTTAGATTCATGGCTCGATTTATACCTGGTAATATAACCTATAACATAGTTTCTTATTACTCTTTGATTTTATAGTTTTTCTTGGTTATTACCACCCATTTATTTTTTTTCCAATAAACTTCACAATAACTTGAAACCTTCTGTTCCCCCTAAAAATAATCTCATTGTGACTCTAATTGTCATGCTGTTAATCTATGAATTAGCAGTAGAGGCACTGACATCTTAACTATATTGAGTTTCTTATTCTAACACAGTTCTTTCCCATTTATTCAAACTTATTATATACCCCTCTGTATGTTGTTTATTCTATTACTGTTAGGATAGATCAGATTACTACTAATCCATTCTATTACTTTATAGTTTTTGGTGAAATGTGAAAGTTATATTTTAGGGGGCGTGTCCACTATATCATCTAATTGGTAAGAGATAAGAAAGCTCTGAATGTTTGTACTTTTTATATCCGGCCATCTTAACTCCTTCTTAGTTGAAATGATTACCCAGATGCTTCTCTTGCTTTTCTAGTGTGCAGTCATGATCCATTCCGTGTTTCAAGTCTCATGATGCCTACCTGTGTCGATGCTGACTTTTAGACTGTCTGAACAAGTGTAATGATTTGGGCGCTGTGTTGCTCCACCTCTGGCACCATTCCCTTCCCATCATTACTGAGTCAGTGCCTGCCCACCCCTGATTAGTGCTCTGGAGGTCCAGGGGGTGAAACGAGACCCCCCCTCCGAGGGCTGCACGCTCCAGTGGGGGCTGCAGGAGTCAGACGGTAAACACAGAAACAAGACCATTGAAGCTGGTGGTCTAACAGGGCAATGGGACAGAAAACTGCCTGTGGGAAGGCTGAGTCTTACGCTGTGCCTAGTATTGGGGAGTGGTTTCCCAGTACTGGAATGCTGACTACATCTCAGACATTAAAATGCTGGAAATCTGATGATATTAACATCACATTTTGCCAGGGGGTTGGGGAAGAGGAGGAAAAACACACTGTCATGCCTTCATACTGCAGACCCAGCCTGGGTCTCATTTTGGGACTTGCAAGTTAACCAGAGCAGAAGGCCTGCAGAGAAGATGGGGAGGCTCCCGGCTCTCCTGTAAGAGGAAATGGCAGCTACTATCAGGGCTTCCCAGGTAGCTCTGTGATAAAGGATCTTTCCAAGCAGGAGACACAGGTTCTATTCCTGGGGTCAGGAACATGCACTGGAGAAGAAAATGGCAACCCACCTGAGTTATTCTTGCCTGGGAAATTCCATGGACAGAGGAGCCTGGCGGGCTACAGCTGCAAAAGAGTCAGACACAACTGGGTGACTAAGCAACAATAATTACTATCATCAGAAAGATTTAAGAGATTGGTCCTTGTATTCACAAAATGAAGCAAACAAAAGATTAGATGAAAAAACCAAGGAGAAAGAGCTCTGAGGAGAAATTAAGGGGGAAAATTGCAGAAAGAAAAATTTCAGTAAATGGATTACAAACTATAAAGAACATAGGTAAAGGTTCTGCTGGCAATCAAAGATAAAACAGAAGAAAGGATGCTGGAGATGACCAAGAAAATGCCAGTGTCTTCCCATTTGAAGAGTCAGGTATCAAATTGGATAGGAGAGTAAGCTCTGTAAACATGGGCAAGTTCCCCAAAACATCCAAGTTAAGGAAAAACAATACACAGAAGAACTGTACAGAAAAGATCTTCACGACCCAGATAATCATGAGGATGTGATCACTAATCTAGAGCCAGACATCTTGGAATGTGAAGTCAAGTGGGCCTTAGAAAGCATCACTAAGAACAAAGCTAGTGGAGGTGATGGAATTCCAGTTGAGCTGTTTCAGATCCTGGAAGATGATGCTGTGAAAGTGCTGCACTCAATATCCCAGCAAATTTGGAAAACTCAGCAGTGGCCGCAGGACTGGAAAAGGTCAGTTTTCATTCCAATTCCAAAGAAAGGCAATGCCAAAGAATGCTCAAACTACCGCACAATTGCACTCATCTCACATGCTAGTAAAGTAATGCTCAAAATTCTCCAAGCCAGACTTCAGCAGTATGTGAACCGTGAACTCCCTGATGTTCAGGCTGGTTTTAGAACAGGCAGAGGAACCAGAGATCAAATTGCCAACATCCGCTGGATCATGGAAAAAGCAAGAGAGTTCCAGAAAAACATCTATTTCTGCTTTATTGACTATGCCAAAGCCTTTGACTGTGTGGATCACAATAAACTGTGGAAAATT
>SJYX01001267.1:400116-433610 GCA_006410675.1 Oreotragus oreotragus | reverse complement strand
TTCACTTTCACTTTTCTCTTTCATGCATTGGAGAAGGAAATGGCAACCCACTCCAATATTCTTGCCTGGAGAATCCCAGGGATGGGGAGCCTGGTGGGCTGCCGTCTATGGGGTCACACAGAGTCGGACACGACTGAAGTGACTTAGCAGCAGCAGCAGATGTTTCTCTGGAACTCTTTTGCTTTTTTTGAGGATCCGACAGATATTGGCAATTTGATCTCTGGTTCTTCTGCCTTTTCTAAATCCAGCTTGAACATCTGGAAGTTCACAGTTCACATGCTGTTGAAGCCTGGCTTGGAGAATTTTGAGTGTTACTTTGCTAGTGTGTGAGATGAGTGCAATTGTGCATTCTTTGGCATTGCCTTTCTTTGGGATTAGAATGAAGAGTGACCTTTTCCAGTCCTGTGGCCACTGCTGAGTTTTCCAAATTACTGTGGGCAAGAATACCTTAGAAGAAATGGACTAGCCATCATAGTGAAAAAAAAAGAGTCTGAAATGCAGTACTTGGATGCAATCTCAAAAAAATGACAGAACGATCTCTGTTCATTTCCAAGGCAAACCATTCAATATCACAATAATCCAAGTCTATGCCCTGGCCAGTAATGCTGAAGAAGCTGAAGTTGAACAGTTCTATGAAGACCTACAAGGCCTTCTAGAACTAGCACCCAAAAAAGATGTCCTTTTCATAATAGGCAACTGGAATGCAAAAGTAGGAAGTCAAGAAATACCTGAAATAACAGGCAAATTTGGCTTTGGAGTACAGAATGAACCAGGGCAAGGGCTAATGGAGTTTTGCCAAGAGAACGCACTGGTCATAGCAAACACCCTCTTCCAACAACGCAAGAGAAGACTCTACACATGTACATCACCAGATGGTCAATACTGAAATCCGATTGATTGTACTCTTTGAAGTCAAAGATGGAGAAGCTCTATACAGTCAGTAAAAACAAAACTGGGAGCTGACTGTGGCTCAGATCATGAACTCCTTATTGGCAAATTCAGACTTAAATTGAAAAAAGTAGGGAAAACCAGTAGATCATTCAGGCATGACCTAAATCAAATCCCTTACGATTATACAGTGGAAGTGACAAACAGATTCAAGGGATTAGATCTGATAGAGTGCCTGAAGAACTATGGATGGAGGTTCGTGACATTATACAGGAGGCTGTGATCAAAACCATACCCAAGAAAAAGAAATGGAAAAAGGCAAAATGTTTGTCTGAGGAGGTCTTACAAATAGCTGAGAAAAGAAGAGAAGTGAAAGACAAAGGAGAAAACAAAATATATACCTGTTTGAATGCAGATTTCCAAAGAATAGGAAGGAGAAATAAGAAAGCTTTCCTCAGTGATCAACGCAAAGGAATAGAGGAAAAGAATAGAATAAGACTAAAAATCTCTTCAAGAAAATTAGAGATACCAAGGGAACATTTCATGCAAAGATGGGCACAATAAAGGAGAGAAATGGTATGGACCTAACAGAAGCAGATGATATTAAGAAGAGGTGGCAAGAATACACAGAAATGTACAAATAAGATCTTTACAACCCAGATAACCACGATGGTGTGATCACTCACCTAGAGCCAGACGTAAAGGTTGTGCGTTTATGTAAACTCAAATATGGCCAGATATTTGTAAATTAAATAAAAATGCAGATGTCTAATTCATTTTTACTAACGTACAGTTCTGGGACCCTGATTCTAAAACTTTGTTTCTTTAACAGTTTCCTTTTTAAATTTTTCATGAAATAAATGTCCTATTTCATGATTTTATGAGCATGTTAGAAATGGTTTCAGAACCAAAACTTCTAAAATACATAGCTTCTCTTAAGATGTATGGACTTGTGAATATAATATTTAACATATCACTTGGGTAGCTGTTAGATAGCCAATACATATAGTAAGCTGGAGTCAAACCAAGAGAAGGTACTTGGTTTTCTTTCACCCTCACACTATTGGTTATCCTTTTGAATTAATTTTTATATGAATCTTTCCAATCTAGGACTCTAATTTCTCAGTGTGATTGAGGTTGTTGCATCCATCTTGCTAACCAGCATGCCTGAACCCTTAGTATCAGTTGCCTAGAGTGTATATTTACTTAATGACAATGGATTCTGGCTCCTACTTTGCCAATAAGGTTTAAAACTCTTCATGAAGATTCCAGCTGGAGAAATACTACCTTAAATGAGATTATGGACAATTCTAGAATCTCCCAAATCTTGCTGCTGTGTCAACCAGAAAAGATCTTTAGAATGGTTAATCCCGAGAAAAAGGAAGCCATCCTAAAGGGACACATGTTTGCCTTTTTGATCTAAGGTCTCCCATCCAAGAATTAGATGGTTCTAATTCCATTTATTAGGGTGGAAGTCAACTTTGAAGGACCAAGGCCATATTCATGCAAGAGCAGTTCTAGTCGTGTGGGATTTGGATGAAACTGCACTATCTATATATCAACACGGAGTCGTGGTGACCATGATGTTTGATTTAACTCAAATGTTCCTCTTATCTATCAGTCACCCTCTTGCAGGAGGGGTTCCCTGGCTGCTCCATCACCAGGATCTCTTATCTGCTTGGCCCATGCCCTTTCTGCAAATGTTACCTTAGCAGACTGTCTTCCCTTTCCACCCTAAGAGAAATGGGACCCTCACTATCCCCCACCTACCAGCACTAGGTCCCTTACCCCACTCTTTTTCTCCTTAGCAAAGATAACATGTGATATACTACAGTTCTGATAGGTCTCTACTTCTTCAATAGACTGTAAGCTCCATGGGAGGGGTGGGAGTTAGGGGGATAGGAGAAAAACTTGGATATTTTATTCCCTTCAAGAGAAGACCAAGAAAACTGTCAGGCAGGAAACAGATGCTCAAAAATTACAGGAATTATTGGATGGATGAATAAAGGGACGTGGTTTATTAGGAATCCTCCAGTCTAGGAGGAGAAGGCAATGGCACCCCACTCCAGCACTCTTGCCTGGAAAATCCCATGGACAGAGGAGCCTGGTGGGCTGCAGTCCATGGGGTCGCTAAGAGTCGGACACGACTGAGCGACTTCACTTTCACTTTTCACTTTCATGCATTGGAGAAGGAAATGGCAACCCACTCCAGTGTTCTTGCCTGGAGAATCCCAGGGACGGGGGAGCCTGGTGGGCTGCCGTCTCTGGGGTTGCACAGAGTCAGACACGACTGAAGTGACTTAGCAGCCAGCCTAGGAAAGGTCAGATGAACTAGGGCCCAACTCCCAGACTCTCTCTTCTGCACGTTATTGATTATCTGGAAAGAAAGGCGGCTGTGTGCTCCAAGGTGTGCTGCACACAGAGGATCCTACAATGAACAATGTATCTTTTCCTAGCAGCAATGTGTCATAAAGCTGTTCTCAGAGACTCCGGCAGGGAGCCGGAGAGTGAGAGCAGCCCCTTGCCTCGCGAATTAATGGGAAGACTCTCTGTGCCAGGCCTTGCGGGTCCAACCGCCCCAGGCCGTCCACGCTGCCCTCGGCGCGCTTTTGCAGCACTCGCAGCTGCGGAGGGAGTTTTAGTGTAACGATCTAAGAATGAGTTTCCCTTTCGCATTAGAGGGTACCCCTTCTCTTTTTCCTTTCTCTCTTTGGTTCGCAGTTTTCAGACCCGGAATGGAATCTTCGCCACCAATGTCCACCGTGTGACGCAAGATATGGAATAACCCTCTTCTCTGCATATGTTTTGCCAGCTCTAAAATACAAAGTTACACAACGTGAGAGTCTTGCCAGAACCCGTATTCTGTGTGGAAGACAAGGAAGGGTAGGCCGACCCCAGCCCGCGGCCCAGGAAGGGAGCAGCTAGGACCCCCAGAGTGGAGAACGCAGCCGGCTGGAGGGGGCGGGAGAGGAGCCGGAGGCAGAGGCCACTTCCCACGTTCCAGTCCGCCGCACCTGGGGAGGCGGGGAGCCCGGGACGAGGTGCGCACGTGGGGAAGGAGTCCAGTTTGGTCGAAGACCTAGTGTGGCCTTTAACTCGAGTGCAACCCCCGCTTCTTAACGGTCAGGTGGTATGAGTTTCCCCTCTTTCGTGAATCCTAATGGATTCAGGCACTCCTCTCGCCTCTCTGCCCCAGCAGGTGTTTATCCTTCAATCCCAGATTCTTCCCTCCACCTGTGCTTCGCCTTTATTCCTCCACCCCGTGCAGCCTCCGCCCCGTTCTCGCCGCACTGAAAACAAAACTGTCAGCTCTGCAGTCTCTGGGGTCCTCGCTGAAGTTCTTTTTCCCCCTGTAAGTAGCAAAGTTCTGAAAAGAAGAGCGCGTATTTCCTCCCTGCATCAGTCACCCTCTACCCCCATAGTACTGAGACTATCACTCACACTTCTCCTCCCCCAGCAGAGACCTAAAGTTACTCTCTTCACAGAGGTTTCCTTTGAACTCCCACTCGCCAAATTTTAAGTACAGGTATTCATTTCTTTGTCTTTTTTAACGTTTGACAAATATATTGCCTTTCATCTTTTTATTTTTATTTTTCACTTATTTAAGTAATGTAATCTGATTAAAGAAAGTTGTCACAAATTGTCCTAAGCCCAAAACACAACCGTGGTTGATACTTTGGTGTGTGTGTGTGTGTGTGTGTGTGTGTGTTTAATGCAGGGGTTTCAATTCTTTGGTTGTAATCTTTATACTCCTACCATTTGCTTTTAACCATGCATGTGTTGCATATTGCTGTATGAAGAGATCATTTTAATAGCTGAAAAAGTGTTTTATTTTTATGCATTCATTTCATTAATCATCTTTAAATTTTAATTAGTTGACAATTATTTATGTTATGCACAGAAAATTATTCTGTTATGCCCAACACTTTCTTTTCTGTATTTGTAATTCTTCTCATTGGTTAATTTCCCAGAGAGAGGTTACTGATTGAAAAGTCATCCATGTTTTTGAAGTTCTGCATAGTTGTGTTAAACATGCAGCTTTCCAAGAGTGTAGCAAATAACATTTACACTAACAATGTTCCATCCCATTCTCATTGTCAATGTGGTGTTGTTTTTAAAGTTTATTTTTTGCCATTTTAATAAGTGTGGAGTGGTATCACCTGGTTTGTGTTAGTTTGGTATCTGCTTAAGTTTGACCATTTTCTGAAATATTTATTATCCATTTTCCCCTCTGTCTGAAGCAGTTATTTGCAATAATTTTATTTAAATGCTTTTCTAATATATTTGTCTTATTTCTTTCTGGTCATATGAACTAAAATCGTTATTTTAGAGGAGACAATAACTCATATAGAAGACAGTATTCAAAATAAATGTGCATTTAGTGAGTGATAACTGAATGATTACCCATGTAAGCCATAACCAGATCAAGGAATAGAACATTACTATTACTATACTACACTATATTAACTTATTACCATTACTATAGAGTACCCAAGAGCCCAGGGGATCTTTCCTGATTGCAAATTCCTCCCTCCCTGCAGAGGTAACAACAAACCAGTTTTTATGGTAGCTACTTCTTTACCACTAGCCCATTTTTTAAATATGGCTTTAACACTTATACATATATTTGTAAACAGTATACCAGTTTAGGTTTTTTTTAGTTTTGATATTTTTTATAAATTGAATTATATGGTTTATAATCTTTGGGGGGTTGACTTCTTTCATGGGTTATGTTTGTGTGATTCATCCTAATGGCATGTAGCTACAGGTCATATATTTTCTTTGCTGTCTAGGATTTTGATGTATGACTTTATTGCAGTTAATTTATTGATTCTACTTATAGTGTTACTCTGGATCTTTTCTAGTGCTTAAGAATTGGCAAGCAATGCTGATGTGGCTATTTTTGTATGTCTCTTGGCATATACTTGCACACACACATTTCTGTTAGGTATATTCTGACGACTATAATTGCTAAGCCATAGGGTATACATAAATTCAACTAAAAATAACCATTTTGTTTTAGAATAGTTTTAGATTTACGGAAGAGTTCTCATGCACCCATCACCCAATTTCCCCTATTTTTAACATCTTGTATTACTGTAGTATATTTGTAACAGCAAAGATATGACCTAAAACTATTAATTCACACTTAGTTCAGATTTTACAATATTTTTCCTGGTATTCTTTCTGCTCTTGAATCCTTTCCAAGACAACCATATTACCCTTAGGCATCTTGTCTCCTTAGCTGTCTCTGGCCATCTCTGGTCTGTAACAGTTTCTCAGTCTTTCCTTGTTTGTTTTTTTTTTAGTTTTGTGGGGTTTTTTGGGGGGGTGGGGGTGGGGGAGGTGGTGTACAAGTTACTTAATTAGGCTCTAGGTAAGAAGTTCAGAACACTCCTTGGTGAGGATAAATTCCATTTGTGAGATCAAACACAGAGTGGGGGTAGCCCTGGCGCTGAGGAGCAGCTTTGATTCTTTGCAGAATTTGCGTCCACACCCTTTCTGATCAGCCTTGTGCTGCTCTGTAGTCCTCTATTTCTCCTTCTGTGGGTCAGAGATCTCACCTTCCTGTTGCCTAGACTTACACAGCTTCTTCTTGAAGTAAGCATCAGTGAGATGTTCTGGGATTTTCACTCCACTGATATCAATTTTAGAGGATGTGGTAATGACAAATTTCTGGTGTGTTCTGTGCAGAGGAGCTTGATTGAGGGGCAGAGGCCCAGTCACAAGTAGCAAGCTACTGCCTGGCTTGCTTCAGGAAAGTGACCTCTTGCCCTCTGTGGTGCCCAGTGAGGATGATCTGTATGGCCCCTGGAGTGATGCTGGTGCCCTGCTTTCTCACAGGCTTACTGAAGGGTTTTCTGCCATGACTCAGCAGCTTTCCAGCCACATCTTCAGTACGATAATACCTAAGCATTTTGCGCACTTTGACCACTCAGGTACCACCATTCTTGTCACCACCAACTGGTTTTGTGACAGTAGCAAGAACCTGCATCTTCTTTTTCTTTTCAACCTTGGATTTCGCCACTGAGTACTTTCTCTTGTACAAGGCCTTTCTGTAACACAAAGCCGATTGGGAATATCTACCAATTCCTCTGATCTGGAAAGTGTTTCAGCTGCAGTGGGGTTTCCCCTTCTTAAGCTTCTTCACTTTTTAAATTTTCTCACCAGCATCAGCCTTCTTGGCTTTAGGTTTTTTACCCTTAGTATTTGGCTTCTCAGCCTTTTCACTCACCATCTTGCAAGATAGGAAAGAGCTCAGTCTTTCCTTATTTTTGATCTCGATAGTTTTGAGAAGTACTGGCCAGGTATTTGTAGCATTTCATTTAAGTTTGTCTAATATTTTCCTCATGATTAGACTGGGATTACGGATTTAGGAGAAGAGTATCACATTGGTTATAAGCCTTTCTCATCAATCACATCAGGGGTACATACTGTCAGTGGTGACTTACGGTTGATGATATTAACCTTAATCACCAGTGTTTGTCAGGTTTCTTTATGGTTCACACTCCTAGGTGGTAGTGGGCTGGGGGTAAGATCTACCTCCTGGAGGAGGTAACTGCTACAAAAAGTATTTGGAATTCTTCTGTAAGATTTATCTCCCCCCACCCCACCCCCATTAATTTATTTTTATCAGTTTGGACTTAAAGACACTTGTTTTATCCTTTAGGTTATACTCCAATACAATGTTATTTACTTTTGCCACTGGGAGCTCTTTTGGGTTTGTTCTTGTGTATTTCTGATGTACCTAATCCTTTTCCTTTCCTTACTTTCTGGCATAACAAGAAACTCTAGACTCTCAGCTCATATACTCCCAGCCTCAGCTCTAGAATCAACAGTTTCTCCAAGGAGCCCTCATTAGTAGTTAATGCCAACAGTTCTAAAGTGGTTTTACTAATTTAAACTTCAGCACTTTATTTGTCAAATTTCCCATAAACATTAGCTGTTTTCAGTTTATTTTTTGCATTTGACTTCTTATGGACAAGAAGTTTTATTTTCAACATATTTAACAATGTATCTCCTGATAGTTATCCTGATTCTTGATCATTTCCCTTAATTTTCCCAAGCTGCGAAATTCCTAATCTCCTAAAAGGTAATGAATATGCCCTGCTTTATCCCAGTCTACTTTGTGTGTGTGTTTTTTTTTTTTTTTTACTCTGACTGATTTTCTTTTTTTTTTTTGTATTTATTTATTTTTTTACACGAACTCCCAAACATGAACCCCTCCTCCCACCTCCCATCCCTCCAGATCATCCCCATACACCAGCCCCAAGCGTCCTGCATCCTGCATTGAACATAGACTGGCAATTCATTTCTTACATGATAGTATACAAATTTCAATGCTATTCTCCCAAATCATCTCCCCCTCTCCCTCTCCCTCTCCTTCTCCCTCAGAGTCCATAAGTCCGCTCTACACATCTGTATCTCTTTTGCTGTCTTGCATACAGGGTCCTCATTACCATCTTTCTAAATTCCATATATATGTGTTAGTATACTGTATTGGTGTTTTTCTTTCTGGCTTACTTCACTCTGTATAATTGGTTCCAGTTTCATCCATCTTATTAGAACTGATTCAAATGTATTCTTTTTAATGGCTGAGTAATACTCCATTGTGTATATATACCACAGCTTTCTTATCCATTCATCCGCTGATGGACATCTAGGTTGTTTCCATGTCCTGGCTATTATAAACAGTGCTGCAATGAACATTGGGGTACATGTGTCTCTTTCTATTCTGGTTTCCTCGGTGTGTATGCCCAGCAGTGGGATTGCTGGGTCATAAGGCAGTTCTATTTGCAATTTCTTAAGGAATCTCCACACTGTTCTCCATAGTGGCTGTACTAGTTTGCATTCCCACCAACAGTGTAAAAGGGTTCCCTTTTCTCCACACCCTCTCCAGCATTTATTGCTTGCAGACTTTTGGATCGCAGCCATTCTGACTGGTGTGAAGTGGTATCTCATTGTGGTCTTGATTTGCATTTCTCTGATAATGAGTGACGTTGAGCATCTTTTCATGTGTTTGTTAGCCATCCGTATGTCTTCTTTGGAGAAATGTCTATTTAGTTCTTTGGCCCATTTTTTGATTGGGTCGTTTATTTTTCTGGAATTGAGCTGTATAAGTTGCTTGTATATTTTTGAGATTAGTTGTTTGTCAGTTGCTTCATTTGCTATTATTTTCTCCCATTCAGAGGGTTGTCTTTTCACCTTGCTTATAGTTTCCTTTGTTGTGCAGAAGCTTTTAATTTTAATTAGATCCCATTTGTTTATATTTGCTTTTATTTCCAGTATTCTGGGAGGCGGATCATTGAGGATCCTGCTGTGATTTATGTCGGAGAGTGTTTTGCCTATGTTCTCCTCTAGGAGTTTTATAGTTTCTGGTCTTACATTTAGATCTTTAATCCATTTTGAGTTTATTTTTGTGTGTGGTGTTAGAAAGTGATCTAGTTTCATTCTTTTACAAGTGGTTGACCAGTTTTCCCAGCACCACTTGTTAAAGAGATTGTCTTTACTCCATTGTATATTCTTGCCTCCTTTGTCAAAGATAAGGTGTCCATATGTGTGTGGATTTATCTCTGGGCTTTCTATTTTGTTCCATTGATCTATATTTCTGTCTTTGTGCCAGTACCACACTGTCTTGATGACTGTGGCTTTGTAGTAGAGCCTGAAGTCAGGTAAGTTGATTCCTCCAGTTCCATTCTTCTTTCTCAAAATTGCTTTGGCTATTCGAGGTTTTTTGTATTTCCATACAAATCTTGAAATTATTTGTTCTAGTTCTGTGAAAAATACCGCTGGTAGCTTGATAGGGATTGCATTGAATCTGTAGATTGCTTTGGGTAATATATTCATTTTCACTATATTGATTCTTCCAATCCATGAACATGGTATATTTCTCCATCTATTAGTGTCCTCTTTGATTTCTTTCATCAGTGTTTTATAGTTTTCTATATATAAGTCTTTAGTTTCTTTAGGTAGATATATTCCTAAGTATTTTATTCTTTTCGTTGCAATGGTGAATGGAATTGTTTCCTTAATTTCGTTTTCTACTTTCTCATTATTAGTGTATAGGAATGCAAGGGATTTCTGTGTGTTGATTTTATATCCTGCAACTTTACTATATTCATTGATTAGCTCTAGTAATTTTCTGGTGGAGTCTTTAGGGTTTTCTATGTAGAGGATCATGTCATCTGCAAACAGTGAGAGTTTTACTTCTTCTTTTCCAATTTGGATTCCTTTTATTTCTTTTTCTGCTCTGATTGCTGTGGCCAAAACTTCCAGAACTATGTTGAATAGTAGCGGTGAAAGTGGACACCCTTGTCTTGTTCCTGACTTTAGGGGAAATGCTTTCAATTTTTCACCATTGAGGATAATGTTTGCTGTGGGTTTGTCATATATAGCTTTTATTATGTTGAGGTATGTTCCTTCTATTCCTGCTTTCTGGAGAGTTTTTATCATGAATGGATGTTGAATTTTATCAAAGGCCTTCTCTGCATCTATTGAGATAATCATATGGCATTTATTTTTCAATTTGTTAATGTGGTGAATTACATTGATTGATTTGCGAATATTGAAGAATCCTTGCATCCCTTATCCCAGTCTACTTTGAAGTATTAACAATGTACTGATTTATGTATCTGAGATTATGTGAGGATACTAATTTTTGTCTGAATGATTTACATACAAGTTGTCCTAATAATCGTCACTGAATGTTTCCCTTCACAGTTATATTTCTGTATATTTCCTTGTCTTATATGCTGCCTTTTCCTGAGCTTTCTACTCTGTTTCTTTGATTTGTTACAGTAGTGACATGGAGAAGGGCTGATGAATTGTATATACAGCAGTAGAGGTTAAGGCTTTGAAATTGGTTTCAACTGGGGCAATATGCTCCCCTGGGGACATCTGGCAATGTCCAAAGACATATTGTCACAGCTGTGGGAGATTGAGGTTCTAATGGCATGTGGTGGGCAGAGTCCAGGAAGGCCACTGAACAGCATACAGTATACTTACAGTGTCCCCCAAATAAAGAATCATCTGGCAAAAGATGTTAATGGTGGTGAGGTTGAGAAACTGTTATAGGAGATTCCAGTGGCCCTATAAAGGAAGTCAGGCAGAAACACATGAAAAAGGTAGGAATATCCTGTTTCTTAGATAGAATGCAACTTTTCCAAGACCTTGTCATCTCTACCCTCTTTGGAAAAGAATCCCTCCTTCCTTTATGTTCTGCCATTATATATTTAGAAGTCTTCCCTTTCCCCTAGCCCAATGTTGAGCAAAAGTCAGGTATCAGAGCATAGTCATGCAGATTTCATTAAATCAGAATTCCCAGTGCCTGAAAAATAAAGTAAAATTAAAAGGCAAGTGGTTCATAGTAGAAAGAAAATGAGCTTTGTAGCCTGATAAGTTCCTTGTCAACTCTGTAACCTGGACAAATTTATTAAGTTTTGAGTCCATGTATCTGTAAAATGTAGATAAAACCAAGCTTTGGGGACTAGAGAACATTTTCATAAACTATCTCAGTAGGTTCTCAAGAAATATGATAATTATTAATATATGCTGAGAGAATAACTTATTTTGAGCAAATATTCTTTAATTATCATAAGTGGTAAAAATTTCCATCAATGAATTTGCAAATTGAAATAGATCCTCTTAGGCCATGGGTTCCCATTTTAGTTCAGAACATTTTGGAATTTATGAATGCCTTCCCAGAAAAGGAGTCACACCAGATAACATCTGCTTTCCTCTTCCCAAAAATATAAGCAAAAGAAGATCACAAAACAGGAAAAAAAAGAAAAATCCTTAAAGAACAACATAAAATCTTTGGAAAGGAGGCCAAGGCATATTGTACTCTATCAGAGTTGTAGATATCATTCTGTAGAAACCCAAGGGATTCAGAAGTTACAAATCGTGGCTCAAAGGAGCACCTAGAAAGACAGGAGGAAGATGAAGTATGAGGTATTATAAGAGCCAAAGAGAAAGAACATCAAGAATTATGACACTGTTAAAATTGTAATACTATATATGTGAGACCTTATAAATTAGGGGCATGCATTATCTTCTAATCCTTGCAGAGGTAGGTACTGTTATTTTTCCTACTTAAAAATACAAAACTTGAATCCCCCAAATGCCTACCTATTGGGTTTTACAACAGTGATCATTGGTATGAGTTTTTCCAGTGAAACTGGGGTAGCAAAAGTTAGATTGCAAGGGACTGAGGAGGTATAATAGGTAGAGTATAGAAGACTGAGGATGTTTAAAGATGAAGGAGACATGGAGTAAAGGAAATATTTGTAAAAGACTAAGGTGGACTTGGGCATGTTTAAATGCTGCTGAGAAGGACCTAGAGGACAGGGAGAAGTTGAGGCTCGAGAAGGGAAGGGAGATTTTTGATGGACTAAGTCCCTTAATTCCTGATGCTGATGAGATTCAGATCACAGGTGAAGGAATGAACTATAGAAAAGGAGCTAGCACTCACATCTTTTGTTACAGAGAAAGAAGGAACAGATAAGCCCCCGTGCAGTGATAACCGTACATTTCTGGGCAGGAAGTTGAGGATGTGTTATTCTAGATCACATTTTCCCTCACCTACCATATTTTGTATGTTCTGGAGAAATTTTAGTGTTCCTTTGAAGTTTCCTCAATTTGACTCCTTTTTCCTTTTAAAAAAAATTATTGTAGAACCTGTTTTGGTTGGATTCTATCTATAATGTAGAGTATTTCTACAGTGCCATTAAAGGAAACAAAAACAATCCTGTAACAGCTGATAACTCACCAATTATTATATGAGAAAGTCCTAATTTACCTTGTAATTTTGAGATAATTCAGCTTCTATTTAAGAAGTAAAATTTCCCTCTGTACATTTTTTTCTTACCCCACTCATCTTTTCCAGTCCCACTGGCAAGAGTAGCAGGTGGCATATGAAAGGCTGGAAAGGAGAGGAGGGCTTGAAGAAAGATCTAGGCTGAGTTACAGGTGTATCACTTACTACCTCTGTCTCTTTAGGCAAATCACTGAAGAGGTAATGGGGAACTTGAACATAAGATTTAAATGATTAACTGGAGTTCCTGTGCTAAATGAGAAATTGAATAAGGCTCTTAAGATGGCTGATAAATAAAGAAAACACAGGGCTCAGAAGACTAAGATTTAATAGCATCTGAAGAACTGTCATGGGAGTGAGGGGATGAAACTGTTCAGTTAACTAGAAAGTATTCGTTTAAGAGTTTAAAAGATTCTACAGAGTTTGAGTAGTTGTTGATGATAAAGTCTGAATGAGAACATTGGAGTGAAGTGCTGGAGTGGAATGAGGTCATGAGAGTCGAGGTCAAGGATGGGTGAGAATGCTCTTTTGGAAGGGCTTTACCTTTGAACTCATCTATAATACTTTTGGTATTGAATAGATGTGAAAGGAGCTTGTGAGCTAGGGAACACAGATCATCAGGAGCTAGTATGGATTTATGACTAGAGTTGACATGACCAGACTAGGGAAAAGGTGACATATGCCACTTGCATGTCATGCTTTAAGAGTAATGGTAGAGGTACAATAATAACATTTTATAGTTTGAGATGTATGTTGGGTGTTGGTAGGGGAGAGAGTGAATGAAGAAATTTGCCAGTACTTAGTAGGAGCCTGTTCTGAGCCAGGTGATACATGAACTCTACCTTGTTTAATCCAGACCATAGTCCTCTGAGATTGGTTCTGATGTCCTCGCTTTGCAGAAGAGTAATGAGAGATGGATTGCCTTCCTTGATTTCTTACAGTTGATAAGCACGGGGCTGGGAGCAACTCTGGGGAAGGTGGAAGAAACAGAGAAATGTTTTTTATGATAGAAAATATATTACAGTGGACAGGAGGTTAGTACTGAGCCTGAAACAGTGGGCTTCAAGAAGTTTGTTGAATTAGTCTGTGTTTTTAGAGGTATTTCATTCTCTAATCTTACTTTTCCACAGGTCCCAGTTATCCCATGTTCTTTGGATTATCTTTCCCCACTGAAGCTTGAATGTTAATCCATAGACAAGATGACGCATTTGTCGTCTTCCTCCTTCTTTTCTGATTTTGGGCTGCTATTGTATTTGGAGGAGCTAAACAAAGAGGAATTAATTAGATTCAAGTCACTTCTAAAGAATGAGACCCTGGAACCCAGGTCCTGCAGGATACCCTGGTCTGAAGTGAAGAAGGCCAAGCGGAAGGATTTGGCTGACTTGATGAGCAAGTATTATCCAGGAGAGCAAGCCTGGGAGGTGGCTCTCAGTATCTTTGCCAAGATGAACCTGAAGGATCTGTGTGAGAGAGCAAAAGCAGAGATCAACTGTGAGTGATGTTGGAGATATACCTGGGGTGGGGAGAAAGGGGGTGCTTCCTGGAGCCCATTGATTCTGTGAAAGGGGCTTGGGAATGAAGTCCAGGCCGTTCTCTGGTTGACAAGTTCCGTGGTGGTCAGGTACATAATGGGAGTTTGTTAGGCCATTTGAGGAGGACTGAAAGGCTGAAGAGTTTTGAGTACTATTGTTCAGTATGGCTCCTTAGGATATGCTGTGCTAAGTCGCTTCAGTTGTGTCGACTCTCTACAACCCCATGAACTGTAGCCTGCCAGGCTCCTTTGTCCATGGGGTTCTCCAGGCAAGAATTCTGGAGTGGGTTGCCATGCCCTTCTCCAGAGTATGGCTCCTTAATTGGCAGTAATTCATCCATCTACAGTATTGTAAAGTAAAAAAATAAAAAATAAAGAGCACACACACACAAAAAACTAAACATGAAAAAAAGAGTAATTATAAAGAATTGCCCCATCTAGTGTTCCTTTGCCTAAACTACAAATAAAGTAATTAGGCTGGCCTACATTTTAAGAATCGGAGAAGGCAATGGCGCCCCACTCCAGTACTTTTGCCTGGAAAATCCCATGGATGGAGGAGCCTGGTAGGCTGCAGTCCATGGGGTCCCTGAGAGTTGGACACGACCCAGTGACTTCACTTTTACTTTTCACTTTCATACATTGGAGAAGGAAATGGCAACCCACTCCAGTGTTCTTGCCTGGAGAATCCCAGGGACAGCAGAGCCTGGTGGGCTACTGTCTACGGGGTCGCATAGAGTTGGACATGACTGAAGCGACTTAGCAGCAGCACATTTTAAGAATACTCAAATATGACCTTAAATCTTTGCTGAAATATGAGGAATGGGCAAAATATATATATATATTAAGGGACATAAAAATTATTTTTTGTCATTCCTAGGTGTGAAATATTGTAGACATATAAAATTCCTTACTCACATTTAGTGCTTTACAGCTCCAAAATGTATATCCATTATTTCTTTTGAGCCTCACCACATCCCCATGAGGTCAGTACAGACAAGGAAAGAGGCTTAGACTAGACCACGTGCCTCAGAGTTATAGGGTGGGAGGCGTGGCAAGAAGTGTCCTGCCTCAGTGTTCACACCACATCACTTTCCCGTCAGCTAAGCTGGTGGAGTCTGGGGCGCTGTTGGCTCTGGTTTCTTAAATCCAGGTGATCATAGAATTGGACCACTGAGGAAATTCTGGCCCCTGTGTGGCCGTCAGCAAACAATTGTTTTTAGTAAATCTCATGTTTCTTTTGGAACCTGTTGCAGGGACTGTCCAGACCATGAGACCAGAGGACACTGAGGCCAGAGAGGTACAGGGTGATCAGGAAGCAGTGCTGGGTGAGTAGGTGGGCTTTTTGTCCGATTTGGGAGGTTTGAGCTTTTGAAGCATAATGGGGGAAGAATATCTCTCGGCGGACTTTTGTTCAACTCTTGCTAATTTCTTACGATATACTACCTGCTCAGTGATTATCATAGAGAAGACAATGGCACCCCAATCCAGTACTCTTGCCTGAAAAATCCCATGGGCGGAGGAGCCTTTGGAAGGCTGCAGTCCATGGGGTCGCTGAGGGTCGGACACGACTGAGCGACTTCACTTTTACTTTTCACTTTCATGCATTGTAGAAGGAAATGGCAACCCACTCCAGTGTTCTTGCCTGGAGAATCCCAGGGACGAGGGAATCTGGGCTGCTGTCTATGGGGCTGCACAGAGTCGGACATGACTGAAGTGACTTAGCAGCAGCAGCAGCAGCAGTGATTATCATTCAGAAAGAATTAACAAAACCAGCTCTCTGGACAAAATCAGACGCAGGACCATGTTAATTCAGAGTCTTTAGAAATGACCCTGTCATAGTTGATAGTCTGATGAACAAAGGTGTCTTAGTATCTTGTTTTATGGACTGAAGAGTTCATAAGAGTTTGTAAGAGTTTGCAGGGACAATTTGGCTTGTTGCATCTCTTCTCTTCTGTCAAAATGATATTCTAATTGAGTTCCAGGATGGTGACCAACTAATCTACATAAAATGTAAGTTCTAGGGATGGGTTTTCTTAGTCCTAATTCAATACCATTTCCAGTCCCCCTGCTTTGTTTTGAATTCTATATTAGCAGAATCCCAGTTTCTATAAATTGAAGTATAATACAGAGAAAATGGGACCATGTGAGAAGCCTTTGTTCTTAACTATGCTGCTTTTTAATGGGCTACATTATTTCATTCAAGAAATAATTGAGAGCCTACTTTGTTCCAAGAACTGATAAATAAAATTTCCTATTGTGTTAAATGATTCTGAAGATAAGTTCCTGCTTGGGCCATGATTTCTGATACAATATAAAGAAGTTTATTTTTATGGTATAATGAGCTGTAAATTTAGGAAACCAAGATTCTACCTCCATAGAAATTTACTTTGTAAAATTTGGAAGATAGATAAAGTATTACAAAGAAAGTAGATTATCCTTGTAACTCTGATTTTTAAAAAGTGCAGCAGTGTCTGAGATGTTATACCATAAAAAGGAGTATCTGACTTCTAATAACATACCTTCCCCTGGGGGAGAAATAAGGATAATTTAGTGGGATCTGAACTTTGTTGGATGTTTGTACTGAAGGCCTTAATAGAACAAAGAAAGAATGATATACTTTAAAAAATTCAAGTAATTCCAGCTTGAGATATGTGCTGTGAATGAAAAATATACTATGTTCTGAGAGAATGTATGGAGGAAGGAATCCCATTAGTATTCAGGTAGCCTTGGGTGATATGGTCATCTTCACTTTCTGGAGGGTGTTTATTCTAAATGGATATGAGTTTTGTCAGAAGCTTTTTTGGCATCTATTTAAATGATGGTATGATTTTTGTTATTTGTTTATGCAGTCTCACACTTATTGATTTGCAGATACTGAACTTTCCTTGGGGATAAATCCCACTTGATCATGGTGTGTGATCCTTTTAATGTGTTATTGAATTTGGATTGCTAGTGTTTTGTTGAGGATTACATCTATGTTCAACAATTATTCAGTTCAGTTCAGTTCAGTAGCTCAGTCGTGTCCGACTCTTTGCGACCCCATGAATCGCAGCACGCCAGGCCTCCCTATCCATCACCATCTCCTGGAGTTCACTCAGACTCAAGTCCATCGAGTCCGTGATGCCATCCAGCCATCTCATCCTCGGGCGTCCCCTTCTCCTCCTGCCCCCAATCCCTCCCAGCATCAGAGTCTTTTCCAATGAGTCAACTCTTCGCATGAGGTGGCCAAAGTACTGGAGTTTCAGCTTTAGCATCATTCCTTCCAAAGACATCCCAGGGCTGATCTCCTTCAGAATGGACTGGTGGGATCTCTTTGCAGTCCAAGGGACTCTCAAGAGTCTTCTCCAACACCACAGTTCAAAAGTATCGATTCTTCGGCGCTCAGCTTTCTTCACAGTCCAACTTTCACATCCATACATGACCACAGGAAAAACCATAGCCTTGACTAGGCGGACCTTAGTCGGCAAAGTAATGTCTCTGCTTTTGAATATACTATCCAGGTTGGTCATAACTTTTCTTCCAAGGAGTAAGCGTCTTTTAATTTCATGGCTGCAGTCACCATCTGCAGTGATTTTGGAGCCCAAAAAAATAAAGTCTGACACTGTTTCCACTGTTTCCCCATCTATTTCCCATGAAGTGATGGGACCGGATGCCATGATCTTCATTTTCTGAATGTTGAGCTTTAAGCCAACCTTTTCCCTCTCCTCCTTCACTTTCATCAAGAGGCTTTTTAGCTCCTCCTCACTTTCTGCCATAAGGGTGGTGTCATCAGCATATCTGAGGTTATTGATATTTCTCCCGGCAATCTTGATTCCAGCTTGTGTTTCTTCCAGTCCAGCGTTTCTCATGATGTACTCTGCATATAAGTTAAATAAGCAGGGAGACAATATACAGCCTTGACGTACTCCTTTTCAACAATGATATTGGCCTGTAATTTTCTGTGGGATCTTTGTCTGATTTTGGTATTAAGGTTATGGTGGCCTCATAGAATGAGTTTGGAAGTATTACTTCCTCTGAAATATTTTGGAATTGTTTCAGAAGGGTAGCTTTTAAGTCTTCTCTAAATGTTTGATAGAATTTACCTGTGAAACCATGGTCCTGGACCTTTATTATGATCCACATTTTCAATTTCAGTACTTGTGATTGGTCTGTTCATATTTTTTATTTATTCCTGGTTCAATCTTGGGAGATTGTATCTTTCTAAGAATTTGTCCATTCTTCCAGTTTGTCCATTTTATTGGTATATAGTGTCTTGTGGTAGTCTCTTACCCTTTCTGTTTCTGTGGTGTCCCTTGTAATTTCTTCTTTTTCATTTCTAATTTTATTGATTTGAGCCTGCTCCCTTTCTTTCTTGGCAAGTCTGTCTAAATGTTTATCAATTTTGTGTATCTTTTCAAAGAACCAGCTTTTAGTTTCATTGATCTAAGAAGATTTTATTGCTCTCAACTTCCCTCTTAGAACTGCTTTTGCTGTATCCCATAGGATTTAGATCATTGTGGTTTCATTTCCATTTATCTCTAGGTATTTTTTTATTTCCTCTTTGATTTCTTCAGTGATCTATTGGTTGTTTAGTAGCATACTGTCTAGCCTCTTTGTGTTTGCATGTGTTTCTATGTAGTAGGTAGGTCTGTCCTGTGAGGCCCAGCAGCACACTTCCCCCTGGTCAGCAGAGCCATGTGGTCTGGGGATGGCCCCTGTGCAGGCCCCATGGGCCCTTCTGTTGTGGCAGGGCTGGCTATTCTGGATGCACTGGTAGGCATGGCTGGCCCCTGGTCCAGTTGGTTGCTAGGCCCTGCCTTGTGCAGAGGCTACTGGCTGCTGGTGGAACTGATCTCAGAGGAGCTGGCTGCATGGCCTGGGGAGTCCTTGTCCTGGTGCTGTCCCACTGGTGAGGGGGGCTGGGTTGTGGCTGGCTTCAAGCCCAGGTTTGCCAGAGCTGATGTTGACCTGCCATTGGGTGGGGTTGGGGCATGTTGTGACTGGTTGCATGGTCTGGGATGACCTGGTGGTGGGTAGGGCCAGATCACAAGTGCCTGGCTTTGGGAGTACAGGGGGGCCAGGACTGGCTGGTCTGTTGTTGAGTGGAGCCAGATCCCGATGTGACCAGCTGGGGAGCTCTGGGGGGTTCCAGGGCTCGTGCTGACCCACTGATGGGCAGGTCCAGGTTTGGCTATGGCCTGGGGGTCCTACAGGTGGTAGATGAGACCAGATTCCGGGGCCATTGCTGGCGCACTGGTGGTTGGGCCTGGATTCCGGGGAAGCTGACTGAGGAGCCTAAGGTGTCTTGGAGCTGGTGTTTCCCTGCTGGCAGGTAGGGCCCCAGGGACTAGTGCTGACTAGCTGGTGGACATGGCTGGGTCCTGCTGCTAGTGAACCAGGGGAAGGATTCCAAAATGGCCCTTGCCAGCACCCATGTTTTCCTGGTAAAATCAACTCCCAAAGTGGCTGCAGTCAGTGTTGTGAGGGTAAGTCACAGGTGCCTGCTGCCTCCCTGGGAGGCTCTCCAAGATCAGCTATTTACTCAGGTTCCTTTCATAATACTGCTTCTACTCTGGGTCTCAACATGGGAGATTTTGTGTGTGCCCTTTAAGAGCAGAGTCTGTGTTTCTCACAGCCTTCCAGGCTCTCCTAAAAGTAAGCCATGCTGTCTTCAAAGCCAGATGTTCCATGGGCTCATCTTCCTAGGGCAGGACCCCAGGGCTGAACAGCTCAGTGTGGGGCTAAACCCTCTTGCTCCTTGAGAAACATGTTTGCAACTGTTCATGCCCATTAATGTTTTATCTGTATAAAGCAGATTACTTTGATCTATAGTTCAGATTTGTCTTCAGATCCTGTCTGGCTGTTATTGTTAATTGTTGCCTATGTTCTCTTTTTATCCGGAGAATGGCTCTGTTCTCCATACCTACCTTTTTTTTTTTTCTCTCTATAGAAGTACAAAGAAGAAAAAATACTTCTGGAATGAATCTAATTTTTATTTTCCATCATAAATTTCTGCATTCTAAATTATTTTTTCCACAATTTATAATGTGAGTTTTAAGCCCACAGGAATATTTTTGTTTTATTTACATTCTTTTCTCATCTAAACCATCTGTGCTTTGATTTCAGCCTATATCACTCCTACTCTAATCCAATATTCTTAACATTGCAAATCATAGAATTAATTTTGATCATGTGTATCTCTTTTTTTTTTTTTTTTTTTTCAATCTCCCTTCTAACTGACTTAGGTGGTGGAGCAGAATACAGAATTCAAATAAGGGAAAAATTTCGCATCATGTTAGATAAGAACCATTTGCTTGGGAAATCTGAAGACTTCTGTCATGAAATTGCTCAGGAAGGCCGAGAACTGTTGGAATGTTTGTTTGAAGAAGATGTTGGAACCGAAGTGCAGCCACAGACCGTGGTCCTTCAAGGGGCTGCTGGAATAGGAAAAACAACATTGGTGAGAATGATGATGTTAGATTGGGCACAGGGCAACCTCTACCAGCAGAAATTTACCTATGTTTTTTATCTCAATGCAAGAGAAATTAACCAGTTGAGAGAGAGAAGCTTTGTTCAGTTGCTGTCAAAGGACTGGCCCAGCACAGAAGGTCCCATTGAAAGGATCATGTCCCAGCCAAGTCGTCTCCTTTTTATTATTGATAGTTTTGATGAACTGAACTTTGCCTTTGAGGAGCCTGAGTTTGTGCTGTGCGCAGACTGGACCCAAGTGCATCCTGTGTCCTTCCTCATGAGTAGTTTGCTGAGAAAAGTGATGCTCCCTGAGTCGTCCTTGTTGGTGACGACAAAACTCACAGCTTGGAGGAAACTAAAGCCTTTGTTGAAGAATCAGCATTCTATACAGTTACTAGGTATGTCTGAGGATGCAAGACAGGAATATATTTACCAGTTTTTTGAAGACCAGAGTTGGGCCTTGCAAGTATTCAGTTCCCTAAGAAACAATGTGATGCTTTTTAACATGTGCAAAATCCCTGCAGTATGCTGGGTCGTTTGTAATTGTCTGGAGCAGCAAATGGAAAAGGGTGGTGATATCACGCTGACTTGCAAGACAACCACTTCTGTGTTTGCCTGCTGTATCTCTAGCTTGTTGACACAAGCAGATAGAAGCTTTCCTGGTCTACCCAGCCAAACCCAACTGAGGAGCCTGTGCCACTTGGCTGCCAAAGGAGTATGGACTATGACATATGTATTTTACAAGGAAAATCTCAGAAGACATGGGTTAGTGAAATCTGATGTTTCAATTTTCCTAGACACAAATATTCTTCAAAAGGACACAGAGTATGAAAACTGCTATGTGTTCACCCACCTACACATCCAGGAGTTTTTTGCAGCAATGTTCTATGTGTTGCAAGGCAACTGGGACACCGGGGACGATTCCCTTCAGTCTTTTGAAAATTTGGAGCTGTTGCTTGAAAGCAGCAGTTATAAAGACCCCCATTTGCTACAGATGAAATGCTTTTTGTTTGGCCTTTTGAATGAAGATCGAATGAAACAACTGGAGGAAACTTT
Source organism: Oreotragus oreotragus (assembly GCA_006410675.1). Taxonomy (NCBI): domain Eukaryota; kingdom Metazoa; phylum Chordata; class Mammalia; order Artiodactyla; family Bovidae; genus Oreotragus; species Oreotragus oreotragus. The sequence goes on along the minus strand of SJYX01001267.1, from coordinate 411,873 downwards.
TAACTGTACAATGTCACTGGAGGTGAAATGGATGATACTTCAGTGGATGGAAACGCTGGGAAACAGTGAACCGCTTCCATCACACCTGATTTTTCTGGAGTTGTTTTTCCATTTGTATGAGACTCAAGATGAAGTATTTGTAAGCCAGGCAATGAGATATTTCCAAAAGGTTGTCATTAATATTTGTGAGGAAACCCATTTGCTTTTGTCTTCATTCTGCCTGAAGCACTGCCAGTGTTTACGGACCATGAAGCTGATGGTAACTGAGGTATTTGAGAAGAAGATGTTAAACTCAAGCTTCCCACCTGAAACTTGGTAAGTGGGTTAGGTCAGTTCCCTGGAAGTGCCCTGCAAGGGAGTGAAGGTCGTAGGTGTTGTCAGAGGGAGGGGAGGAGTTGTTTAACTGAGGTCCCAGGGCCAGGATAACCTTTCAGAATTGTCCCACTTTGAGACAAGGAGGCCAGACACTGAAACCCCCTTTTGACCAGTCACAGCTACTGGTGAGGAATGGGCAAAAATGTGCCTGCAGTTGCTGTCTTGGCCTGACTGCAATCCCCAGAGAAGCACTTGGCTGAGAGCTTCCAGCAACTAGGGAATGAGTGTTTCAGTTCTCAAGGAGGAAGGCAGCACAGTGCTAACTTCCATCCACTATAATATATTCTTTTTTTAAAAAAAATAGAGACTAGGAATTTCTTCTGAACCCAGAGTACATAGCTCATTTGTCTGGGCTGTTTCACTTTACTGACCTCACTCACCTTCCCTATTACCTTGATATAGTTTGGCCTTTGCGTGAAAGATTTAGCCCTTTAACACCCTAAATAGTGAGATAAGAAATAGGTGCTGAAGGAATGTTTTGAAAGACTAAATGCACCTTCAGCATTTTATGCATATTATTTTACCCTCTCTCCTTTCTCAAGTTACTTTTTCTAACTCTCTTGAACTATGGTGTCAGTTCCAGTTCCAGATTTAATTGATTAAGGGCTTGGGGCTTCCCTGGTGGCTCAGAGGGTAAAGCGTCTGCTTGCATTGCAGGAGACCTGGGTTCGATCCCTGAGTCAGGAAGATCCCCTGGAGAAGGAAATGGCAACCCACTCCAGTATTCTTGCCTGGAAAATTCCATGGACAGAGAATCCTGGTCGGCTACAGTCCATGGGGTCGCAAAGGGTTGGACACGACTGGGCGACTTCACTTCACTTCATGTGGCACACAGCTATATAATCACAGAATATTTAACATGTTATCCAAGCTAATGCTGGTCAAAACCATATCTCAATTTATTTTTAAGATTATAAAACTGAAATTCAGAGACGTTCACCCTGAAAGTTACAGTTATCAGTTATTGATTCAAGCACAGATCAAATAATAGCTAACATTTGCTTAACACATACCCAATATCCCTCTAAGTACCAGCTCATTTAGTCTCCAACAATCCTATGTAGATGCTGTTATTTCCATTTTACTTATAAAAAACTGAGGTACCAAGAAGGAACATAACTTGATTGAGGTTACACATCTGATTATAGGTATTTGGTTTTCCAACTTTACCCAAGTTTTCTCGTTGCCATTACCTACAGATGTGTTCCTCTTATAAGAACATGCATTTCATTTCTGTTGGAACTGTAGGAATTGTAGGCTGGGATGCTATGACCTTTCCTGTCCTTAGGGAGTTGTGAGTAATCACCTGCAGTCAGTTTTCTTAATTTTGACATAGTTCTACTTATAGAAGACATGATTGAACCCAGAACATTAGAATGCATTTTATGCCTGATAAAAGTATTAGGAAGGAATTCTAGCAACGGTATTGCTAGTCTTTGTGCTACTTTCCCCTCATCTATGTTATAGTGTTATCTAATTCTAGAATTGCCACTGTTGTGAAAATAAGAGACCGAGCATCCCATGTTTTTTTTAAAGAGACATTATAGGTGACCTCAGCCTATTTTAGGACATAACTATTGTAAACCTTACAAGAGCGGGATCTCTTGTTCACCATTTTATACATAGTATGCAGTAAGCACTTGAATGTTACTACCTCAATCTCAAATTTAAGTTTTCTCAAATTTAAGACCCTGAGTGATGTAGAGACCACCCCTCTGCAGTGTCATTCATCCCAATTTAAGCAAGGCATGGGGGAACCAATATTGAGTAGTGAAATGGATCACTATATTGCCATTTCAAACTACGCATAATGATGCCAAATTCCAGCCACTCCTCTGAGTTACTCATAACTGAGTAATGAAGGACACTTGTTTTCACTCAGTACCATCTTCTGAGAGTTGCCTCAGCTGAAACAGATTTGTTGGTCTTTTTTTTTTCTAATCATTTAGGCAAAGGGCTGGCAGTCGCATTTTTCATTGGTGGCAAGACCTCTGTTCTGTGCTTCATACAAATGAACACTTGAGAGAAGTGATCTTGTGTCACAGCAACCTTGATGAATTCACAATGAAGATTTTTAATCAAGAACTAAGGCACCCAAACTGTAAACTACAAAAACTACTGTAAGTCTGGCATGAGAAAATGGAGTTATTCTACTCTCTTTCTTTATCCCATCTCCCACTCCTACTTATTAGGGGGAACTAGTAGTAAACAGCAGAGAAAGCAATGGCATCCCACTCCGGTACTCTTGCCTGGAAAATCCAATGGACGGAGGAGCCTGGTGGGCTGCAGTCCATGGAGTCACTAAGAGTCAGACACGACTGAGTGACTTGACTTTCACTTTTCACTTTCATGCATTGGAGAAGGACATGGCAACCCACTCCAGTGTTCTTGCCTGGAGAATCCCAGGGACGGAGGAGCCTGGTGGGCTGCCGTCTATGGGGTCGCATAGAGTCGGACATGACTGAAGTGACTTAGCAGCAGCAGCAGTAGTAAACAGAAATTAAAATCTACTGCATAAAATACTCTTAAGAACACCAACTATGGGAATGTCTGGAGTTGTGGGAGCATAAGTAACTTTTTCTGGGAAAAACTACACAGAGCGTAGAAGTGGTTGACCTGGTTTTTGAGGCTTGATTAGGAATTTTCTAGATAAAGAGGAACATAGAACTAAGGCATTCTACTCAGGTCAACAAAGCATTTTCAAAGATAAGTTCTGTGTTTTTCCCACTCAATACAATGCACAGATGTTAAGTGTTCATTAGGTTTTGTCAGTTGCATACACCTTTGTAATAAATACCCAAAACAAGATAGAGAATAATTCCCTCACCTCGTAAAGTTTCCATGTAATCTTTTCTCTATTTACGTCTCTCACTCTATTCTGTCCTAAAGGCAACCACTTTCTGACATCTATGACTGTACATTAGGTTTGTCTGTTCTTGGAACTCATTTAGATTGATTCATGTGTTCATCTTATTTTGCTCAACAAAAGGTTTTTTGAAATTCATGTTATTGCATGTTTCAATCATTCGTTTCTTTTAATTACTGATTAGCATTCCCTTGTAATGATATATTCCAACTTGCTTACTCATTTTCTTGTTAATGGATCTCTGGATTATTTCCAGTTTATGGCTGTTATGAATAAGGCTTCTATGAATATTTTGTACCAACTTTTTTTATGACATGTTCTTATCTCTTGGGCTAATACCTAGGGATGGAATTGTTAGCTCATAGATGTATATTTAACTTTTTTAAAAATTCCCAACCAGTTCTTCAAAGTGGTTTTACCATTTTATAATCTTCCCTGTATCATATATACGTTTCAACTGCTCCTCATCCTTGCCAACATTTGCTATTTCCTTTTCAAAACTTTTATAGCTTCATTTTATTTTAGATACCCTACCACTTTTTTACATTTGCTTGTTCACATCTCTCTCTTTTGTCTGGCTCCACCAGGAGCTGGAACTGATCCTATTTTTCTCTGTATTCAGTGCCCATCAGTGTGCCCAGTGCCTGATGGTGCTCAGTAATATGTAGTGAATGCTGAACAAATAATTGAGACTTGTTTCCATGAGCACTGGAGATGAATGTTCTTTTATTGGGAAACAGGCTTCCCTTTAAATATTTCCCTTAGAATCTCAAGTAAGTAGATGAAGTCTGGTCTTGCATATATTTATAAATGTTGACATTTGCCCATATGTGATGATGAAGTAGTTAAGTCCTTTTCACTTACCTGCCTTCATCTCCCCGACAGTGACCCTTCACTGGATGCCACCAACTCAAATCTCAACAAGAGCTAATACTGGGGCTTCCCAATTGGCGCCAGTGGTAAAGAACCTGCCAACCAGTGCAGGAGATATAAGAGACATGGGCTTGATCCCTGGGTCGGGAAGATCCCCTGGAGGAGGGCATGGCAACCCAGTCCAGTTATTCTTGCCTGGAGAATCCCATGGACAGAGGAGCCTGCTGGGCTACAGTCCAAGGGAGTAGCAAAGAGTTAGACACAACCGAGGCAATGCAGCCTGCGGTGTCTTCTCTGGGGTTAAATGACTCCCTCTTTTAGAACGTGAGAGCCTTTTATGGAGGATAACACCATGAAGATGGCCGTCAGTCTTTCTTACCTTAGTGTCACCTTACTCAAATCCCTTTTCCCTGACAAGGGGATTTTACTTTCAACTTATGTTTAATGAGTGCATTGGGCACCTTTACTATATGATGATACCTAGCACTCTAAATGGGTATAAAGATTTATTCTTTTGGTGTGCTTGGCTGGATAGGGGGTGAGGGTGGAAGGGTGAGTGATCTGCAAAAGTGAAGGGAGATGATATCACAGACGTTTCTGAACGGTTAGAAGTATGACTATACTGGGCATTTGGGGCCAGCAGTAGCACTGGAGGACCCAGTCTTAAGTCTCTGACAAAGTTAAGAGATGGAAATTTAAAAATTGGCCGATTTAACTTACTTCATATTTTGCTTTCTTCTGTCTCTCTCTCTACCTAACAAAGCCCATGAGATGATAGGAAATATTTTGAAAAAATGTGTTTTGCTAATTATGCATATCAAATAGTTGATATTAACTGTGAACTCATGTTGGCTTATTTAAAGGATTAATGTTGTGACGTAATGTAATGCAGTATTTGGAATAGCCCCAATAATATTTGGTCATCGTTCCTGAGACTAAAGAGTTAAAAAAAAAAACAAAAAACCCTCTTCTGCTTTCCTTATGTTACACCTTCTTTTCCTTCAAGGTTGAAAAAAAAAATTTGAGAGTATTGGTTGTCAGGATACAACAGACGTCTAAGTCATAACCCAATCTTCTTCCTAGGCAGCATGCTGAATCCTGAGTGTATGATCTTGACCTGGAATATGAGAAACCTAGCGTCAGATAAGAGATGGCAGAAATAGTTAGACAGTGTCTAAGAGCTGGGCTTGAAAAGAAAAGGATGTTGTAATCAGGGACAGAGATGATGATGTAATCTCTCCTGTGTATTTTTTCTTCTGAAGGTTGAGATTTACTTCTTTCCCTGACGTTTGTCAGGGTATCTCTGGTTCTTTGACTCACAATCAGAATCTGATACATCTTGACCTGAAAGGGAGTGATATAGGGGATGATGGAGTGAAGTCATTATGTGAAGCCTTGAAACACCCAGACTGTAAACTACAGAATCTAAGGTAAGTCATGATTTGTGTGTGTGTGTGTGTGTGTGTGTGTTTATAATTGAGACTTTTGTCTGTCCAAATAGACTCTTACAGCCTGGACTTGCTATTCTTTGGGCTAACTTAAATTTACTTTCCTGATACGAAATAGCAGGGATTAATAGATTCAGGCTTCTTTCCTCCTGACAGGACGTACAACTCCTCCCACCTCCCCCACTGAAGAACTCCATTGTATAGTTCTCTGTGTCTCCATCTTCTAAGTCTGGGGGAAAAAATGGGAGCAGACCCAGAATTTGTAAGTTTTTCATATTTAAATGCAGGCATACTCACTGTATCTTTGAACTCTCACAGAAAAGAATGCACCAACAGTGGGTGGGGTGTGCAATGCTGTGGTGGACTAAATTTTTTTAACTTAATTTTGGATAACGAATCCCCTTACCTTATAATTGCAGCACAGTGACCAAGTCAGAAAGTTGAGGAAGATCAGTGCAGCAGCTGTCAAGGTACTTGCTAGCTTTCACACACTACTGACAGGCCTGACTTTCTTTACAAAAGTGAGGTTAGCAATCATACTTGGTCTCCACATTGTGTAACAGATTTTAAGATCTTATTTTCCAAGGAACGGCACTTAAATCAACTTCTCACAAAAGAAAAACAACCAAAAAAGAAAAATAAAAAATCATTACAGTAAGTTTTCCCTTAGAAGTTTTTGAAATCCTTAGGTTCAATTCAGGTTCAGCAAGGTTCAGTCTTGCTCCTTGATAAAGAAGGGCCAAGGTAAGGCTGTATTTGTGGGGAGCAAATTATAATCTCTATGTGGACAAAAACAAGTGAAATCTGAAACAGGATCTCTTTTTAACAATAGGCAAAAATATCATTGGGATTTTTTTAAAGTCTCACCAGTTTTTACAGGATGAAATTCACAGGATATCTGCAAAGTTTTTGGTTAATTCTTGATCATGTGTAGAGTTCAGTTGTCAGCAGGCCAGCCTAGGGTACTGGTTTTACCAACTACAAGGACATTTTATGTCACTTTGAGGAAATTTCTCCTCTATCCAAGCATAAAACATATTAGCAGCAAAGGGTTGTTAAGTAGAGGGAAAGATGTTTTCTTGTAGTGGGAGCCATGGATTCAAGAAAAATGCCTTGGCACTTGACAAACAGCAGGACGTGATAAGATTCCTTTCATCAGTTGAGATGTGAATAAGGCATTCCACTGATGAGCCTTGATGTAGGCCCAATTACTAGACTTTCAAATAGGAGACCATTTCTCCAAGTCAACTATTATAGGGCTGTTGCACCAGTGTGAGCAATGTTTGGAGGCAGAAGTCATCAGAGCTTTGTGTATTGTCTAACACTATATTCTGTAGGACTGGATGTGCTCTCAGCGTGGGTGGCCATTGGGGAGTAATCAGCCTCATAAACATTTCATATAATGAAATGTTCCTAGGAAAAACTCCAGTTCGGTGTTTGCTTTAGGCCTCCTGTTATGAGAGTTAGAAACAGCTTGAGTGGCCACGATTGTCTAGTTTAGGCATAGGTCATGCTGAGCTTAACATTTTAGAATTGCATTTTGATGTTTTACTCTCCCTGCTGAATGTAGATGATGTGGGCAGTGAAAGTGTTGATAAATTAGTGGGTCTTTGCCAGTCTGTTTCACCAAATATGATCTCCAATTGCTACAGGGACTTAGCAAATTTAGAAGTAGTGTTTTAAAACAATTTAAGTTGTAAAGAGACTCATATCAGCCCTTGCAAATGAACATATTGAAAAGGTACACACAATCACTAATTTTCATGTGAATATTTCACTCTGATATTTACCAAAGGTTTTCCCCACAAGAGGAGAAAGATCTTGTCTCCCTGTCTTAATAACTTCTTTCACATTGTGATAACAGGGTAGCTCTTAAAATATGTTGAACACATGGGAGTGGGGATCTTGGACATGCATTTACTGCCTAATTGTGCCCAGAATCCTGTCTTAGTTTGCCTATACTCTGCTGTTGTGGTTATAAGCAAGGTGAGGGAGCAATCATTGGTTCCACCAAACAGCCACCTGAAGAATGCCGAAATGGTATAAATGCAAAACACCTCTTAGATCCTCAAAGGTTTTGAGTTAGAGGACTAACACTCTAGAAAGGGAGCATCTAAAATGGTTGCTAGAAGAAATTGACTCATTGCCAAATATAAACAGAAGGTACTTGAGAATGTCAACTATCCACAGTCTTGGCTCTATTATTAAGTAGAACAGAATACTTTATAATATTAATAGGTAGAGTGCATATGGTCCAGTAGAAATGTTTGCTTTTCCAGGATTGAGGAACTTGCAATTTATTACAATTGCTTACAGTCCTTAAGAGCTCAGAGCATAATGAGTTATGATAAACATGCACAGACTTTGGCAAAGTGAAAGTATACACTTTGAAACTAGAAGTTCTGCCATCTGCATAGGTGATACAGCAGGCAGAGACTTGACAACTGAACTACCATCCTCTTTTCTCTCTTACAAAAATCTTTCATTCATCAGTTTTAATAAACCTTCATACATATATTTATACAGCTTCATAATCACCCCAAATAAAGTTTAAATGAAGTATCATTTAAACATTTAAGCCCTAACTTTTAAAATGCAAATAATATGGGACATAGACAATTCATTAATTTGGGGGGATTATTTGATCTATAAGGGAACTGTAAGATTTTGCTACTATAATTTGAGTAATATGAATAAGAAACGGTAACAGATTATTGTAAGAATATAATTTATTTTCTGTCTTTGAAGTTTAATTTCTGTATATGTGTTTAGATAAGCACACATTACTAATTCTTAAAATGTTACATTACTCTGAGCCTCCAAAATCAATTTGACATTAGGATAGTATAATCACTGTTAGTAACTACGAATTTAGCAAAACAGTTTTATATCTCAAAACTTGACCCAGATATCATGATATTTATAATATCTGATTCCAAGATTTATAAAATTATAATTTATAAAGATGTCATTTATTTAACTCATTTAAATTATACACACAAATTTACATTTATATTCTTTTAAATATTAGCATAATAATTTGATCTGTAAGAGAACTGTAAGAGATTTAAGTTCTTTAATTTAGATTTATTGTTAAGGAAATGGAAAACCTCATGTGATCTAAAAAACCATGTGTGCATTTTTATTTCTCACTTTTGTAAAATCAGGGAGAAGTCCCATAGACATTTTAAGTCTCAAATTTTTGACCAAATTAACTTATCCTATGATTTACCTTGCTTGTGGCTCAGATGGTAAAGTGTCTGTCTACAATACGGGAGACCTAGGTTCAGTCCCTGGGTCGGGAAGATTCCCTGGAGAAGGAAATGGCAACCCACTCCAGTACTCTTGCCTAGAAAATCCCATGCTCAGAGGAGCCTGGTGCAGGCTACTGTCCATGGGGTCACAAAGAGTCAGACACGACTGAGCGACTCACTTTCTTTCACTTTAGAAGAGGCCCATGAAGCCTATCCCACTAATGTAAAGGCCCTTTCTCTTGTGAGCATCATTTCCCTGGCACCTGTGGTACATTCAGCCCCTATGTGGGTAACAGACAACTTCTGCAACCATTCTGCTTTGGCAACAACTCCATTCTGCTATATCTCAATTTCTAGTTCATATCAGAAAACTCATCTCACACTCAGCTGTAAATTAAACATGCATTTTTAGAAAAGAAAAATACACTCAGACAGCTGTTCTGAGCTCCCCAAGAGTTCATGCTCTAGGACAGCAGGTCTTCCTCACTGAGGAATGGTGGCTTTCTTGGGTGATACCTTTTGAGTGGCAGTTTTCTTACCGTGATCCTGTAGCACAGGAGAGCTTAACTCCACTGGGTCTCAACTCGTGAATGAAGCTGTAGCAGCTTCCGTCAGATAAAATTCTACCCTGACCACCTCTTGAACTGAGATAACTTATTCTAGGAGCGTAGATTCCTTCCTCTCAGACCCATTGCCTAAGGACCATTTTATGGACCAGTGTCCCATGACAACTCATAAGAGCCACAGAGAGCAATCAATAAGAACAACAAAAGAATAAAAATTATAATGTGCCTACTTTAAAGGGGCTTTGGACGTTTTCAGCCAAGGGCCTCATTTTAGTGGCAACATTAAGAGACTGGTTCTCCAGCAAGACCTGAAAGTAAGTGAGTGCATCTTCTCTGTTTTGCTGGTTCATTATTTAGGGGTTGAGTATGGAGTCACAAACCTCAGCTCTCACCTTCCCTTTTGACTGAGTCACTGGTGATTGATATTGCGTATTAATAATAATAAGACAGGGCCTTCAAACTCTAGAAAAAAATTATACATTTTTATTACCGTAATGTGAGATGAGAGTACTGATAAATCTTTTTTCTGATTTAACAAAATTCTTTCAATATTTGTAACATTTAGGAATTCCAAAATATCAATTTGAGTATTGAAAGAAAGACATTATTATACAGAGCAATCAAAATTACAGACTTAAAAGCATTTAATGGTTTTTCTCATAAGACATAGCAACAATCGGTAAGGTTCAGGTACCCTATAAGATTCCCTTGTTATGATAAAACAATAAAACACAGCAAAACTGTTCTTACAAAATATTTTCTGATTTATGATACCATCTGCTTTTCTTTGCAGATGCAAGGGAAAGAGGGATCATTTTCTTTTTATGAGGCTGATATTTCATTCATCAAGCATTAGGAGGTCCATAGCTGAAATTCTATTAATTGGCACAAAGAAAAGAGATTAAGAAACTCAAACTTATAATATGGAAAAGATAAGAGCAAAATAGATTATAAACAAAGGGACTCTAGGGCATGTACTGTTTATATCTCCAATCAGAAGCATTTTTTAACGTTTCAGTACCACTTCTATTTCTTGATTCATAAATGAGCTACATTTTGTTTCATGTCCAGCAAGTTATAGTGCCTGCTTTAAATTGGTAATTATTAGTTATTACTCTTCAGGGTTCCCCCTCATATGTATGCTTGATCAAATTCAACAGGATTACAGCATTTAAAATACCTTATGTAAAGCAATACATTTAGTATACCTCTGTCATGTAATTTCCGTATGTTCATTTAATCTAGGATTACAAGGGCTAGATAGTCTACCTTTTGAACTCTTCTAAAACTGTGTATCATGGCAACACACATGATTGCAGCAATTATTTAGACTTAATTCTATAAATTTAATTTTTAATCAGTGTGTACTGCTAGTTTTTTGGTTTTGTTTTCTTAAACTTACCTTTCTCACTATATAAAATCTTAATTTTGATTCATTGCACCATTGGCTAGTACAATTTTAAACTAATGTTTTCATGCAGTGTGTGTGAATGATACATTTGCCAACATCCTTTATATCCTTGGATTGCCTTCATAGATGAATGACAGCATATCTGGGTCTCAGGCCTCCACTGTGTTCTGCACACTTTGACTTAGCTACATTACTTTCTAACATCTAGGTTTCTAAAGAGAAGTCTGGGAATAATCTGCCACTTCAGCTGCACCTTCCCAGACTTTCTCACTAGTGTTCTCAGAATTTTTTAAAATTAGTTTTACATTTTGTTACTTTCAACCCTGATGCTAGGAAAGATTGATGGCAGGAGGTGAAGGGGATGACAGAGGACCAGATGGTTGGATGGCATCACTGACTCAATGGACATGAGTTTGAGCAAGCTCCAGGAGTTGGCAACGGACAGGCAAGGCTGGCATGCTTTAATCCATGGGGTTTGCAAAGATTCAGTCACAAGAGCAACTGAGCAACTGAACTGAACTTTTGAACTGCTAGAAACCTTTGTTTTTTCCCTGTCAGAAATGATTTCTTTCAATTTTTAAAAATGACTTCAGGGCTCACTCTCTTGCATGTTCTGTCTCTGTGTCTCTTTTTTAAGAGCATCTGATAGTCTTGAGAGTCCCTTGGACTGCAAGGAGATCCAACCAGTCCATTCTAAAGGAGATCAATCCTGGGAGTTTATTGGAAGGGCTGAAGCTGAAGCTGAAACTCCAATACTTTGGCCACCTCATGCAAAGAGCTGACTCATTGGAAAAGACCCCAATGCTGGGAGGGATTGGGGGCAGGAAGAAAAGGGGTGACAGAGGATGAGATGGCTGGATGGCATCACCAACTCGATGGACATGAGTCTGAGTGAACTCCGGGAGTTAGTGATGGACAGGGAGGCCTGGTGTGCTGCGATTCATGGGGTCGCAAAGAGTCGGAC
>SJYX01001267.1:369976-399693 GCA_006410675.1 Oreotragus oreotragus | reverse complement strand
TTTTTTTTTTTTTGGTTGATTGAACCCATGTGAAGCAGTCTCACTTCTGATGTGCTATTCTTGTTTCACAGAATCTGCTTTGTCCTATACATTTAAAATGTGAAAGAAGCCTTTCTAAACATTTTCTTCTTTTTCCTAGTTTTGTTTTTTATACTTGTGCTTATTTTCTGTCCCTTAGTATAGTGTATCTTTTTCTGCTAAGCTTTAATATTTTATCCACTGATCCCATAATATTGGAATATCTTTTCTGTCTGGAAGAGCTCTTATCCATACATAGTTTATAAGATTTCCCTTGTTTCCCTAACTGCCTTGTTGGCTGCTGATACAGTATCTTTTTGCATTAATCTACTCAGGATCCCATAATAAAATACCCAAAATAGCACAGACTGACAAGCTTAGAAAACACAAATTTATTACAGTTCTGGCAGCTGGAAGGTCGAGATCAAATGCTGGCAGAGTTGGTTTCTGGTGAGGCCTCTCTCTCTTGCTTATAGATGGCTGCCTTCTTGTTTTGTCTTCACGTGGCCTTTTTGGGCATGTACTCACTCCTGGTGTCTCTTCCTCCTCTTATGAGGACACCAGTTCAGTTGAATTAGGGAGTCTATTCCTATAACCTCTTTAACCTTAATTACCTCCTTAGAGGCCCCATATGCAGGGTACATCATGAGAAACGCTGGACTGGAAGAAACACAAGCTGGAATCAAGATTGCCAGGAGAAATACCAATAACCTCAGATATGCAGATGACACCACCCTCATGGCAGAAAGTGAAGAGGAGCTAAAAAGCCTCTTGATGAAAGTGAAAGAGGAGAGTGAAAAAGTGGGCTTAAAGCTCAACATTCAGAAAACGAAGATCATGGCATCGGGTCCCATCACTTCATGGGAAATAGATGGGGAAACAGTGGAAACAGGGTCAGACTTTATTTTGGGGGGCTCCAAAATCACTGTAGATGGTGACTGCAGCCATGAAATTAGAAGACGCTTACTCCTTGGAAGAAAAGTTATGACCAACCTAGATAGTATACTCAAAAGCAGATACATTACTTTCCCGACTAAGGCCCGCCTAGTCAAGGCTATGGTTTTTCCTGTGGTCATGTATGGATGTGAGAGTTGGACTGTGAAGAAGGCTGAGCACTGAAGAATTGATGCTTTTGAACTGTGGTGTTAGAGAAGACTCTTGAGAGTCCCTTGGACTGCAAGGAGATCCAACCAGTCCATTCTGAAGGAGATCAACCCTGAGATTTCTTTGGAAGGAATGATTCTAAAGCTGAAACTCCAGTAGTTTGGCCACCTCCTGCGGAGAGTTGACTCATTGGAAAAGACTCTGATGCTGGGAGGGATTGGGGGCAAGAGGAAAGGGGACGACCGGGGATGAGATGGCTGGACAGCATCACGGACTCAATGGACGTGAGTCTGAGTGAACTCCGGGAGATGGTGATGGACAGAGAGGCCTGGCGTACTGCGATTCATGGGGTCGCAAGGAGTAGGCACGACTGAGCGACTAAACTGAACTGAGAGGCCCCATCTGCAAATGCTGTCATACTGGACAGGGAACATACAAATTTGGGGAGTGCAATTCAGTCCATAACAACTTTTCAGAACAAGCTGAGATTTTTCAGCTTTAGGTCATGTTCCAGGTCATCCACTAAGGACTAATTCTGGACTGAGGAAGGAGCTGCTCCTGTTCAGCCTACCTTTCTGTACCCTGATTTTGATGTAGAGAACCAATTCTCAAGGGACTCAAGTTGATAAGTCCTTGATTAAAGGGAATAAGTAGAACAAGTCCATGTTCCAGAAATGCTACTGCCTGACTCTGCTTACAAATAGCTGACATTACTCTCAGCCATGTTTAAAGCCCAAGTTGTATGTAAATACGAGTCTCTAAAAATAAGTGCTCTACATGCACTTTTATTTTCTTGTTTCCCTTCCTCTTTTAAGAAATACTTAATTTTATTTCTAATTTACTTCTTATTTTCACTGTTAAGGACAGAGTTACTCAGAAAACACAGATTGGCTGCCATGAATAAATGAAATCTTGACAGTAGTTGATGGTTGGTTCAGCTTTCACCCCTGGTTTCATGCCCATCTCAGTTCTGTTTCAGAAGTCAAAGTGTGCAAGGATACAGCCATCCTTCCGTCTACCTTCTTCATGTTGTTAAAAGAAATTCCTCCCAGATTAAAAAAAAAACAAAAACAGCTTATTCTTTGAAAATAATTTTTGAATGCTTTCATACATATTTGGAGAAGGAAATGGCAACCCACTCCAATATTCTTGCCTGGAGAATCCCAGGGATCGGGGAGCCTGGTGGGCTGCCGTCTATGGGGTCACACAGAGTCGAACACGACTGACGTGACTTAGCAGCAGCAGCAGCAGCATACATATTTTGTAGGGAATTGGGGAGGTAGGGATGGGAGAGACAAGCTTCCTCCCCTCCCCTTCCTAACTGTCAGAGCCCTGTGCTTTAGATAAATCACCCTCATTCTGTGTAGGGAAGCTGGGTTTCAGAACAGGTCCCGAAGACTGGGAAACCACACCCTGTGGCTGAGTAAGTTGGGGTTATAATTCTTTTCTGAGGAGTGATCATTTCTACTTTTCTGTATCATTTTCCAGCTTGGAATCCTGCGACCTAACTACGGTTTGTTGTCTGAATATCTCTAAGGCTCTTGTGAGAAGCCAGAGCCTGTTGTCTCTGAATCTGTCAACTAATAACCTGTTGGATGATGGAGTGAAGCTGTTGTGCGAGGGCTTAATGCATCCAAAGTGTAACCTGGAGAAACTGTCGTGAGTCTTTCTGTACTGTTTTCTACAGAGACATTTTGTTTAGTTGTTTGTTTGTTTGTGTGTTTGTTTTTACTTATGAACTGAGTGGGGAAACTGTGTTTTGATATTAATTGGCTCATTTGTCAATCTTGGATGACCACCTCCTTCCCCCTTTCACTTGACTTTTAGACATTTCTTTTGTTTATGATAGATGTCTTATTTTCATTCTTTTCCAGCCTTCTTCTCTGTCCTCTTGTATTTTGTTTCACCATACCTTGTCCATGGCTGCAATGGAATTCGTGATTTAAGTAGATTTGATGAGGTTGTTTCTATAGTAGAGATGTAGAGGTTGTTAGTACCAGCTAACTTCCCTCTAAAAGGGGAGAGAAGCATGCACTTTGGAACTTGACTGACCCCTCTTCATCTGTGTTTCTGCTTCAGCTTAGAAAGCTGTGGCCTCACAGTAGCTTGTTGTGAGGATCTGTCTTTGGTTCTTATCAGCAACAAAAGGCTGACACATTTATGCTTGGCGGACAACATCTTGGGAGATGGTGGAGTAAAGCTTTTGAGCGAGGCCTTGAAACATCCACAGTGCATTCTGCAGAGCCTAGTGTAAGTGTCTACTAGTTTTTAAAATATATATATATGTATTGTTATTTGCTTGGCCATGCTGGGTCTTAGTTGTGGCATTCGGGATCTTTGATCCTCATTGCAGCATGTGAACTCTTAGTTGCAGCTTGTGGGATCTGGTTCCCTGACCAGGGATCAAACCCAGGCTCCCTGTGTTGGGAGTGCAGAGTTGTAGCCACTGGACCACTAGGGAAGTCCTAGTGCCTGCTAGTTTTCATCATTCCCATGTAATAACATTTTGAAATATATTTAAACTAGGAAAATATTTTGGACATATTATGACCCTTGCTTTTTCCCTCTTGTCTACAATGATGAAGATGATGAGGGTGATGATATTAATAATTGCCATATATTGTGACCCTACTCTATGCTGGGCCCTGCGCAAAATTTAACCTGCAGAGAAGTACCCGTTGGTGTCAAATTGGTCACCTGAGTTCTAAGTACCTCACTGAATAGGTGAGGATTGTGAGACTTAGAAAGGTTATGCAACTTGCATAATGCTTACAAGAAAATGATGTATTTAGAATTAAAGTCCACCCATCCAATTCTATATTCTGGGCTCCAAACACTTAAATATGTATCACTACCATTAAACAAAGATAGTATTCCATGGTATGGCTGGGTTATGATGTGACAATACCGTTCATTGCTATTAGGTAATGTGAGAAGTATCTGAGTTCGTGTTGCTGCATAGGATGAGAGAAGACAACACTTCAAAATGATGATTTTGTTTGATTTTTGGTCAGCTCACAGGCACCCACTTTTTGAGCTTTTTCACCTTTCCAATTTGCTTCAAATGCTGAATGTCCATAGAATGGTCAACATTGGGCAACTTCTCATGTAGTTGTAAGAGGATCAGCTTCGATGATTGCCAGCCACTATGCTCCTCATCTTCAAGGCTCTTGTCGCCTTCGCACAGACTTCTTGAACCACCACTGCACTGTACATTCATTAGCAGTTCCTGGGCCAAATGTGTTGTTGATGTTGTGAGTTGTCTCCGCTGCTTTATGATCCATTTTGAACTTAAATAAGAAAATTGCTCGAATTTGCTTTTTGTCTAACATCGATTCCATAGTCTAAAATAAATATAAAATAACCAGCAATTGATAAGTCATTAGCAAACAAAACATAAAGAAATGTGCATTAAAAAGATGTATAACATAATCACATTTATTTAAGAATGTATTCCAATATCAAATGGCAAATTTCAACAATGCAAAACCCGCAATTACTTTTGCACCAACCTATACAAGATTCTTTATTAATTAGTTGAAAATAACTTTTAAAATTATTTGTGTTGAACATCTTTTCAAATTTTTTGGTTTCTACTATTCTAGAAATTTCCTCTTCCTAGGCTTAGCTTTCCCCTGATTTTTTTGTTATATCTATTATGGTTATTAATGTTACATCTACATTCTCACTATTATTTTTATATATTATAAATAACATACCTGTTGTATTTCTAACTTTCTTTACGGTTATTTTTAGAATATAGAAGTTTAAAACTTTCGTGAAGTTGAATTATCTTCCCCTTCATGACTTAATAGAATTGTTTAATACATTAAAAAAAACTCACTTCTGTCATCTTTTTCATACTCATTGTGGCTTGTGAAAGTCAGCCTGCCAGGCTCCTCTGTCCATGGAATTCTCCAGGCCAGAACACTGGAGTGGGTAGCCATTCTCTTCTCCGGGGGATCTTCCCAAGGATCGAACACAGGTCTTCCACATTGCAGGCGGATTCTTTACCATTTGAGCCACCATGGCTTAATTTTTAACACTTATTCCAAATTAATTTTGTCATAAGATTTAAATTTACCTTGCCCTACATATTAAGGGACATTAAATGTCCCCTACATAAAGTAAAGGACATTAACCCTAAATCATTTATGGCATAATGTATCTTTTCCCTTCTGATTGAAAATGCCACATTTAGTATGTACAGAAAGTCCTCATTTAATTATGATTCTGCCCATTCTACTCCATTTGCCTGCTCCTCTGCTCCACAGAGCTACTTCTGTAATAGGACACTATATTTATGTACAATGTAGGGAAGTTAGCATGTTCTTTTTAGTAAGAAAAATTCTGAAGAACAAGAATCCAGTTTGAAGCCAAATTTGGCACAAACCTAAGGATCCCAAGTGAGACAGCCAAAGAGGCAATGAGGAAGGAGGGTATTTGATCTGAGATAGATGGAGGGTTGGCAAGAAGATAGGGGATTAGAAACCTCTTCAAAGGTGTACAAATCTAAGTAGTAGAGCAGTGATTCCATCTTCCCTCACATTGTCCACCCACAGGCTGAGGCGCTGCCATTTCACGTCACTCAGCAGTGAATCTCTCTCAACCTCTCTCCTGTACAACAAGAGCCTGATGCATCTGGATCTGGGGTCAAACTGCCTACAAGATGATGGAGTAAAGCTTCTGTGTGATGCCTTTCGGCATCCAAGTTGCAATCTTCAAGACCTGGAGTAGGTGTTCTGTGACCTTATTTTTGTGTAGCTTTAAGTACTGTGAGGGCAGGGGAGATGGGAAAAGAATTCTGAGAGCAGAGTATCTGTCAGAGAAGAATACGCAGCTAATTCTCTCTCATCCTGCATGAGAAAGGCTGGAGGAGTCTATTCATCAGATTTTTGTTAAACAATTACTACAGTAATTACAGTCAACTTCCCTCATTCCCTCAGTTAAGGAGGGTCAGAGACCTCAGGATGAACTGTATATAGCCATTTCATTTTTGCCTCGGTTGTGCTTCAGGAGTCTGTTGTGTGTCTTCTACCTAAATCCAGGAAGCTGAATTGTGCTTTACTAGTTTTTCTTTCTTAAACTCGGGTTTATACCTAGGTCAACTTTGAAAGAAACTGGGAATGAAGTTTTTAAGAATATCCAAGAATCCAATCATTCTTAAGCAGCAACCATTTTTAATTCCATTATAGTCTGTCTTACTCTGGGAGTGGGTACACAAACATTTGCATTATATGTGTATGTATAATTGTGATTACATGACTTTAAGGTTTCCTTTTTATGTGATCGTATTTCAGATAAATGTAGTATTTCATTGAAATACATATAATTATTTATTTTAATGGCTACATAATACATAGTATTTCATTAGGTGAATATTGTGGCTCAAGTGAAGCAAGATAAGAAATCTCACTTTCCCACTAGGGCCTCCCATGGGACTAGTGGCCTGGGTGAGTCATTAGGGGTCTAAGTCCAACACTGTTTTCCTAGAAATGAAGATCAATGGTATACCTAGAAGGGTTTGGCCAGGTTGGATTGACTTACGATAACCAAATTTTCAAATGAGTTTAAGAGTTGATTGTCATTTCTATAAACCCTGAGGTGATTGAACTCTTGGATTCAATAAGTACCTGTACTTCCTCTGAGAAAATGTATATGATATGGGTTACGATGTGATTTTCTGGTTTCTTTTATTATTATTCAGCTGGAAGACAGATATTTACTTCATGGAGTTTATCATTAAATCCAGTGCCTTCATTTCAGCTGCAGAGATATAATTTCTATGTGACCTATGCACACAAGTTGTTTGCTTAGCCTGCATTTTTCTCCTAAGCATTGCTGTAAACACATAGACAAATTTGTGCCTTCTTAGCCACTTTCAAAGCCTCTGCAGGCATGCCTATTCTCTCAAGCAATCTTTACATCAGATATGAACTAGATGCTCAGAGAACTAAAGGCTATCTCTAAGGTTATACTCTTGTCCTAAGGTAACTTACAAAGTGCTGACAGCAGGGAAATAAATATAAAGCCAATTATAATAGATTCCATATGCTGTTATAAGGATGTGGCAAAAGTCCCAAGGAGCGAGGAATGGAACAGAGGAAACTTATTTAATTTAGGCTTGAAAGATAAAGAGGATTTTGTTATGTGCAGATATTCTAGGCAGAGAGAAAAGATGGGGAATGCAGGTAGATGTGATATGTTTGGGGTAGGGTAAATGGATGTGTATGGTTGGAAAATAGGGTGGGGACAAAATACGGAAAGAGAAAGAAAGACCAGATCATGAATGCTCTTGAATGTCCTACAAAGGACTTGAAGGAAATACCTTTTTGTATGTAGCTTGCTTCTTTCTTCTTTGGAAACAGTACTTTTAGATTCCTTAACTGCATTTTAATTTCAAAAATATATTAGGAACTGAAGGCATAGAGATCTGTGGATTCCTCAGGAAAATTGTATCTGATCCTTTTTTTTTTTTTTTGGCAGAAGTAGAAATAAGTGTTTATACCCTTGACCTGGGAAGCTTACTAGAAAACAACCTATTTGTGGGAGAAAGCAGTTTTACCTGTTGGTTTTTTCTTGCTTATTAAGCAATCCCACCTGTTTTTAGTGGTTTAACATTAGACCTTCCTGTGTGCATCCTAAGTTATAGATAGGAAAGGCTTAGGGAAAAAAAGGCTCACCTGGGTGTTCCTTCCAGGAATAAACTAATAAAGCCTCACAACTGAAAATCTCACTTCTCTTTTTTATTTCTCACAGATTGATGGGCTGTGTTCTCACTAGTGCATGTTGTCTGGATCTGGCTTCTGCTATTTTGAACAACCCAAACTTGCGGAGCCTGGACCTCGGGAACAATGACTTGCAGGATGATGGAGTGAAATTTCTGTTTGAGGCTTTGAGACATCCAAACTGCAATATTCAGAGGCTTGGGTGAGTTCAGTTTTCCTTAGGAAAATGATACCTATTTGGTGGCTTGTATACCTAGAAGAAATTTAGTATATGCAGAATGGGTGAAAAATTAATGGGGCTAGAAGGTAAATTATTCTCAAAAATAAAAATCTGAATTTCAAATATATAAATCGGTGTATTACATGTTCTTAGCATAGAAGCCACACTTCACATTTCTTTTTGTTCCCCTTAGTGCTTTGGACACGGTATATATTAAGTAAATAGTGCTTAATTTAGGTCTTCTATGTTCTATTATCCTTCAGATATTCCATCTGTCCTTGAATTAATTTTTATTAGTAAATCAAAGGTTTTACTAATTATTTTCTACCTGGAAAAATGCCGTCTGTGGTCTCAAGGAACTTGTAATCTAACAAAATCTCATCCTATGTTCTGAGTACTTTTTATGTTGAATAATGTTTAAATTTTTATTTTCTTTAAATCTTGAACAGATTGGTATTGGCTAGTACATTTTTACTTACACAGCATAAATTATTGACCTCTGGGTCAAATTTGCTCTACATGTGGAAAGCCTAGACACTATGATATATCTTCCTGGCTCTTCTAAGAAAGTGTTGCTTTTTCTGTTTCCATTGACAATTTACAAATACACACATACAAATACATATAAATTATATATATATATATATATATATATATATATATTTCACAATACTTTTGGGTCTGACTTTTAATTTTATTCTGCCTGTTTTAGCCAGTTACTGTTTAATGCATCCTGCCAGGAGAGTGGGGTCCTATCAGAGACAGAGGACTTGATTACTCAGAGGATAGCCACATAAGCACTGGGCATGTTTGTTTCCATTGACAATTTACAAATACACACATACAAATACATATAAATTATATATATATATATATATATATATATATATATTTCACAATACTTTTGGGTCTGACTTTTAATTTTATTCTGCCTGTTTTAGCCAGTTACTGTTTAATGCATCCTGCCAGGAGAGTGGGGTCCTATCAGAGACAGAGGACTTGATTACTCAGAGGATAGCCACATAAGCATTGGGCATGTTTGTTGGCAGTTTCCCTTGTGTCGCAGATCCCACAGGGTCGATGTGTAGGACTCGGATGGATGCCTGCACAGGCAGTTGTTGCATTCCAGGAGAGGAACCTTGAGGTTGGGGGACCCATCATTTCTTAGTAAGCAGTGAGCAAGCCTGCCCTTTGTCCTGGAGGGAGACATTTCTTTATCCCTCAAGGTTGCTCACTGCACACACATCCCAGGAAACGATCAGGTAATGTCGTCAAGACCTTGCATTTTTGTCAGTAAAACATGTAGGAGGCTGACACAGCCATAGAAGAATGTCTCCCAACAATTTCCAGCAATTTTTCTACACAACAGAAAAAGTTTTCTACAGAAGTCTTGGCTTCTGGTGAATTTTCACACAGATATGCCACTCCACCTGCCACTCTGATTAGTCAGACCAGCAAAGGCTGGGACCAAATTTGTTCAGTTTGTCTCTATGCCATTTAATTAAGGTCACTATCAACAGGACTCCAAGCACAAGATGAGGCCAATTTGCAGTATTGATTTAAATCATGCCCCAGGGCCCTGGGCTTTGCCAGCTGAGTAACAATAAAAGGAACAATGTGTCCAATTTTCTGTTATAATTCAAGAAAGGGAATTTAGAATGACCTGCTGCTCCTGGTCTCATTGGCAATAAGGAGGCAAAAGATGGGCCAGAAGCAATGCTTTCACCGTTAAAGAGCCATTCAGTGGCCTACACTTCCCCACCTGCAAACATATAACCTGAAGGTGCACAGGTGGCCCCACTGTGGGGTTTGTTGTTATATTTGATTTGGGTCACCATTGCCTTGCTTTGGTTATATCGGGCAGGCAGTGCCACTGAGGAGTTACAGCTGCTTTGTTTGCCATATGTGGCATAATCCCAGCTGTTCCAGCATTAAGAGAATTTCTCTTAGTGACTTTGCATCAGACAGATTGAAACAAGTTCATACCAGTTGCCCTGTGAAAGGGATCTTACATTTGGGGTTTGCCTTTGACAGCCACAGGCATAACAGAATAGTTGAGGACCTGCCATGTCCATGTGAGATTTTCTGTTTTCATAGCATGTAGACAGGCATGACAACTGGGCAGTGGGTCCAGGTGCCCGCTGCTGCTTGACTCAAGCAAACCACGTAATTATTTGTCAGGTGGCAGTGTTGGATCCAGGGTGACAAAGAGAACCATGGTGGTTCTTCCCACTTCCTGAACCTCTCAGGTTCTAACGTGTTCTTTCTCCAGGTATTAGTGTTGTTAGTCTTCCTCCCAGTCACGAACTCGGTGTGTCCCATCCCAGTGTCTATAACTTCACTTTTTCTCTAATCATCCCCCACCAGCACCAGGCCTACAGTCCAGAGGGATAAGGCAGGAGAGGGACAAAAGCAATTTTACAGTACTTACAGAAACCCGTTGTATCCCACATCTTGGCTTGTTGGGGAGTTGTCCAGCATTGTACTCAACCAAACGATTGTTATTTTCACGAGCTATGGCCTTGTCAGTCCAAAAGAGAATCCAGGTATCTGGTCTGAATTAAGTTTGAATCCCAAAGTCCTTTTTTGGCTGACCTGCCACCTGGAGGGTGTACCAGTCAGGGTCACCTGGAGTTGCTTTTAGGGAGAGAAAAGCATCATGCCCAAGAATGACCAGAATACAATCCTGAAACTTCAAAATAGTTTTTTATAGAAGCTGCCATCCCTTTCATCCTAATCATTACCCAGGAGGTAGCCAAAGAGAGATGAGCATTTCAGGGGATTGTCACAATTAGTGACTAAACTGCCTAAGGAACATAGACCAGGAGTTAGTGAGGGATGTAGAGTCAGTAATCTTTCTTATTTAATTTTGAGGGGCAGTCCAGAGATATATGATATTTTTTGCATATCTGAAAATATCTTAGTTTTCAATGAACCTGAATGAACACATTTGGTTGTCTTCATAATATTTTGGTTATCCTCTTGAGTTCTGAAGAGTCCACTGCCTGCTAGCATTGAATTTGGTTGTAGAAAAGTCTGAAATCAATTGGTTCTTCCCCTTTAATATCCTTACTGTTCTAAAAAAAATGGAGGAGGGGGACTATATATCCTTTGAATTTTTCCTTTGGCCTTTGTTGAATTTTCTTTAATAATAATACTTTTCTGGGGAAATGATGTGCCACTTAAGTATGTAAGATTGTGCTTTTGGGGGGGGATAGGCTTTCCTATCTTTAGTTTCTGCTTATCTATTTGACTTAAGTTTTTCAGGATTACTAATTATGCTTATGTTGGATCTCTTTCGTTTTTCTGTAATTATGGATAATTCTTTATATTCTTTAATCTTTTAAAACTCACTCTTCTTTTGCTGGATCTTTCTAACTCATGCTACATATTCCTAAGTGTATTTTTAGCAGTTGTGACTTCTTTTAATGTGGCCTTCATTCTATAATTTTTTTCTTCTGTTACTTTTCAGCTCTGCCAAATCATATTTTAAACATTTTATTTATAAAATATATAGAAAAGTAAATAAAACTAATGTTTTTTAAAAAGGAAATATGTAATAATCATGGTCAGGTTCAGATATTGAATTTTCCCAGTAAACTAAACTCCCCTCAGTTATCCCTCCCAAATCACAACAACTTCTCTCCTGTTCAAGAAGTAAACATTATCCTGATTTTTATAGCAGTAATTTGTGTTTTCCACTATAGATTTATATAATATATGTAATCATAAACAATACATTTGAATTTTGCTTGATTTTGAACTTTCTATTCAGGGAAATCATACTTTATGTATTCTTTTATGTTTTTTTTTTTTTTTTTTTGCTTAATGTTATGATTGTAAGAGTCATCTAGTTGTTTCATGTGGCTGTTTTTACTCATTTTTATTGCTATGAAATATTCCAATAAATGACTGTACTACCAACTATTGCTAACCTGAAACAAATAGACTGTCAGATATTTCTCTGGCAAAAATGGATTTATTCAGGATCCGCAGAGAATTGTAATTTGGGGTCTGCAACCATGATGAGCCATGTGCAAGTCTCTACATGGCAAGGAAGGAGAACCTGTTTACAGAGAGGAAAAGGAAGCTGGAGGGGCTGCAGCAAACCAAGAGTCTGGCTTTTCACTGGCTGAGTCCTTGCCAGGAAAGAAGGCCTTGTTGGGCTGCGCTATCTTTGCGGGGTGTGAGAGCTCCCCCTTCTGGTCTCCCAACTCTATTTAATTGAGGTTTGTGTTTATTATAGGTTTCTTCTGTGCTGTGCTGGGCTTAGTTGCTCAGTCTATTTAGTTGGTGGACTTTGGGATTGTTTTCTTTAATGATTAGTGCTGCTATGAGTATTTTAAAACATGAATTGTAAGACATGTGTTTACACATTTATCTCCAGTAAATAATGTCCGACTTTTTGCGACCCCATGGACTGTAGCCTGCCAGGCTCCTCTGTCCATGGGATTCTCAAGGCAAGAATACTGGAATGGGTTGCCATTTCCTTCTCCACAGGATCTTCCTGACCCAGGGATCTAACTCGGGTCTCCTGCATTGCCAGAGGAGTTAAAAAGCTACCCACTCCAGTATTCTGGCCTGGAGAATTACATGGACTGTATAGTACATGGGGTCTTAGCATTGGACATGACTGAGCAACTTTCAATTTCACTTTCTTTACCACTAGCACCACCTGGGAAGCCTATTTTAATACATGGATTGTAAGACAGGTATGTACACATTTATCTACAGTAAATAATTAGGAGTGGAATTATTATATTATCGGGAATATCTCCAAGGATTATACCCATTATGCTACCACTGGCAGTGTGTAAGAGTGCTTGTTACTCTATTCTTATCAATTTTGTCAGACTTAATTTTTAAAATTTTAGCCAATCAAGTGTGGTTTTAGCATAAGACTGTGTAGAACTGGAATTATTTCTTCCTTGAACTTGGCAGAAATTTCTGGTGAACTTCTGGCAAGTGATGTTAGCCATTTCACCTGAAATTTAAAACTTACTGGCAAGTGTCTGTTATTATCTGCTTAATTTCTAAGTCATATCTAGTGTTTAGATAGCCATGTTTCATTAATTACTATATTTTTCTGTTTTTGTTGAGTTAATTTTGCCATTATTTTTCTAAATTCTTGAGTTGGATGTTTATCTCATAAATATTTCCTTCTTTTCCAATAGACTTCATTAAGTCACTAAGTTCATCCTACAAATTTTGATATCATATGTGGTATTTTTGTTACTTTTGAGTTTAAAATATTTAACATGGTTTTGTTCTTCAACATATGGATTATTCTACAGTGTACTACTTCATTTTCAAACATAAGGGTTTCATATTATCTTCTTATATTTAACCTCTGGCACTGTAGTCTGAGAATATACTGTACATGATTTCAGTGTTTAAAAAGTTGTTGACACTTGTTTCATGGCCCTTATATAGTCAGCTTTTAATATGTGTTCCATAGTGCACTTGGAAAGATTATGAAGAGTTGTGGGTTGCAGTATTTGTATCAGTTAAGATTGTTATTTCTGTTGTTTAAATCATCTGGTATTTTTAATGATTTTTTCCAGATAATTCTATTATTGTGAAAAATATGTTAAAATCTCTGCTATGGTTACAGATCTGTGTATTTCACTTGATAGTTCTGTTGGTTTTTATTTTCTGTATTTGAGGCTTCTATTAGTGACCACAAATTTAGAACGACTATTTCCTGATGAATTCTTGATAGAGTTTTATGTCTCATAATGCTTTTATTCTTACACAGCTTTTATGCCTTATGTCTCTCATGCTTTTACCATGAAGTTTATTTTGTGTGACATTTATGTACCTTGTGTCATAATTATTGGGACTGTTGCCCCACCACCTCTTCTTTATCCATTCATCTGTTGATGGACATCTAAGTTACGTCCATGTCTTGACTATTATAAAAAGCGCTATTATGAATATAAGAGTGCATGTATCTTTTCAAATTATAATTTTGTCTGTATATATGCCTGGGAGCAGGATTGCTGGATCATATGGTAATCATATTTTTAGTTTTCTGAGGAACCTCTCTACTCTTTTCCATAGTGGCTGTACCAGTTTACATTCCCACCAACAATGTAGGAGGGTTCTCTTTTCTTCACACTCTCTCCAGCGTCTATTATTTGTAGAGTTTTAAATGACGGCCATTCTTCTGTTGTCAGGTGGTACCTCATTGTAGTTTTGATTTGCATTTGTCTGACAATTAGCCATGTTGAGTATCTTTTCAGGTGCCTATTGGCCATCTGTATGTCTTTGGAGAAACATCCATTTAGGTCTTCTGCCATCTTTTCATTGGGTTGTCTTGTTGTTGAGTTGTATGAGCGGTCCATATATTTTGGAAATTAAGTCCTTGTTGGTCACATCATTTGCAAATATATTCTCCCATTCTGTAGCTTGTCTTTATATATGTACATACATATATATATATATATACACATATACATACATACATATCTATCTATCTATAAAGTGAAGTGAAGTCGCTCAGTCGTGTCCGACTCTTTGCGACCCCATGGACTGTAGCCTACTAGGCTCTTCTGTCCATGGGATTTTCCAGGCAATACTCCTGGAGTGGATTGCCATTTCCTTCTCCAATCTATCTATCTATCTATCTAGCATTAATTAGTTTATAGGTTTGGGGGACTTTTTTACATACACATTCATGTCATCTGTGAACAAAGATGTTTTTATTTATTCCTTTTCAATATGTAGATCTTTATTGTTTATTCTTTATCTCTTTTTCTTGCTTGTGGTGCTAGATAAAAATTCCAGTATGATGCTATGATTGATGGGAAAGGACATTGTTATCATCTTCCAAATTTTAAGGTGAAAGAATCATTTCTCACCACTAAGTATGTTGTTTGCTATTGGGTTTCTTTGTAGAGATGCTCTATAAAGTTGAGAAATCTCTCATCCTTTCCTGGTCTGCTGAATGTTTTTGTCATGATTGAGTGTTGAATTTTGTTAAATGTATTTCTGCATTAATTGGTGCAATCATATAATTTTTGTTCCTTAGCCCCTTTATGGTGAAAGCTTGATAAATAATTTAGAAAATATTCCTTGTTACTATTTTCTGGGAGATATTTTGCATGTAGAATGTGCCATGTGTATTTCATCATGTTTACTCCCCCATTTCAACTTGTAGAGTCTTGAGGCAATCTTTCCTGACTCTTTCCCTTGAGGACCTTGTGTGGTTAACCACTCTTGAAAGTGGTCCTTCCCACTCCGTCTGCACACACANTTTTTTGCTTAATGTTATGATTGTAAGAGTCATCTAGTTGTTTCATGTGGCTGTTTTTACTCATTTTTATTGCTATGAAATATTCCAATAAATGACTGTACTACCAACTATTGCTAACCTGAAACAAATAGACTGTCAGATATTTCTCTGGCAAAAATGGATTTATTCAGGATCCGCAGAGAATTGTAATTTGGGGTCTGCAACCATGATGAGCCATGTGCAAGTCTCTACATGGCAAGGAAGGAGAACCTGTTTACAGAGAGGAAAAGGAAGCTGGAGGGGCTGCAGCAAACCAAGAGTCTGGCTTTTCACTGGCTGAGTCCTTGCCAGGAAAGAAGGCCTTGTTGGGCTGCGCTATCTTTGCGGGGTGTGAGAGCTCCCCCTTCTGGTCTCCCAACTCTATTTAATTGAGGTTTGTGTTTATTATAGGTTTCTTCTGTGCTGTGCTGGGCTTAGTTGCTCAGTCTATTTAGTTGGTGGACTTTGGGATTGTTTTCTTTAATGATTAGTGCTGCTATGAGTATTTTAAAACATGAATTGTAAGACATGTGTTTACACATTTATCTCCAGTAAATAATGTCCGACTTTTTGCGACCCCATGGACTGTAGCCTGCCAGGCTCCTCTGTCCATGGGATTCTCAAGGCAAGAATACTGGAATGGGTTGCCATTTCCTTCTCCACAGGATCTTCCTGACCCAGGGATCTAACTCGGGTCTCCTGCATTGCCAGAGGAGTTAAAAAGCTACCCACTCCAGTATTCTGGCCTGGAGAATTACATGGACTGTATAGTACATGGGGTCTTAGCATTGGACATGACTGAGCAACTTTCAATTTCACTTTACCACTAGCACCACCTGGGAAGCCTATTTTAATACATGGATTGTAAGACAGGTATGTACACATTTATCTACAGTAAATAATTAGGAGTGGAA
Organism: Oreotragus oreotragus; assembly: GCA_006410675.1. Taxonomy (NCBI): domain Eukaryota; kingdom Metazoa; phylum Chordata; class Mammalia; order Artiodactyla; family Bovidae; genus Oreotragus; species Oreotragus oreotragus. The sequence continues at coordinate 383,433 of SJYX01001267.1, read as the reverse complement.
TTATTATATTATCGGGAATATCTCCAAGGATTATACCCATTATGCTACCACTGGCAGTGTGTAAGAGTGCTTGTTACTCTATTCTTATCAATTTTGTCAGACTTAATTTTTAAAATTTTAGCCAATCAAGTGTGGTTTTAGCATAAGACTGTGTAGAACTGGAATTATTTCTTCCTTGAACTTGGCAGAAATTTCTGGTGAACTTCTGGCAAGTGATGTTAGCCATTTCACCTGAAATTTAAAACTTACTGGCAAGTGTCTGTTATTATCTGCTTAATTTCTAAGTCATATCTAGTGTTTAGATAGCCATGTTTCATTAATTACTATATTTTTCTGTTTTTGTTGAGTTAATTTTGCCATTATTTTTCTAAATTCTTGAGTTGGATGTTTATCTCATAAATATTTCCTTCTTTTCCAATAGACTTCATTAAGTCACTAAGTTCATCCTACAAATTTTGATATCATATGTGGTATTTTTGTTACTTTTGAGTTTAAAATATTTAACATGGTTTTGTTCTTCAACATATGGATTATTCTACAGTGTACTACTTCATTTTCAAACATAAGGGTTTCATATTATCTTCTTATATTTAACCTCTGGCACTGTAGTCTGAGAATATACTGTACATGATTTCAGTGTTTAAAAAGTTGTTGACACTTGTTTCATGGCCCTTATATAGTCAGCTTTTAATATGTGTTCCATAGTGCACTTGGAAAGATTATGAAGAGTTGTGGGTTGCAGTATTTGTATCAGTTAAGATTGTTATTTCTGTTGTTTAAATCATCTGGTATTTTTAATGATTTTTTCCAGATAATTCTATTATTGTGAAAAATATGTTAAAATCTCTGCTATGGTTACAGATCTGTGTATTTCACTTGATAGTTCTGTTGGTTTTTATTTTCTGTATTTGAGGCTTCTATTAGTGACCACAAATTTAGAACGACTATTTCCTGATGAATTCTTGATAGAGTTTTATGTCTCATAATGCTTTTATTCTTACACGGCTTTTATGCCTTATGTCTCTCATGCTTTTACCATGAAGTTTATTTTGTGTGACATTTATGTACCTTGTGTCATAATTATTGGGACTGTTGCCCCACCACCTCTTCTTTATCCATTCATCTGTTGATGGACATCTAAGTTACGTCCATGTCTTGACTATTATAAAAAGCGCTATTATGAATATAAGAGTGCATGTATCTTTTCAAATTATAATTTTGTCTGTATATATGCCTGGGAGCAGGATTGCTGGATCATATGGTAATCATATTTTTAGTTTTCTGAGGAACCTCTCTACTCTTTTCCATAGTGGCTGTACCAGTTTACATTCCCACCAACAATGTAGGAGGGTTCTCTTTTCTTCACACTCTCTCCAGCGTCTATTATTTGTAGAGTTTTAAATGACGGCCATTCTTCTGTTGTCAGGTGGTACCTCATTGTAGTTTTGATTTGCATTTGTCTGACAATTAGCCATGTTGAGTATCTTTTCAGGTGCCTATTGGCCATCTGTATGTCTTTGGAGAAACATCCATTTAGGTCTTCTGCCATCTTTTCATTGGGTTGTCTTGTTGTTGAGTTGTATGAGCGGTCCATATATTTTGGAAATTAAGTCCTTGTTGGTCACATCATTTGCAAATATATTCTCCCATTCTGTAGCTTGTCTTTATATATGTACATACATATATATATATATATACACATATACATACATACATATCTATCTATCTATAAAGTGAAGTGAAGTCGCTCAGTCGTGTCCGACTCTTTGCGACCCCATGGACTGTAGCCTACTAGGCTCTTCTGTCCATGGGATTTTCCAGGCAATACTCCTGGAGTGGATTGCCATTTCCTTCTCCAATCTATCTATCTATCTATATATATATAGTTTCCTTTGCTGTGTAAGAGCTTGTAAGTTTGATTAAGTTCCATTTGTTTATTTTTATTTCTATTGACTGAAGAGGTTGACCAAAAAACATTGGTACAGTTTATGTCTTGCCTATGATCTCTTCTAGGAATTTTATGACGTCTTGTCTTATATTTAAGTCTTTAAGCCATTTGAAGTTTATCTTTGAGTATAGTGTGAGGGCGTGTTCTAATCTCATTGATTTACATGCAGCTGTCCAACTATCCCAGCATCACTTGCTGAGGATTATATATATATAGTTTCCTTTGCTGTGTAAGAGCTTGTAAGTTTGATTAAGTTCCATTTGTTTATTTTTATTTCTTTTTACTGAAGAGGTTGACCAAAAAACATTGGTACAGTTTATGTCTTGCCTATGATCTCTTCTAGGAATTTTATGATGTCTTGTCTTATATTTAAGTCTTTAAGCCATTTGAAGTTTATCTTTGAGTATAGTGTGAGGGCGTGTTCTAATCTCATTGATTTACATGCAGCTGTCCAACTATCCCAGCATCACTTGCTGAGGAGACCATTTTTTTCCCCGTTTTATATTTTTGCCTCCTTTGTTGAAGATTAATTTACTCTAGGTGTGTGGATTTATTTCTGGGTTCTCTATTCTGTTCCGTTGATCCAGTTCGTGGTATTTTATTATCCTTGTTTTATGCAAGGGCTCTGGTTGGTTGATTAGTTGGTTAATTTATCTCGATTAACTATGTCTCCTTTCCATTTATAGACAGTTTGCCTAGTTTTTTTGAAATATGCCATAGAACTGTATTACCTTATAGAAGATGTAATGTTGTTTTGGGGGCGTCCCTGGTGTTTTTTGGGTGTATACTTTTTTTTGCATAACTGGCATGGTGCCATTTATTTACCTTACCCACTCTCCATACTTTCTTTAACATACAAATGACATTTTAAAAAATATTTTAAAAATTCTTTTCATTATGGTTTATCACAGGATATTGAATATAGTTTTCTGTGCTATACAGTAGGTCCTTGTTGTTTATCCATTCTATATATAATACTTTGCATCTGCTAGTGCCAAATTCCAAATCCAACCCTTCCCCACCTCCACTCCTCCTTGGCAACCACAAGATTGTTCTCTATGTCTGGAGTCTGTTTTATAGATAAGTTCATTTGTATCATATTTTAGATTCCATTTATAAGTGATATCATATGGTGTTTGTCTGACTTCACAGTATGATCATCTCTAGGTCCATCCGTATTGTTGCAAATGGCATTATTTCATTCCTTTTATGGCTGAATATTATTCCACTGTATATATGTACTACATCTTCTTTATCCATTCCTCTGTCCATGGACATTTAGTTTGTTTCCCTGTGTTGTATACTTGGACTTTTAACACTCAATATCATATTTCTAAAATATACTTATGCTGCTGTGTTTTTAATTCTAAGGATTCAGTTGCTTCAGTTTTCCTTGGTGTGCTTCCACATTTTATTTATTCCTGGACCATAATTATGAACCTGTAATTCATGATTAAGGAAGGGATATATTCAACCCCAAAACATTTAGAAATAATTAATATTATATACCTTGCTTTTACCCTATTTGTGCTCATTTTTTGAGCTTCTGGAGTTACCCTACACTCCTAGATCACAGGTCGCTTGTGTGCATGCTCTCTATCATGAGATAAAGTTCATTTATCTTTAGTCTCTCTTCCCTGCAGGTTGGAACACTGTGGTTTGACTTCTCTCTGTTGTCAGGATCTCTCTTCTACTCTTAGCAGCAACCAAGGCCTGATAAAAATAAGCCTGACACTGAATACCTTAGAGCATGAAGGAATTATGAAGTTAAGTGAAGTCTTGAGGTCTACTGAATGTAAACTACAGGTTCTAGGGTAAGTCTTCATTGGCTTCTCAGGGGAGAAGTTTCCTGGAATGAGGCATCTGGGGAGCCATTCATTAATGGCAAGCCTCAGCATCAACCTGATTGTGAATCCTTGGGTATTTTCCAGGCCCTTATTTGTTTATCTCACATAGAAGAGTGAATTTCAAGAGGTGCAATGTAGCATAGTAGTTAAGAGCCGAGAACTCTAGAGCCAGACTCTCTGAGTTTGAACTCTGGCCCTGCCACTTACTAGATATTTGAACTTGTACTAGTCCTCAAATTCTCTGTGCTTTGGTTTCCTTTGTCTGTAAAATTGATGAAATGACAATATTTACTCATAGGTTTACTGTGAGCATGGATCACCTGAGTCCATACAGGCAGTGTTTAGAACAGTGACTAGCACATAATAAACAGTGTATGTGTTGGCTGTTTTCATAATCATGAATAAAGCTATTTTGCTTGAATAGGAAAAGTCTCTTGACGGATCCTTTAAAAGTCTTAATCTATTTTCCCTCTATCTTTTGTACTCTATTTTCCTTCAACTGCTATGTCTCTCAATGTATCTCTTTTTCCTTACCTGCTGCCCAGCTATGTTAATATTCTTTTTCTACTAACAGGTTTTTTCTTTCCCTGAAATAAATTCTCCAGAGAAAGTGAAGGGCTATGGGAAAATTGAGAGGTGTTTTCGTGGCAAGAAGAGGTGTTCCCTTGTCTTCTCAGGTTGTGCAAAGAGGCACTTGATGAAGCCCAGAAGCTGCTGGAAGCTGTGGGGAGTAGCAATCTACGCCTAGCTGTTAAGCAGGACTGTAATGATCATGAGGAAGAAGATGGTTCCTGGTGGCGGTGTTTCTGATTTGAAGAACCTGATGTACTTCAACGAAGTGAAATTAAGGCCTCAGAGTGACAAGGTGTGGGGTGGGAGGCTCTTAGCTTTAGGTACTCTGTGCCCAGACAAATAGCATGTGATGTCTGTCAGATATGGGTTAGTCACTTGTCTGTAAAATGTCTGTTCTACTTCACATGGGAGTTAAGAGGCTATAATAAAATGGAAAACATAAAGCTCTGTGGAAAATATAACATGGTTTGAGTTGAATACAAAGTTTAAGGATTCAGATGTAAGAAGCCTGGAAATGAGACTGGAGAATGGGCCAGGGAAGATTATGTTAAAGCCCCTTATTTTCCTTTCTCTCCATTCCTGCTGCCATGGCTCTCTTCACAGCCTTACCATCTGTGGCATGTTTTACTGAATGCTCTGCTGTGTGTTCTTGGGACCAGTCAGGGCAAAACCACTTGGTGTTTTCTTAAAATGCAGATTTCTGAGCTCCAAACCAGATTTATTGAATTAGATTACTGGGTGAGGTTCCCAGACACTGGCATGTTTAATAACTTCCCAGGCAATTCTTTGGTACATTACTCTTTAAGAATCACAAGTCTCAATAGAAATGGGAGTTGCCTTTTCACTGTGAAGATAAATGAAGATATAAAGATTATAGGAGTTTCTAGAGCTAAAAACAGATTCCTTCCATTGGCAGAAACATGGTATACTAAAATTTTCAGTGGGAGAATGTCTTGTCATGCAATTTATTGCCAAATAATAAACCATCCAAAAACATAGTGGGTTATATCTCATGACTGGATGAATTAGAATCCAGGAAGGGCTCAGTTAACCACTTCTTATGCTCCACATGACATCACCTGGAGTCTTGTGGTGATATTTAGTTGACAGTCATATTGCTCTGCTCTGTAAGACTGAAGAGGACTTCTGTCACGTGCCTGGTGCCTTGCAGAGGATGGCAGGCTGGCAGGCTGGGTTAGGCTGGGCCCCTCTTCCCTCCAGTCTTAGGGCCTCTCTAGCAGGGATGGAGTAATGAGTGGAGGTTCGGGCTTTGATGAAGTCAAGGGGAAGTTGCCAGTTCTCTTAAAAGGTAGGCCCAGAACTGGCATAAAACCAATTCTGTCTTACTCCATTGATCTAAACAGTCCAAGCCAGTCTAGACTCAAGGGCAGTCACTGGTTGATGGGAATAGTGTTAGAGAATTTGTGGCCTTCTGTAGTCTACCACAAACTCTTATCCTTTTTCTCCCTATCTGTCTCTTTGCTGGTATAATAGCTCCCAAGTCAGTATAGCAGGCCTGGAGACAAGAGTGAACCATGGCAGGTAGAAGGGGGCAGATGGCAATTGGGTGAGAATTTACAAGTAATGTTCCTGGAGCTGATACATGCACACAGAACAGTGATAACAGGTGACATTTGGCAGAGATGATACCTAGAGAAGGGTCAGTATGAGGTTAACTCCCAGTGATACAGTTGTCCTGGCTAGAGAAAGCTAGACTCTCGTGTCCGACTCTTTGCGACCTCATGGACTGTAGCCCACCAGGCTCCTCCATCCATGGGATTCTCCAGGAATATTGGAGTGGGTTGCCATTTCCTTCTCCTGGGGATCTTCCTGACCCAGGGATCGAACCCAAGTCTCCCGCATTGCAGGCAGACGCTTTAATCTCTGAGCCACCAGGGAAGTCCATAGAAAATAAAGCATACATTAAAGAAGTGGCATTCCTTTCATAGGGCAGTCCTGAGCTGCAGTGAGCAGCATCTTATCCTTCATAAACAACAGGATTTGTTGTTTATGAAGGATATAAATGTGCCATTCAATAAATGTGCCATTTTATTCCATTCAATAAAATGTGCCACAGATGGTAAGGCTGTGAAGAGAGCCATAGCAGCAGGAATGGAGAGAAAGGAAAATAAGGGGCTTTAACATAATCCTGGTCCATTTTCCAGGGCCAAATAAAACTCCAACCAAGGACTAATAAATGCTGCTGCTTTTTTCTTTTCTTTTCTTGGTTGCACTGTGCAACCTGTGAGATCTTAGTTCCCTGACCGGGGACTGAACCCTGGCCCATGGCAGTGAAAGTGCCCAGTTCTAACCACTGGATCACCAGGGAATTCCCCAAAATTGCTTATAATCAAGGTGATGTCTACCAAACTTTCAGATAAAGGAAAATTCTTTTGTCTTTTAACTAAATTTCAGAGCATTACAGAGGAAGAAAACTTTCGCATTTCATTTTATAAAGTTAGAAAAACTTTGATAATAGAAGTTACAAAGATAACACTACAGAGAAATTTGTAATTGTTTGTCACTTATGAANGTTTGTTTATCTCACATAGAAGAGTGAATTTCAAGAGGTGCAATGTAGCATAGTAGTTAAGAGCCGAGAACTCTAGAGCCAGACTCTCTGAGTTTGAACTCTGGCCCTGCCACTTACTAGATATTTGAACTTGTACTAGTCCTCAGATTCTCTGTGCTTTGGTTTCCTTTGTCTGTAAAATTGATGAAATGACAATATTTACTCATAGGTTTACTGTGAGCATGGATCACCTGAGTCCATACAGGCAGTGTTTAGAACAGTGACTAGCACATAATAAACAGTGTATGTGTTGGCTGTTTTCATAATCATGAATAAAGCTATTTTGCTTGAATAGGAAAAGTCTCTTGACGGATCCTTTAAAAGTCTTAATCTATTTTCCCTCTATCTTTTGTACTCTATTTTCCTTCAACTGCTATGTCTCTCAATGTATCTCTTTTTCCTTACCTGCTGCCCAGCTATGTTAATATTCTTTTTCTACTAACAGGTTTTTTCTTTCCCTGAAATAAATTCTCCAGAGAAAGTGAAGGGCTATGGGAAAATTGAGAGGTGTTTTCGTGGCAAGAAGAGGTGTTCCCTTGTCTTCTCAGGTTGTGCAAAGAGGCACTTGATGAAGCCCAGAAGCTGCTGGAAGCTGTGGGGAGTAGCAATCTACGCCTAGCTGTTAAGCAGGACTGTAATGATCATGAGGAAGAAGATGGTTCCTGGTGGCGGTGTTTCTGATTTGAAGAACCTGATGTACTTCAACGAAGTGAAATTAAGGCCTCAGAGTGACAAGGTGTGGGGTGGGAGGCTCTTAGCTTTAGGTACTCTGTGCCCAGACAAATAGCATGTGATGTCTGTCAGATATGGGTTAGTCACTTGTCTGTAAAATGTCTGTTCTACTTCACATGGGAGTTAAGAGGGTATAATAAAATGGAAAACATAAAGCTCTGTGGAAAATATAACATGGTTTGAGTTGAATACAAAGTTTAAGGATTCAGATGTAAGAAGCCTGGAAATGAGACTGGAGAATGGGCCAGGGAAGATTATGTTAAAGCCCCTTATTTTCCTTTATCTCCATTCCTGCTGCCATGGCTCTCTTCACAGCCTTACCATCTGTGGCATGTTTTACTGAATGCTCTGCTGTGTGTTCTTGGGACCAGTCAGGGCAAAACCACTTGGTGTTTTCTTAAAATGCAGATTTCTGAGCTCCAAACCAGATTTATTGAATTAGATTACTGGGTGAGGTTCCCAGACACTGGCATGTTTAATAACTTCCCAGGCAATTCTTTGGTACATTACTCTTTAAGAATCACAAGTCTCAATAGAAATGGGAGTTGCCTTTTCACTGTGAAGATAAATGAAGATATAAAGATTATAGGAGTTTCTAGAGCTAAAAACAGATTCCTTCCATTGGCAGAAACATGGTATACTAAAATTTTCAGTGGGAGAATGTCTTGTCATGCAATTTATTGCCAAATAATAAACCATCCAAAAACATAGTGGGTTATATCTCATGACTGGATGAATTAGAATCCAGGAAGGGCTCAGTTAACCACTTCTTATGCTCCACATGACATCACCTGGAGTCTTGTGGTGATATTTAGTTGACAGTCATATTGCTCTGCTCTGTAAGACTGAAGAGGACTTCTGTCACGTGCCTGGTGCCTTGCAGAGGATGGCAGGCTGGCAGGCTGGGTTAGGCTGGGCCCCTCTTCCCTCCAGTCTTAGGGCCTCTCTAGCAGGGATGGAGTAATGAGTGGAGGTTCGGGCTTTGATGAAGTCAAGGGGAAGTTGCCAGTTCTCTTAAAAGGTAGGCCCAGAACTGGCATAAAACCAATTCTGTCTTACTCCATTGATCTAAACAGTCCAAGCCAGTCTAGACTCAAGGGCAGTCACTGGTTGATGGGAATAGTGTTAGAGAATTTGTGGCCTTCTGTAGTCTACCACAAACTCTTATCCTTTTTCTCCCTATCTGTCTCTTTGCTGGTATAATAGCTCCCAAGTCAGTATAGCAGGCCTGGAGACAAGAGTGAACCATGGCAGGTAGAAGGGGGCAGATGGCAATTGGGTGAGAATTTACAAGTAATGTTCCTGGAGCTGATACATGCACACAGAACAGTGATAACAGGTGACATTTGGCAGAGATGATACCTAGAGAAGGGTCAGTATGAGGTTAACTCCCAGTGATACAGTTGTCCTGGCTAGAGAAAGCTAGACTCTCATGTCCGACTCTTTGCGACCTCATGGACTGTAGCCCACCAGGCTCCTCCATCCATGGGATTCTCCAGGAATATTGGAGTGGGTTGCCATTTCCTTCTCCTGGGGATCTTCCTGACCCAGGGATCGAATCCAAGTCTCCCGCATTGCAGGCAGACGCTTTAATCTCCGAGCCACCAGGGAAGTCCATAGAAAATAAAGCATACATTAAAGAAGTGGCATTCCTTTCATAGGGCAGTCCTGAGCTGCAGTGAGCAGCATCTTATCCTTCATAAACAACAGGATTTGTTGTTTATGAAGGATATAAATGTGCCATTCAATAAATGTGCCATTTTATTCCATTCAATAAAATGTGCCACAGATGGTAAGGCTGTGAAGAGAGCCATAGCAGCAGGAATGGAGAGAAAGGAAAATAAGGGGCTTTAACATAATCCTGGTCCATTTTCCAGGGCCAAATAAAACTCCAACCAAGGACTAATAAATGCTGCTGCTTTTTTCTTTTCTTTTCTTGGTTGCACTGTGCAACCTGTGAGATCTTAGTTCCCTGACCGGGGACTGAACCCTGGCCCATGGCAGTGAAAGTGCCCAGTTCTAACCACTGGATCACCAGGGAATTCCCCAAAATTGCTTATAATCAAGGTGATGTCTACCAAACTTTCAGATAAAGGAAAATTCTTTTGTCTTTTAACTAAATTTCAGAGCATTACAGAGGAAGAAAACTTTCGCATTTCATTTTATAAAGTTAGAAAAACTTTGATACTAGAACTTACAAAGATAACACTACAGAGAAATTTGTAATTGTTTGTCACTTATGAATATACACTCAAAGACAAAATATATTTGAAAATTATTTCTAACAATTAAAATACACCATGACTATTGTGATTTGTAACAGCAGTACGAGAGGACAGGTACTAGAATTAATTTTATAATTTATGACATTAGTTGACTGATGGAGAAAGACCAAATAATCATCTTAATGTACATTGAAAGGTAATTTAATAAGATTTAGTCTTTCTGGTTGGAGAAGGCACTGGCACCCCACTCCAGTTCTCTTGCCTGGGAAATCCATGAACGGAAGAGCCTGGTAGGCTGCAGTCCATGGGATCGCTAAGAGTCAGACACGACTGAGCGACTTCACTTTCACTTTTTACTTTCATGCACTGGAGAAGGAAATGGCAACCCACTCCAGTGTTCTTGCCTAGAATCCCAGGGACGGGGAAGCCTGGTGGGCTGCCATCTATGGGGTCACACAGAGTCAGACACGAGAAGCGACTTAGCAGCAGCAGCAGCAGTCTTTTTGGTCAGGTACTTCCATAACATAAAGACTGTTTACACCGCAGATGGTGATTGCAGCCATGAAATTAAAAGATGCTTACTCCTTGGAAGGAAAGTTATGACCAACCTAGATAGCATATTCAAAAGCAGAGACATTACTTTGCCAACAAAGGTCCGTCTAGTCAAGGCTATGGTTTTTCCAGCAGTCATGTATGGATGTGATTGGACTGTGAAGAAAGCTGAGTGCTGAAGAATTGATGCTTTTGAACTGTGGTGTTGGAGAAGACTCTTGAGAGTCCCTTGGACTGCAAGGAGATCCAACCAGTCCATTGTGAAGGAGATCAGCCCTGGGATTTCTTTGGAAGGAATGATGCTAAAGCTGAAACTCCAGTACTTTGGCCACCTCATGCGAAGAGTTGACTCATTGGAAAAGACTCTGGCTGGGAGGGATTGAGGGCAGGAAGAAAAGGGAACAACAGAGGATGAGATGGCTGGATGGCATCACCGACTTGATGGACGTGAGTCTGAGTGAACTCCAGGAGTTGGTGATGGACTGGGAGGCCTGGCTGCTGCAATTCACAGGATGACAAAGAGTCGGACACGACTGAGTGACTGAACTGAGCTGAACAGTATACTAGAAGCAATGCCATTTACATTTTGCACATGTGCCTGGTATCACTGCTATCAGGTAACCCATGAGCCAGGATCAGGATGAGGCAAGTAAGACACTTATTCTTCTGGTTGTTCAAGTTCCAGGTCAAACACCATCTTTATTTAAATTTTAAATATTTGGTTATCATGGATTTTTTGCACTAATTTTTATTTTTAAAAATATTCCACTAAAATATTATTTATCTTCATTCCTGAGGGGCTTTTTGGCATCTCCTTAAATTTTGTGCATCAGGAAAACCACTTCCTTCATTCTAAATAGAGCTCTATGTTAGGAATGGTTTGCAATTTTAAATAGTATAGTTAACGAGTCAAATAAGATAGTGAAAGAATCAAATAGGGTGGTCAAAACAAATGTTATATTTGATTCTTTACATTTTGTCTGTTTTCTTTTTATAGATTTGTATTGTAAATTCTTATTTTATTTCTATTATCTTTGAATTTGCTTTGTTAGTATGCTAACTTAAGTGAGATTCTTACTGATTTCCAACCTTATCTTTTATTATAAGCATTAAGACTATAAATTTCCTTCTGTTTGCATTTTAATTGAATTCCCATCATTGACCATGGAATCTTTACTGAAGTAGAGTTGATTTACAAAATTATATAAGTTTCAAGTGTACAACATCGTAATTCACCATTTTTAAAGTTTATATATTCATAGCTATTATAAAGTATTGTCTATATTCCCTGTGTTGTACAGTATATCCTTGTAGCTTATTTTATACATAGCAGTTTGTATCTCTTAATCCCCTGCCCCCTCTCCCTACTGGTAACCAGTAGTCTGTTCTCTGTGTCTGTGAGTCTCTTTTTTGTTATATTCACTAGTTTTATTTTCTAGATTTCATATATAAGTGATATCATATAATATTTATCTTTCTCTGTCTTCTTTCACTAAGCATAATACCCTTCAACTCCATTCAGAATATGAACTATTTTCATTAGCATTCATATCCAAATATTTTTATTTACATGAACTTATTTTTCTGTAACCCACATGTCACATAGAAGTGTGCTTATAAATTTTCAAACTTAGGCATTTTTAAAGTTACCTTTTTGTTATTGCTTTTAACGTAATAGAATTCAGATAATGTGTTCTATATGAAAACATTTTTTGAAATTAGTTAAGATATAATTCAAGGCCTAGTATATAATCAATTTTCTACATGAGCTTGAAAAGAATGTGTTTTTCCATGACTGTGTATGTATGTATATATACCCCTTAAATCAAGCTTTTTAATTATTCAGTTCAAATCATTTTGTACTAATTTTTGCTACTCAAACTATAAATTATTGAGAACATTTTCTTTAACTCTTTTAATGGAAAATTTTTCTTGTTTTCTTAGAATTCCTTAAAAATTTCCTTTAGATATTTTGAGGCTATGGCAATGGGTAAATGTAGTAGATATGTCACAGGCAGCTTTGAGCTCACATGCTTTCAACTTAGCAACCAAGGAGAAAAGATTTATTTCCCTGCTTTAGTTTTAAATGTCTTCCAAAGACTCTAATTGATTCACTGAGAATCCAGTGATGTAGTGAAATAATATTTAAGGATTTTAAATCATGGCTCTTATACAAATGCGAAATGAACACTTATCAAAGAATATTATCAATTCATTAGTAAGAGAACCAGTGAGATGCTGGTTAACAAAGCATCTGAGGGAGAAGGATTTATATACCCATCATGAAAAACATTAAAAAGATTTTTAATTTTTATATTGGATTATAGTTGATTTATTATGTGTTTCAGATGAACACTAAAGTGATTCAGTTATACATGTACATATCTCTATTCTTTTCAGATTCTTTTCTCATATAGGTTATTACAGAGTATTGAATAAAGTTTCCTTCAGTAGGTTCTTGTTGATTACCTATTTTATATATAGTAGTGTGTATATGTTAATCTCAACCTCTCACTAAACAACTCTAATTTCTTCCCAATACCTTGAATCCTCCCAGTTTTTCACCACTGGTCCTTTGTGTACTTCATCCTCTCTGCCTACTCTGGTCTTCACTCTTCAGTTCAGTTCAGTTCAGTTCAGTCGCTCAGTCGTGTCCAACTCTTTGCGACCCCATGAATCGCAGCACGCCAGGCCTCCCTGTTCATCACCATCTCCCGGAGTTCACTCAGACTCACGTCCATCGAGTCCATGGTGCCATCCAGCCATCTCATCCTCGGTTGTCCCCTTCTCCTCCCGTCCCCAATCCCTCCCAGCATCAGAGTCTTTTCCAATGAGTCAACCCTTCGCATGAGGTGGCCAAAGTACTGGAGTTTCAGCTTCAGCATCATTCCTTCCAAAGAAATCCCAGGGTTGATCTCCTTCAGAATGGACTGGTTGGATCTCCTTGCAGTCCAAGGGACTCTCAAGAGTCTTCTCCAACACCACAGTTCAAAAGCATCGATTCTTCA
>SJYX01001267.1:347137-357403 GCA_006410675.1 Oreotragus oreotragus | reverse complement strand
GGCCCGCCGCGCCGAGAGCCGCCACCCCCGCGCCGGGACCCCTACCTGGGTTCCCGGGACGGGGGCTACTCTCCCCGAGACGGCTACTCCAGCCGCGACTACCCGAGCGCCCGCGACGCCCGGGAGTTTGCCCCCTCGCCCAGAGAGTATACCTACCGCGACTACGGCCACTCCAGCGCCCGGGATGAGTGTCCATCGAGAGGCTACGGCGACCGAGACGGCTACGGGGGGCGCGACCGCGACTACGGGGATCACCCGAGCGGAGGCTCCTACCGAGATCCCTTCGAGAGCTACGGGGACCCGCGCAGCGCCGTCCCCGCGCGTGGGCCCCCGCCATCTTACGGTGGCGGCGGCGGCCGCTATGAGGAGTACCGCGGCTGCTCGCCCGACGCCTATGGCGGCGGCCGCGACGGTTATGCCGGAGGCCGGAGCGAGCGCTACTCGGGGGGCCGCGACCGGGTAGGCAGAGCGGATCGCGGGCTGCCGCAGTCTGTGGAGAGGGGGTGCCCGCCCCCACGCGAGTCTTACAGCCGGTCGGGCCGCAAGGTCCCCCGAGGTGGAGGCCGCCTGGGGAGCCGCTCGGAGAGAGGAGGAGGAGGCCGGAGCAGATACTAAGACCAACAAACCTTGGGACCAAAAACCGGGTTTCAAAGAAGTTCCAGAGAAGAAGAGCCTGTTCTGTGGTAACTACCCAAGGACTAGTGCAATGAAGAATTGTTTTTCGCTTTTTAAGAGTTTCCTGTTAACTTCTCCATGATTATTTTTGTCTGTGTGCATTTGAGAGGAAAAAGTTTAAACTCGTTTTGATTTCGTTCTGGAATTGTTAACGTTTCTTTCAACAAGCTTATTTAAAAGCATACGATTTGAACCTGCTTACTAGTCGTCTTATGTTTCCAAGTAGAAATTCTCCTAAAGGCTTTCTTCCTTCTAAATTTTCCTGATAAATGAGGCCGAAAGTTCTAAGATCTTTTACAAAGATCTTCTCACCTAAGATGGAAAATTGGACCATTCTTTACATTTATGAGAAGAAGAGCCTGTTCTGTGGTAACTACCCAAGGACTAGTGCAATGAAGAATTGTTTTTCGCTTTTTAAGAGTTTCCTGTTAACTTCTCCATGATTATTTTTGTCTGTGTGCATTTGAGAGGAAAAAGTTTAAACTCGTTTTGATTTCGTTCTGGAATTGTTAACGTTTCTTTCAACAAGCTTATTTAAAAGCATACGATTTGAACCTGCTTACTAGTCGTCTTATGTTTCCAAGTAGAAATTCTCCTAAAGGCTTTCTTCCTTCTAAATTTTCCTGATAAATGAGGCCGAAAGTTCTAAGATCTTTTACAAAGATCTTCTCACCTAAGATGGAAAATTGGACCATTCTTTACATTTAATCCAACTAGATTGGAGCGTGGGGGTGGGGATGGGGTTGAGCGGGAGGGATTGGTGTGTGCTACTCCTGAGATTTCAAGGTGTCTTTCAAACTAAATCTCAGTGTTACCTGTATTAAAAAGCAAACAACTGACAGCAACAACAGAAACCGCTTAGATCAGTATATATAAAGAAAGAAAGTTCTATTCACAAGTAAGTCTCAAAAAAAAAAAGGAAATTGTGAGGCATATTTTGCCTTTTTTCATACTTTGAAATCTGCAGAATTTCCTATTCCCTTGCTCCCTAAAATACCATTCTTGTGTTGAACTAGGATGGAATACTATATTAAAGATTTGGTCAGCCAACCGCAAAGCTGCAAACCACCCCTCTTAAAATCAATACCATTCATTTTCACCACCAAATTATTAAGAAACAAATAGAAAATATACCGTTGGTGAATTTGGAAATCCAAATGGCTTCTATTTCTAACTGCGAGCTCCTGCCCTTTGGCTCTAGGAAATTGGAGAGTTGGGCTTCTCCCCGCTAGGGGTGGAAAAATCAAAAGTAAGCATCATTAGAGCTCAGAAACTCAAAGAGCCCCTGAGAGCTTGGCATTTCAACATCTGAGGAACTCAGTCTAGTATGAGACACTTGGGTCTTCCTGTCCACAAAAGGCAAGGATATGAGTTGAGTGGTCCATACATTTATGGTGGGGAGAAGGGCTTGAACACAGATTTTAGAGGCTTCCTCCAAAGTGGCTCACGAAGGATATGAAAGTCTCTTTTGTTTTGCCTCAAGTGCAGGGTAAGAAACATTTTTTCCTTTAAGCTCCTGTGGAATTTCTCTGTTTATCTGAAAGAAAGGTAATTGTACAGTCACATGTCTGTAATGACCAAATGAAGAATCAGGTCAAAACATTAGGAGCCATGTTCAGTGTAATAATTGCTGGAGAAACAGATGAACACATGAACAACAACAAAAGTAAATCTGAATATACATGATTCTAAAAGCATGATTTTTTTGATTAAATAATAAAGTGAGTGAGTTGAAGGAAAGGCTGTGGTAGTGGCCCAGAAGATCAAAGGCAACTAATAGCTCAATAAAAAAAAAAATCAGGAATTAATCTGGCAAAAATGTGTAAGACCTTTATGGAAAAAATGTTAATCTTTATTTAAGGACATAAAAGAAGTCTAAATAAATGGAGATACATGCTATGTCATGGTTGGGAAGGCTTTATCATAACTGTTCTCAACCTTGCCAAATTAATTTGGAAAATCAATACAACTTCAAGTGAAATTACAACATGATTTTTTTCCCCACACAGCTCCCCTCCCCTCCTTCCCAGTAATACCATGTATTTGTGTTGATCAGCGATGGAATACTAAAAAAATTTGGCCAATCAACCACAAAACTGAAAAAAAAAGCTCCCATTCACTACCAACAAATTATTAAGAAACAGATTTTTTTTAAAAGCACTAATGGGAGACTTAACTAATCCTAAAACACATGGTTGAATAAAGAGAAAAGCAAAACAAGCAAAACAATTCTGAAAAAAAAAATTAGAACTTACTCTATCAGATACCAAGACTTACTGGAAAATTCTAGTAATTTAAGCTGTGTGACATCTTTGGACAAATATAAGACAGATCAGTAGACCAAAATAGCCTAGAACAAGCCAAGCTGTATGTGAAAATATACGATAGCTCTAAAAGTTGGTGAAAGGATGGACTTTTTAAAAATGGCTTTCTTTGCAAAAAGATAAAGTAAGATTCTTTTAACAGCACACACAAAAATATACTCTACATGGTTTGAAGATATAAATGTGATATGAAGAGGAAAAAACACTTGAAATATATCACACTGAGGTAGAGAGTTTCTTTAAGATAAAAAGCACAAGCCTAGGAGGAAAATGTTGATAACAGTTTTCCACATTAATTTTTTTTGTAATAAGTCACTGATGAAATATTAAACCATAGATTGGAAGAATTGATTTGTATTGAAATAATTTGGAAAAGAGTACTTAGAAAAAGTGGGCAAAAGAACTTAACCTTTCTGATAGATGTGTAAATTGACACAATCACTTTGGAAATGATTTTGGCAATGCCTAGTACAGTTGGAGAATACATATCTACGACCCAGAAAATCTGCTTCAAGGAGAGGACCTAGAGAAATTTGCACATGTACACAAGGAGATATGTACAGGATTGGTTTTTACAACCCTTGAATGTTAAAAAGGTAGAAAGCCTACTGGGGAGGATCAACTGAGAGTCATTCTTACAGTGAAGTTCAAGATAGAAGCTAATGTGAATCAACCAGATCTACAAGTATCAACAGGTAAATATTAAAATATTTGTTCGGTGATAACGGCAATTTGCATAAATATAGGTATAGTAAAAAGAACAAGAGGTTGGAGTGATAATGATATTTAGTATGAGGAGGAAAGGAAGGGATGAGGACTGAGCTTTTGGTGAATTGTAGTGGTTTATCTTTAAAAAGAGATGGATTTTAAGCAAAAAGGACAATGTTTTCTTAATTTCTATTGTCTATGCATTGGCATCTCTTATTCTATAATTTGAAAATGCTTTATAATACAAATGTTAGTATGAAAAGTAGAGCTTACTAAGCACCAGAATATAATGAATATTATTCTGAAGCTGTCTTCTCTTGACAGTGGTCCTCTCTCCCAGCTTTGTTCTTTCTGTGTGGGTGATACCTTACTCTATTTGATACAATTTGTAGAACCTTCCTTTACTAGACTGCGTTCGTGGCCAGCTCATGGTGAATACAAGGATAGAACTTTTATAGCTGAGAACCAAAGCTTAAATAAAAATGCAGTTTTCCCTTTGATATTCTTTTTAAAGTATAATAGCGGTGAAGACCTTTTTTTCTAGTTAACAGAATAGTTACTTCTAAAGAGCAATGTTATGTCTTGAAACTGCTAATAAATAGCTTTTTAAAAAGTGAGATGCAAACATTAGGAAATAAAGACTTAGCCAGAACTTAAATGAGCTCAAGAGAGCATAGATTACAAAGGCTGTGGGTTTCTCATGTATGTATATAATGTAACAGACACAATATTTCTTCAGTGCAGAGGAAAGTATGCAAGAGAGCTAGTCAATTAGGATCTTGTTCATATCTCTTTCATGAGAGAGGGAGAGAGATGGGGGGAGCACATGAGTACAGATTAGCTGTTTTACAAGACTGATTCACTGGGTATAATTTAAGGAATCACATAACCAAAACTTGTATGTTCTCTGTCTTGAACTTGTCTCAGCCTATTTCTGAGACCCCTTTCTTCACATTCCTTTTGTCCAAAACGGTTCCAGAGACATCCAAACTGTCCATGTGACAGACAAGCTGAACATTTCCTCATCAGCTGAGGCCCGAACTCTTGCATCTCTAATTGCAACCTGAATCCTGGGATTTTAGAGCTCTGGAGGGATACTTGTTTCCTGTAGATCAATAGCTCCCCTTTACTGCTTGCCTCAGGACAGGTAAGATGGAGAATTTTCTGGCTGTAGTTTTGCAACCTGGGACCTCTCTAACATTCTCAACCGTAAGTTTATGTGGGGTCCATGCTGCCTCCCTTTTTAGCCTTTACCTTAAATGTTATGTGATTATCCTCTTTGTACAGAGAAGTTTCCTCTTGGGGGACTGTTAAACTCTGTTTTCCTCTTTGGATCATTGCTCAAACTCAGCAAGTAGACTGTTGCTTTTGCTGTGTATGCATGAAATCCAGTGGTGGTGGGAATCCTTTCAGAACCTCTGTGTTCTGTTTGCAGTGATGTTATTTCTGAAGTAATTTATCTCATAATGTAGCACATCTGAGAACTCTTTCAAAGATGATTATGAGTCCAGATATTTTGTGGGTGACACTGAACATGAGTATCAAGTACAAAAGTAAATTAACTCTAAAGGAGGTACAGAGCAGTGATGACCATGTAGAATGTATTCCACTATCATATTTACAAACTCAAGAAGAATGAAAAGTCTGAGGGTGTGTTATAAATTTGGGGGGAAGAAAGTAGGAAAAAATAGTATAGCTTCCCCATGTTTGGAGGCTCCTTGTTACAGTAGAAGGATACATTCTGGTCACAGTATAAGTCCTCATTCTGTTATTTGACTTGGGCAATTACCTTCTATAAAATTGACCTTTGGTGGTCTTCATAATGCCAGTGCAGATAATCATAGAGTTTAAAATAAGGCATGTAAGCACACAGCATGGTGCCTGAAATGATTGGGGTTCATCAAGTGGTAGTGCCACAGCATGCTACACACAGCAATAGCAGTTTATCATTGCCATTGACTAATAAAGTTGCTTATGTATTAGAAGTCTTCGGGAAAGTTCAACTGGAGAGTTTTACTTAAAGATGTACTTGACTCTTTATGCCCCAATTTATATCCTGCTGCCTCTGCCGCCTGAACTTCTTGACAGCTAAGGTGACCAAGAACGTGCATCACCAGGCTCAGTGTCCCATTCCTAACCAGTTTGGAGTGAGGCTGCTGCTGCTGCTGCTAAGTCACTTCAGTCGTGTCCGACTCTGTGTGACCCCATAGACGGCAGCCCACCAGGCTCCCTCATCCCTGGGATTCTCCGATACATGTTATTGTCAAGATGATTCCTTCAGGGAAGGGAGTCAAGAGGGGGATGGGGATGAAATAGGTGAACAGGATTAAGAGGAACAAGCCTCCAGTTCTAAAATAAATTAGCCAAAGGATTTTAACATGCATCATGAGGCATAAAGTCAAGAATACCATACTAATGTTATATTGGGACACACTGTTCTTGCTAAGACACTTCAGTTGTGTCCAACTCTGACGCTATGGACTGTAACCTGCCAGGCTCTTCTGTCCATGGGATTCTCCAGGCAAGAATACTAGAGTGGGTAGCCATTTCCTTTTCCAAGGGATCTTCGTGACTCAGGGATCGAACCTGTGTCTCCTGCATGGCAGGCAGATTTTTTGTCTGAGCCACCAAGGCAGCCCAAATCACTATGTAGTACACCTGAAGCTAGTGGCTCAGACGGCAAAGACTATGCCTGCCGTGTGGGAGATCTAGGTTGAATCCCTGGGTCAGGAAGATTCCCTGAAGGAAATGGCAACCCACTCCAGAATTCCTGCCTGGGGAATTCCATGGACAGAGGAGCCTAGTAGCCCACAGCCCATGGAGTCGCAAAGAATCGAACATGACTGAGTGATTAACACTTCCACTTCTACAGTTGAAACACAATATTGTATTTCAAAATATTTCAGTTTTTATAAAGTGAGAGGTTAAAGACCTTGAATTCCTTCAAATCCACTAGGGTTTAGAATGATTACTTTCTGGCATAATTGACTTGGATTTTACCTCATAAATGAGGTAGCTAGTACAGTGCTAACTCTTGTCGCTCATTGCTTATGGTTGGGATTTGAAGCAGTTGAGATCTTGATAATAAAATGTATCAGCCTTGACCCCTGCTGTAGATTTTTGGCCAGCCCAACTGTAAAGGACTAGAGGAAGCAGAGATGGTAGAATAGAAATAGAGGCTGCAGAGGCGTTACTGTGACTAACACCAAGTCTTAAGATATTACAGGGCTGGGGTGAAAGTCTTGGAACTGAAGCTGTATGACAGCAAACTAATGGCAGGATATGCTATATCAGTGTTTATGATAGGGGACTGTTAGCTCTTTTCTAACATCATAACGGGAGAGGCAACTGTTGTCCAAGCTGTGTAGCTGATCAGGACTAAGTGCCTTAACCAGT
The DNA here is from genome assembly GCA_006410675.1 of Oreotragus oreotragus. Taxonomy (NCBI): domain Eukaryota; kingdom Metazoa; phylum Chordata; class Mammalia; order Artiodactyla; family Bovidae; genus Oreotragus; species Oreotragus oreotragus. Next base: position 350,300 of record SJYX01001267.1, on the reverse strand, counting down.
TTTCATTAAACTTTTCATAGGGCTACTCTTTTGTGGGAGGCCACTCTGCTAGGGATTTTGGACAAGATCATTCTTGGACAAGATCATTCTTATGGTTTAGCTAAGAAATGAAAACACTGTGGTGAACAAAAGTAGATAATTATTAACCCTCAAAGGGATTTCATCTTCAAAGGGGAAGATAGACCTTGGTTAAAAAATGTAAAAATTTCCCAGCACCGCTTATTAAAGAGACTATCTTTGCCCTATTGTATATTCTTGCCTCCTTTGTCAAAGATAAGGTGCCCATAGGTGTGTGAGTTTATCTCTGGGCTTTCTATCTTGTTTCATTGGTTATATTTCCATCTTTGTGCCCGTACCATACTGTCTTGATGACTGCAGCTTTGTAGTACAGTCTGAAGTAGGAAGATTGATTCCTCCAGCTCCATTCTTCTTTCTCAAGATTACTTTGGCTGTTTGGGGTCTTTTGTGTTTGCATACAAATTGAGAAATTTTGTTCTGGTTCTGTGAAAAATGCCATTTGTAATTCAATAGGTATTACATTGAATATGTAGATTGCATTTGGCAGTATACTCATTTTCATAATATTGATTCTTCCAGCCCAGGAATATGGAGTATCTATCTGTTTTTGTTGTCTTTGACTTCTTTCATCAGTGTCTTATACTTTTCTGTATACAGCTCTTTTTTCTCCTTAGGTAGGTTTATTCTTAGGTATTGTCGCAATAGTAAATGGTATTGATTTCTTCATTTCTCTTTCTGATTTTTCATTGTTAGTGCATAGCAATGCAAGTGGTTTCTGTATATTTACATTGTATCCTGTGACCTTATTAAATTCACTGATTAGCTCTAGTAATTTTCTGACAGTATCTTTAGGGTTTTCTATGTATAGTAGCATGTCATCTGCAAATAGAATTTTATTTCTTCTTTTCCAATCTGTATCCGTTTAATTTCTTTTTCTTCTCTTACTGTCATAACTAGAACTTCCAAAACTATGTTGAATAATAGTGGTGAGACTGGGCACCCTTGTCTTGTTCCTGATCTTTGAGGGAATGCTTTCAGTGTTTTACCGTTGAGATTAGTGTTTCCTGTGGGTTTGTTGTATATGACCTTTATTATGTTGAGGTAGGTTCCTTCCCTGCTCATTTTGAAGAGTTTTTACTGGACAGATGGTGTGTAAAAGAATGAAATTAGAATGTTTCCTGACACTGTACAGAAAGGTAAACTGAAAATGGATTAGGGACCTAAATGAAAGACCAGAAACGATAAAACTCTTAGAGAAAAACATAGGACACTGTATGACTTAAATCACAGCAGGATCTTCTATGACCCACCTTGTAGAGTAATGGAAATAAAAAGTAAGCAAGTGGGACCTAATTAAATTTAAAAGCTTTTTGGACAGCAAAGGAAGCTATAAACAAGGTGAAAAGACAACCCTCAAAATGGGAGAAAATAATAGCAAATGAAACAACTGACAAAGGGTTAATTTCCAAAATATACAAGGAGCTTATAAAACTCAATATGGGAAAAAGAAACAACTCAATCAAAAGTGGGCAAAAGACCTAAACAGACATTTCTCCAAAGAAGATGTACAAATGTCTAATAACACAGGAAAAAATACTCAACATCGTTCATTATTAGAGAAATACAGATCAAAACTATAATGAGATATCACCTCACACCAATTAGAATGGCCATCATCAAAAATCCAAAAGCAATAAATGCTGGAGAGAGTGTGGAGAAAAGGGAATTCTTTTACACTGTTGGTGGGAATGTAAATTGATGCAGCAGCTATGGAAGGCAGTATGGAGATTCCTCAAAACACTGGAAGTAGAACTAACATATGACCCAGCAGTCCCACTACTTGGCATATATCCTGAGGAATCCAAAATTGTAAAAGGTACATGTACCCAAATGTTCATTGCAGCACTGTTACAATAGCTAGGACAAGGAAGCAACCATCAGATGCATGGCTAAAGAAACTGTGGTACATATACAGAATGGAATATTACTCAGCCATAAAAAGGAACTTGTTTGAGTCAGTTCTAATGAGATGGATGAACCTGGAGCATATTTTACAGAGTGAAGTAAGTCAGAAAGAAAAATACTGTATATTAACACACATATATGGAATCTAGAAAGATGATACTGATGAACCTATTTACAGGGCAGCAATGGAGACAGACATAGAGAACAGACTTACAGACATGGGCCGGGTGGAAGAAGAGGAGGTTGGGACGGATAGAGTAATATGGAAGCATATACACTACCATGTGTAAAATAGAAAACCAAGTTGCTGTATTACCCAGGGAACTCAAACAGGGGCTCTGTAACAATCTAGAGGGGTTAGGAAGGGGAAGGAGGTTGAAAAGGAAGAGGACACATGTATGCCTACAGCTGACTCATGTTGACTATAGCAGAGACTGTGAAGTAATTTTCCTTCAACTAAGTTTAGAAAAAAATATAAAATTTTAACTGCAATAAGCATTATTAAAGAAATGTATAATGCTACGAGATGCAGTATTTAATAAGTTCAGTGTAGTATGGGACATCAGAGAATACACCCTTAAAGAAGTGATGATTGAAAAGATGTGACAGATGAGTGAGAACTAAATTGCTTTGAAAATTAAGCAAGACAGTATATTAAAGCATGTAGCAGGTAATAAGCTCTTAGTAAATAGAGGCTCTGGTTTTCTTATTGCTATTCTTTTTTAAACTGAAGTACAGTTGATGTGCAATGTTGTGTTAATTTCTGCTATACAGCAAAGTGATTCAATTATATATGTATCCATTATTTTTCATACTCTTCCATTGTGCTTTAATCACAGGACATTGAATATAGTCCCCTGTCCTTTACAGTATGACCTTGTTTATCCATTCAGTTTGTATCTGCTAATTTGTTTTCATCTGCTAATTTCAACCCCCCCCCCAACCCCTTCCCTGCCTCCCCTTGCCCTTGGCAACCACTAGTCTGTTCCCTATGTCTGTGAGTCTGTTTCTCTTTGGTAGACAAGTTCATTTGTGAGATAGCATTAGATTCCACATGTAAGTGATATCATACGATATTTGTCTTTTTCTTTCTGACTTCACTTAGTATGATAATCTCTAGGTTCATCCATGTTGCTGCTGAAGGCATTATTTTATTCTTTTTTTATGGCTGAGTAATACT
>SJYX01001267.1:317792-331101 GCA_006410675.1 Oreotragus oreotragus | reverse complement strand
GTGGCACCCCACTCCAGTACTGTTCCCTGGAAAATCCCATGGACAGAGGAGCCTGGTGGGCTGCGGTCCATAGGGTCGCTAAGAGTCGGACACGACTGAGCAACTTCACTTTCACTTTTCACTTTCATGCATTGGAGAAGGAAATGGCAACCCACTCCAGTGTTCTTGCCTGGAGAATCTCAGGGATGGTGGGAGCCTGGTGGGCTGCCGTCTATGGGGTCACACAGAGTTGGACACAACTGAAGCGACTTAGCAGCAACAGAAGTACATATACATTGGAGAAGGAAATGGCAACCCACTCCAGTATTGTCTGGAAAATCCCATAGACAGAGGAGCCTGGTGGGCTACAGTTCATGGGGTCCCAAAGAGTCAGACTCAGCTGAGCGACTGAGCACAACCTAAGTATACTCTTATCCAATATGAGATAGTTTTGCTAGATTTTATAATTTTACATGAAAGAAATTATACTGTATATTTTCTTTTGCGACTTTCTATTTTTCACTCATTATTGGATCTGTGAGAGCTGTTTCCTAATTTTCACTGCTTTTCAAATGTGATGTCCTTAAGATAGAGTTCACCTAGTGAATACCTATTGTTTTACCTTCTTGCAGCTCTTGGTATCATCATACATTTATTTACCAATCTGTTTGAAGGATGCGCAGCTTAGTATGAAAGGTTCTGTGAGGTGGGGGAATCAGCTTTGTGTCTGTCTTACCCTTACACTGAGGATAGAGCTCTGTGGAGGGAGGCTCTCCTCTTAGAATCCTCACTTAGATGTACCCTTGATTTGATCTTTTGACTCCCTAGAGAAAGCAAGCCTCGGAAACTAAGTTAAAGTTCAGAGATGTGGCAAGAGTTTTCCTAGCCGAAGTTCCTTCACTTATATTTTGACCTGGTTGTTGTTGTTCAGTTGCTCAGTCGTGGCCTGGTAAATTCTTATTATTTTGGCAGATCTTTGATGCATTTGTTGTTGTTCAGTCGCAGAGTCACGTCGTACTCTTTGCAACCCCATGGACTGTAGCATGCCAGGCTTCCGTGTCCTTCACTATCTCCTGGAGTTTAGATTTAAGTTTTATTATTTATTATTGTTACTTTTATTTTTTCCAAAATTTCAGTGTCTGTTTTAGTCTCTCCAGAGCAGATCAATTAGTTCAAATAGCCTTAAGCCTACACTTTTTTCCTTTCGTAATTGGTGTGATTGCCTTTTTTTTTTTTTTAATGATATTGTTCTATTTTGTATTATGGCAGCGCTCACATGACTGTATACAGTGACTAAAATTCATCATGCCTTTTTAAGATATCACCACACCAGGATCCTCACCTTAATTAGGTGGTAATCTGTGCTGTGGGGTTAAAATATTTCTTTGGACAATGTCATTTCCTCTAGGTTCAGATAGGATTTAAATAGGCCTCTTTTCCTGCAAATGCTCCAGTCTGTCCTTTCAGCATCAAATAAAGGCATAGTGAAGGTGACTAGGGAACTAGTTTTAATTTATTAGGAATTACCTTGGCATTACTTCCTTTGTATTCCCAGAAAGGCCTTTCTGTTCCTTGAAGGAAGTTACAGTTTAGTATTCCTTTTTCCTGTCTTTCATCCATTATGTCTTCAAATATATTCTCAGTGTAACTACAGGTAAAACCTTCTGTAGTCCCCTCACTGGCAGATTTTTCCCTTTCTTTATATCCTTTGGGTCCTTTCAGTGAGAACTTGGAAGGAACTGAAGCTAGGAGTTAACTAATATATTCATTATGCCACCCTAAGCAAGAGTTCTGTTTTGTATATTCTGAAATGTTGTTATTCAAATTGTAAGTGTTCTTTTTGTTGTAACTTTATTGTGAATGTACCCTGCCCTTCAGCTATTTAGGAAATTTGTGCTGTTAATTTTTCCAATTTCAGTTTCTTCCCCTCTACTAGCTTTTCCCCATCAGCATTCAAACATGCTAAGTCTCTTAAAAAAAGAAACCTCTTCATCATTAAACCCTCTCTAGCTACTGCCCTATGACTCTCCTTCACTTTACAATCAAAGTTGTCTCTAATTTGCTTATGTCCTAAATCTTCTGGGGTTTTCCCCTGAATGATAAAATTGAAAATCAACTAGTCAAGTTCCTTAAAAAATTATTTTATATTTTAATTGAGAATATACCAAAATAGTAGATAATTTTGTATGAATTGATATTTTAATAATACTGCATCTTCTCATCTAGTAATACCATTTGCTTTTCTATTTAATAAAGTTTCTTTCATGTTTTTATGTAAAATTAAGTCATTTCCCTCATACAGATTTTGTTACATTTGTTCTAATGTATTTAACAATTTTTCTTCCTGTATTGAATGTTTTTCCTTCTCAGTCTAATTATTATGACTGGTTGACATTACAAACTGTTGGTCTTTGTAGACTTCCCTCATATAGGGCCAGTTTACACAACACTCAATTCGTTACTTCTAATAGTTTTTCAGTTGATTATATTGTGTATTCCAAGGAGACAGTCATATAGTTTGCAAAATTGTACTTTTGATCTCACTTTTTCCTAATATATTTATGTTTTCCTTGTCTTATTGAAATGAGTACTACTCCCAATAAAATTTTTACTAGTAGCAGTGGTAATGAGAATCTTCATTAACCTTACTGTTGTTGTTTAGTGGGCATGATTCTAATATTTAATACAAGGTGTGGTATTTGCAGTGGGGTGTTTTTAAGGAGTTTTACTTTATTCCTGGTTTCTAAAAGTACTGGGATTTTTATTTGTTCATTGTAACCAAGATTGGTTGTTGAACATTAACCACCACTTGTGGGATATCTATCAGTCAGGTCATATGTTTTCCTTTACGTCATCAGATAAACGCTAACATAGTCATGATGTATTATTTTTTAATGCATTGCTGAATTTGGTTTTTCAATATTGATGTGTAATTTTTTCATCTATGTTCAGAAGCAAGTCTAGTCTGTAGTTTGTGCTTATGTTTGTTTTTCCTTTCTAGTTTAGATTTCAGGGTTAGGTTAGCCTGATATAATGCTACTCTTCTACTGTAAGTCTGTGCATTAGTTGCAGGTAGTACGATAATTTCCATATAATACTCTAAAGAATCAATAGATAAAGCATTATAAATAATAAAGGAATTATGCAAGATTGCTGGATATCAACTTATAAAAGTATATACCATCCCTTTTCATGGACAATTACTATTTGTAGAAAACAGAAAATGAGGTAACACTGAAATGATGACAAAAAATAAAAACTATATGGAAACTAACCTAAAAAGTCTGGACTGTAGCCTACCAGGCTTCTCAGTCCATGGGATTTTCCAGGCAGTAGTAATGGAGTGGATTGCCATTTCCTTCTCCAGGGATTCTTTCTGACCCAGGGATTGAACCCAGGTCTCCCACGTTGCAGACAGACACTTAACCGTCTGAGCCACCAGGGAAGTAAAAAAAAAAAAAATCAGGCTTCTCAGTCCATGGGATTTTCCAGGCAGTAGTAATGGAGTGGATTGCCATTTCCTTCTCCAGGGATTCTTTCTGACCCAGGGATTGAACCCAGGTCTCCCACGTTGCAGACAGACACTTAACCGTCTGAGCCACCAGGGAAGTAAAAAAAAAAAAAAAGTCTTCGTAAGACCTTTAAATAAAAAAAACCACTAAAAGCTATATAAAGACCTAAGAAAATTTCATATGTTGTGTTTAAAGACAGACTGACTTAATATTATGGTGATTCCAATTCTTTATATGATAAGATATAAATAAAACAAGAGTTGAACAAATATTTTAACAGTTTTTGAGAAACTCAACATATATAGTCTATGTATATTATATATATCTATCTGCATATATTAATTTCTTCTCAGTTTTAGATGTTGCAGATATCTTTGTCTAGATGACAGTCATCTGTTAGCTTTGTCTGGGGCAGTCTTCACTAAAAAAGAATCCTTAATTTTGCTGTAGTCAAAGCATCAGTGCTTTTTTTGACTGATTTACAGAATGTATTTTCCACCTCAGAGTTATGAAGATATTCTCCTACATCTTAGAAAACACAGTGTGTGAGAGATAATCAATAAATATAAAATAATAAAGATTCACAACTAGCTAAGAAACTTTTGAAAAAGAACAAAAGAGGGGACCTATTAGATCTTCAAGTAAGATGTGGTGGTTGTGGTTTAGTTGCTAAGTCATGTCTGACTCTTGCAACCCTGTGACTGTAGCCTGCCAGGATTCTCTGTCCATGGGATTCTCCAGGCAAGATTACTGGAGCGGGTTGCCATTCCCTTCTTTTTTTTTTTTTGAGTTTTACTTCTTCTTTTTCCAATCTGGATTCCTTTTCTTTTTTTTTTTTTTTTACTTTTATTTTATTTTACTTTACAGTAATCTACTGGTTTTGGCATACATTGACATGAATCCGCCACGGGTGTACATGAACTCCCAAACATGAACCCCCCTCCCTCCTCCCACCCCCCATCCAGGGGATCTTCCTGACCTAGGAATCGAATCTGGGCCTCCCATTGCAGGCAGATTATTTACTGACTGAGCTACAAGGGAAGCCCTTGTAAGATAGGAATGGCAAAAAGAATAATGTAACAGAGTAGAAAGCCCAGAAATAGGCATGCTGCTGCTGCTGCTGCTAAGTCACTTCAGTTGTGTCCGACTCTGTATGACCCCATAGATGGCAGCCCACCAGGCTCGCCTGTCCCTGGAAATCTCCAGGCAAGAACACTGGAATGGGTTGCCATTTCCTTCTCCAATGCATGAAAGTGAAAGTGCTCAGTCGTGTCTGACTCTTAGTGACTCCATGGACTGCAGCCCACCAGGCTCCTTCGTCCATGGGATTCTCCAGGCAAGAGTACTGGAGTGGGATGCCATTGCCTTCTCCAGAAATAGGTATAGTTTTGTGTATATATAACTTCATGTATAGTAGAGTTGAGGAAAAGGATTGTTAAGTAGATCTTACTGGGGAAACTACTTCATTTTATTGAGAAAATAGATCACTATTTTATATCATAAAGATAAATTTAAGATCCCATAAAGAGTAGCATGTAAATAGTTACACTATAAATTGACAGAATAAAGAATTAATAGCTATACTATATGAGAATTTAATATAAATAAGAGTAGAGAAATGAACAAAGTAGAGAGCAGTTTATAGAAAGGAACATTGAAAGAATAACATGTATATGATATGTTATTAATCATTAATGGCATAATAGTAATTAGATACATGAAAATTAAACCATGAGATACCACTTTAAACTCACCTGGCTAACAAATATTAGAAGTTCATTGTGAGAGAAGGGGAGCATTTATATTCTACTGGTGGGAATATAAAACAGCACATTTCATTCATTCTGGAAAGAAAGGTGGCAACATTTGGGGAAATTAAAAATGCTTATACCATATGATGGAACAATTCTGATCCTGGGAATAAACTAAAGAAACCCTTCCATGGATCTAATGAGACACATGTGTAGGAGTATACATTATTACATTTGAGGGAGAGGGGATGAAATTATTTGAATCTAGTCATTGCCTATATTTTGTATTTAAAATTTTTTTTACTGAAGTAATAATTGATTTATAATATATCAGTTTCAGGTATACAGCACAGTGATTCAGTGTTTTTATAGATAGTTGTTCAGTTGCAGAGTCATGTCCGACTCTTTGTGACCCCATGGACTGCAGCATGCCAGGCCTCCCTGTCTCTCACTGTCTCCTGGAGTTTGCCCAAGTTCATGTCTGTTGAATCAGTGATGCCATCCAATCATCTCTTCCTCTGTCTCTGCCTTTCATTCTTTCCCAGCATCAGGGTCTTTTCCAGTGAGTCAACTCTTCTCATCAGATGGCCAAAATATTGAAGCTTCAGCTTTAGCATCAATCCTTCCAATGAGTATTCAGGGTTGATTTCCTTTAGGATTGACTGGTTTGATCTTGCTGTCCAGGGAACTCTCGAGAGTCTTCTCTACCACTACAGTTCAAAAGTATCATTTCTTCGTTTTTACAGATTATGCTTCATTAAATGTTATTTCCCTGTGCTATACAGTGTATCCTTGTTGCTTATCTATTTTATCCATAGTAGTTTCTGTCTGTTAACTCCATACTCCTATCCTATCCCCCCTCCACTTCCCTTTCCCCACTGGTAGCCACTAGTTTGTGTTCTACATCTATGAGTTTGTTTCTGTTTTGCTATATATATTTATTTGTTTGCTTTATTTTTTAGATTCCACAAATAATTAATATGAAGTATTTATCTTTCTCTGTCTGACATATTTCACTAAGCATTTTACTCTCTTTGTCTATCCACATTGCTGCAAAAGGCAGAATTTTATTTTTTTTATGGCTGAGTAACAGTCCATTGTATGTATGTATGCACATCATCTTTATCCATTTGTTCATTGATGGATACTTGGGTTGCTGCTACATCTTGGTTGTGGTAGTGTTACTATGAACATTGGTGTGCATATATCTTTAAATGTACTCCCTCTATAAGCCCAGTCTTTGCCTGTTCTCAGACGACCGTCCTACCACCGTATACTTCATCCTTGTAGACTCCAATGATTCTACATCCTCACTACAATCAGAAACACATTTTAAAAAATAAAATCTTATTTCCTTCATGTACTCATTTCCTTCCTTACCCATCTTAGGTTCCATAGTCCAACACTTAGTGAAAGTGAAGTTGCTCAGTCGTGCCTGACTTTTAGCGACCCCATGGACTGCAGCCTGTCAGGGTCCTCCGTCCATGGGATTTTCCAGGCAAGAGTACTGGAGTGGGGTGCCATTGCCTTCTCTGAACGAACTTAGATTCCATAGTCCAACACTTAACCACTCTCTTAATTCCCTTACTCCACTCTTGCTGTGACATTCTCGTATGGCAAAACTGCAACTCTGTTGGATGTACCTTTCCTCAAGTCTCTGTACCAGGAGACCTGAATATAACTAAATAAAATCTCAAAACCACGCTGCCTAGTGTCACTTACGGTTTGTGGTCATACATATTACGTAGAGTCTTACTGCGGCCAACAGACAATGTGTCAGCAGTCTAGTCCTCTTCTTCCTCTTCTAAATAACTCATATCGTCTCTTTCTCACAGCACCAATATCTATGCTCTTCCTTAACTTATGAATATTGATCTTGCTTCCTCTTGGACTGAGCAAATAGAAGCTCTGTGAGAGCAAGGACTTGGCTTTGTTTCTTTTGTTCATTGGGCCTAAAACATCTGACACTTAGTATACACTTAACGAATAAATATATGTTGAATACATGAATGATGGGTATAATAGAATCAGTGAAAAAAAGAAGGAATGTGTTGTATAAAGAGTGGCATGGATAATTAAAACAATACTGATTGACAAAATAAGGAGAAGACTGAAACCTACAATAAAAGATCTTTAAGTAAATTTAAAACTTATATTGTAAACTGCTGCTGCTGCTGCTAAGTCACTTCAGTTGTGTCTGACTCTGTGCGACCCCATAGATGGCAGCCCACCAGGCTCCGCCATCCCTGGGATGCTCCAGGCAAGAACACTGGAGTGGGTTGCCATTTCCTTCTCCAGTGCAGGAAAGTGAAACGTGAAAGTGAAGTCGCTCAGTTGTGTCCGACTCTTCACGACCCCATGGACTGCAGCTTACCAGGCTCCTCTATCCATGGGGTTTTCCAGGCAAGAGTACTGGAGTGGATTGCCATTGCCTTCTCATATTGTAAACTAGCACTAATGTTTACATGATACTATATTTTTCGTGAATATATACACATCAGGACCTTATGGAATACATTTGACCTAGTGTCCATAAAGCAAAATAGGAGTGTGGGTAGGGAATTAAGAGAAAAGTACAATAGAATAAACTGTAACAAGAGAATGGCCTTGCACAAACTGACCATCACCTATGAAGCTTGATCATCTCAATTTCCTGCACTTGGAGCTTATTTTTTCTATATTAAAAAAGTAAAGAGTCTGTCCAGGAATGTCAAGGGCAGCTAGTGTGGTCTGATGCTTCAGAATAAAGTCCTCTTTATCCTGGTATGTAAGGATTCTCCAGCAGAAATTACAGCCTCCTGCTTGCTTGCTATCAAGTAGATATATTAAATTTCAGTATCAGTATGAACCAGATATGTCACATATACACACGTTTAAAATGGGCTGCAAGCAGAATAGCCACCAACTCTCAGCCAGCTGACAGTTGTGAACATGGATCAAGTGTTGCTCGATAGTCTATTTTTCAAAAGAAGCCAGAAGTATAATTTTCATGTAAAAATCTCCCAATTTTTAGTTATTTACAATCTAATGTATAAAGTTTATATCACTATGTGAGACCTAATTAGGCTCATAGGACAACAATTTAATACATCTAAACAGGTATGAAGCTTATCAGTTGCTAAATTCTGTCCACATGTACAGAAATTCTAGTCATTCTTATTCCCTTATTGCAAAATATGAATGGACCACTATGAATCACCACTTATTTAAGAAATGCCTGCATCATGACCAAGGTTGACAGAATAAAAACCCATCTCTCGAGAAATAATTCTGAAAACAGAAGACAAGTTTAACTGAATCACACATAGTAATTGCATTTCCAGGTCTTAATAATTGTTTCTGCTTTCCTACTCTGTAACTTCCAGAAGCCTCATGAAAAAAGTGAAAGAGGAGAGTGAAAAAGTTGGCTTAAAGCTCAACATTCAGAAAACTAAGATCATGGCATCTAGTCCCATCACTTCATGGGAAATAGATGGGGAAATAGTGTCAGACTTTATTTTTTGGGGCTCCAAAATTACTGCAGATGGTGATTGCAGCCATGAAATTAAAAGACTCTTACTCCTTGGGAGGAAAGTTATGATCAACCTAGATAGCATATTCAAAATCAGAGACATTACTTTGCTGACTAAGGTCCTTCTAGTCAAGGCTATGGTTTTTCCAATGGTCATGTATGGATGCGAGAGTTGGACTGTGAAGAAAGCTGAGTGCTGAAGAATTGATGCTTTTGAACTGTGGTGTTGGAGAAGACTTGAGAGTCCCTGGGACTGCAGGGAGATCCAACCAGTCCATTCTAAAGGAGATCAGTCCTGGGTGTTCTTTGGAAGGAATGATGCTAAAGCTGAAACTCCAATACTTTGGCCACCTCATGTGAAGAGTTGACTCATTGGAAAAGACTGTGATGCTGGGAGGGATTGGGGGCAGGAGAAGGGGACAGCAGAAGATGAGATGGCTGGATGGCATCACCGACTTGATGGACATGAGTTTGGTGAACTCCGGGAGTTGGTGATGGACAGGGAGGCCTGGCGTGCTGCAATTCATGAGGTCACAAAGAATTGGACACCACTGAGTGACTGAACTGAAGTGAACTTCCAGAAGATCAAAATTCTTATAGGCTTGGTGGGCTTATGGGGAATTAGTTACCTAATCTAGAATGTAATTCACAATGCAAAATTCTATTGCACTGATGAACTGACCACCTATGACACTTCAGACAGTCTGAAGAATAAGAGGACTGTCCCTATACCACCGCAGAGTGCTCAAGCGCATTAAAATTGATGACAGATTTCGTTGTTGTGGGAGACACCACCATAGTGCTGTGCATTGTTCTTGAAACGCTGATGACAAGATACTTTGTTGCTTTTGCTTTTATATTATCTGGGGATATTTGTAGAACTCTATAAAAAGAATGTGTCAGTTCCTTCATATCTTATTTCATGTGCTAGAATAATTAGACAGAATAAGGCCAGGAGCAAATATTTTATTATAATAGACTATATGCTTTTAAAGAATAATTAGAGCAAGTCACAGATTCCATAGTTTGAACTAGAGTCTTACCTGGAATTTGTGCATTAAGATTGATGAATTCTGAGCTCTTAATGCAAGAATTGAACAGAAGAATTTACTTCATTCTCTTGGTCATTTATTGTGTAGATAAAATTCTATGCCTTTAATTATTCCTTTAGTGACAAAGGTCTACATTTCTCCGTTCAGAACTATTTGCCACTTATGATAGGGTCTTGTTTTCTTTTTTGTTTGACTAAAATACACTGAGAAAACCAAAAGCACAAGCCTGATGTAGGGTGGAGAGGGATACAAAATAAATCTGATGTAAGCTTCACACTCAAAATGCTCATACTTACAACATTGAAAATTGCTGGTTGTTTGCATCAAGTCCAATAAGAATTCCCTATTATAGTTTTCCAGAAATAGAATAAGCAGTGGTTAAAAACTGTAGGTGCTGGAGTCAGACTGCCTGAATTCTAATTAGCTCCACAGTATAGTAGCTATATGACCTTGGATAGATTACTAAACCTCTGTTTCCTCACTGTAAAGCTGTAGTAAGAAATAGTATCCATCTTATAGATTGTTATGAAGATTTAATGTAATACTCTTTGTAAAGGGTTGAGAGCTGCTTCTGGTCTTTCACATTATATGAAAATTTAGGATTTAACTCTTGTAATCACCCTTTGAAATAGACTTTATTATGCCTTTGGATGATTAGAAAACCAATGTTTAAGAAGATCAAATGACTTTTTAATAAATCCACACGTACCAGATTTGAGTCTGAACCCCTATTCAGTTTTCACATTACAAACAAGGTTCCAGAGTTTTCTGAGGAAGTAACATTTTCAGATACTCTTTTTCCTTATGACACTGTGTCCCAGTTTGGGGTTTGTAAACTGTAACCTCAATAATGCTTATTACTACTTTTGAATGGGATATTCAAGGTTCAAGTCCCAGAAAGTGATTAGAGCAGGAGAAACTTGAAAAAAAAATAAGCAATGCTTTCCTTTTCAGGGAAAGTTCTTCCTGTTATCCCACAATTCTGGTCTTGCACAGTGATGCCAGTTGGTGTGACTTAAGGAAAACCTCTTTGTACCAATGTTTTTTCCTGAGAGAGTGAATGAACAAACACCCCAGAGGGACATAAATTGCCTCTCAGAAACAAAGACCTTTGTGTGGCTTGATTTAATCAATTTCCTCTTATAATGCAAAATTGAGTCATATTGAAAGAATTAAAAGAAATGCTAGAATAAGAATAATGGAGAAGGCAATGGTACCCCACTCCAATACTCTTGCCTGGAGAATCCCGTGGATGCAGGAGCCTGGTAGGCTACAGTCCATGGGGTGGCGAAGAGTTGGACATGACTAAGCGACTTCACTTTCAATTTTCACTTTCATGCATTGGAGGAGGAAATGGCAACCCACTCCAGTGTTCTTGCCTGGAGAATCTCAGGGACGGGGGAGCCTGTTGGGCTGCCGTCTATGGGGTCGCACAGAGTTGGACACGACTGACGTGACTTAGCAGCAGCAGCAGAATAAGAATAAAATGAGGAAGACAGTGGCATTTTGAATGCCATAGTAAAAATAATGGATGCATAGTGGATCAGAAGAAAAGAGGAGTGAACATAGGTTGAAACAGGCAGCTGAAGGGTAATAAAATGGACAGAAACTGAGGGAGAGTATACAGAAAGGTTATGAGAGAAGCAGAGTACTCTAAACACTTGCTACTCAAAGTATGGCCCATTGATCCACCACAGAACATCACCTGGTAGAAATGCAGCATCTCAGACTCCACCCACAATTAGGACCTGCATTTTAACAAAATTCCCAAATGACTTGAATGCACATTAAAGTTTGAGAAGAGAGCATCGAAGACATACAGGTTGAGTGATAAAAGGAACATGTAGATGGGTGGTGGAAGGGATGGTGGTAGAAGAGAGCAGTCTAATGGATGAGATGAAGATGAGAATAAGAGGATCCAAAAATCTTCTAGGAAAGAAGTGGTCATGAAGTATTCTATGAATAGTTGAGTTAATTGTCAATTATGTATTCGTCTCCAGTTGGGCTTTCAGGACCTCACTAGTATAAGATGAAGCCTGAAAGTTTCTTGAGGAATAGTTATTAAAGATTACTAAAAGATTCTGCTATTATTAGGTATTGTTTTAATATTCAGCTTTTGGTGCTGAATGTACATTCTTTGTTCCCCTTTTGTTTGCTTAGTTACTTACCTGGGAACATTGTATTATGGGGGGATATGCAGAAGTAATTTGAAGTGAAAAGTAACTCCCATCAGCTTAGCTCTGGACATTTTGCTTCTCCGCCACATTCTCAAAGGCCCCTTTGCAAGTCCTACTTCTTTTCAGCATACCTTGGATGTTTTTGTTTCCAGGCTCTGTCATTGGCCATCCCTTCTGTCTTTTCAGAGAACAGACTTCTCTAGGTTCTGTCATCTGGTATTGTGGATTTCACTATCACCAGTACACTGGTGACTCTAAGAGATTTATCTTCAGTATTGTTCAGTCTTCAGGGCCCCAGACCTACTGCTCAGTTTCTTACTGGATATTCAGTAGGCAACATAGACTCAACAGACCAAAAACTGAAATCACCATCTTCTCCTTGAAACACTTTCTCTCTTGTTTATTCTCAGTGAATATCACTACCATGAACTTAGTCTCCTGTGTGAGAATCATAGATATCCCTCTACATTTTAACTTTTCCACACTCCCCACCTCTAGTCACCTGTAATAAAACACATTGATTTTATCTCCTTTACATGTCTTACATCCATGTTTATTTTTTCTTCCCTGGAGTGTTACAAATCTCTTACTGTTTCTCATCATTAGTTTGCTGCTCCTGCTGCTGCTAAGTCACTTTAGTCTTGTCTGACTCTGTGTGACCCCATAGACTGCAGCCCACCAGTCTCCCCCGTCCCTGGGGTTCTCCAGGCAAGAACACTGGACTGGGCCTCATTTAAATTGTAATCTCAGTGCTGCAGACAGTGTAAAATTTCAAAAATGTTAAAGGATATCCTGGTTCTTCTGTGTTCAAACTAGACAATATCTCCTTATTTTTTCCAGGTGGCGCTAGTGGTAAAGAACCCGCCTGCCAATGCAGGTTAGATACAAGAGACATGGATTCAATCCCTGGGTCGGGAGGATCCCCTGGAGAAGGGCATGGCAACCCACTCCAGTATTCTTGCCTGGAGAATCCCATGAACAGAGGAGCCTGGCGGACTACAGTCCATAGGGTTGCAGAGTTGGACATGACTGAAGCAACTTATATGCAGAGTACATCATGAGAAATGCTGAACTGGAAGAAACACAAGCTGGAATCAAGATTGCTGGGAGAAATATCAATAACCTCAGATATGCAGATGACACCACCCTTATGGCAGAAAGTGAAGAGGAACTAAAAAGCCTCTTGATGAAAGTGAAAGAGGAGAGTGAAAAAGTTGGCTTAAAGCTCAACATTCAGAAAACGAAGATCATGGTATCCTGTCCCATCACTTCATGGGAAATAGATGGGGAAACAGCGGAAAGAGTGTCAGACTTTTTTTGGGGGGGG
>SJYX01001267.1:298625-316215 GCA_006410675.1 Oreotragus oreotragus | reverse complement strand
AAAAGCAGAGATATTACTTTGCCGACTAAGGTCCGTCTAGTCAAGGCTATGGTTTTTCCAGTAGTCATGTATGGATGTGAGAGTTGGACTGTGAAGAAGGCTGAGCGCCGAAGAATTGATGCTTTTGAACTGCGGTGTTGGAGAAGACTCTTGAGAGCCCCTTGGACTGCAAGGAGATCCAACCAGTCCATTCTGAAGGAGATCAGCCCTGGGATTTCTTTGGAAGGAATGATGCTAAAGCTGAAACACCAGTACTCTGGCCACCTCATGCCAAGAGTTGACTCATTGGAAAAGACTGTGATGCTGGGAGGGATTGGGGGCAGGAGGAGAAGGGGACGACAGAAGATGAGATGGCTGGATGGCATCACTGACTCGATGGACGTGAGTCTGAGTGAACTCCGGGAGATGGTGATGGACAGGGAGGCCTGGCGTGCTGCGATTCATGGGGTTGTAAAGAGTCGGACGGGACTGAGCAACTGAACTGAACCAAACTGAAGCAATTTAGTATCCATGCGTGCTAGTGATAAAGAACCTGCCTGCCAATGCAGAAGACATAAGAGAGGAGGGTTTGATACCTGGGTTGGGAAGATCCCCTGGAGGAGGGCATGGCAACCAGTCCAGTATTGTTGCCTGGAGAATCCCATAGACAAAGGAGTCTGGTGGGCTCCAATATTGTTCCCTGGAGAATCCCACGGACAGAGGAGTCTGGCAGGCTAAGGTTCATAGGGTCTCAAAGAGTTGTTCTGAAGCAACTTAGCACACATGCCCTATTGAATAATTTTTAAACCTCTTTGTAGATCATGTGAAAAAACCCTATATCCTGCTTACCTATATACCTTCTTATCTCACTGTAGCTCTCTGAAGACATTGTCTTCTTAAAATTACCTGAATAGATACATATGTTTCATATCATCCTACCTTTTCTTGCATGCTGTGCACTGTCCCTTCCTCCTCCCTTCTCTGCCAGATATAATTTTGAAGGGCTGATTAGTGGTTGTCTTATGCATAAGATCTTTTTTGACCACCTCCTCCATCTTTTGTCTGTACACTGAACCTTGTATTGCCTTGTATCATAGCTCACAGATTTCACCAGCATGCAGTTCTAAGGCCTTGATCTATTTACATACTAAAAATTATGCTTATTCTTTCAGTGCTTCATTGTATAAAAATATACTCCTATGAGGACTGCATAGCCTAGGCTGAGGGTGTTTTCAGGGCTGAGGAGATAGCCTGGGCTAATGAGTCCTGTGGGGCTTGGGTGGAAGAGGCATTGTTTGTAATGGGGGAAATGACTAATATATAATGACCAGAATTATATAAGTGAAATAGGAGTAACATTTCTCATTGTCAGAGAAAGGATAATCAAAGACTAAAAGAGTGAAAGTTAGAATAAGCAGAATGTTGTTAATTTGGAATTGGAGGTATTACACAAGCTCTGTGTATCTATCTAGAGAAATGTGAATATAAGTCTGTGTGTATATGTGTGTGTGTGTGTGCGTTTTTTAGCTCTGTCTGCTAATGTAACCCTCGTAGCAAAGAGTGCATCTACTACCCAGACCTTGATTTCTAAATATCTTTATTAAATAAGAAAACAGTTCTTAGAGAAATTTTAAATTCTAGGTCTTCTGAGGAAAATGTTTATTTTCAGGACTAAGACAGGAAAGGTATAAGATGACCCCAGAAAATCTTGATTTGTCATAAAGCAGGGAAGTGATAAAAAATTATGAAGACTTATCAGAAGGACACAGCAACCAGCTTGAAGGACAATTGGGACAGTTTGAACATAAGAATAAATGATGACTGGAACATCTTATAACCTGTTGTTTAAAATAAAGATCAATGACTATAAACAAATGAATATAGGGACAGTTATTTCTTATAGTGTAATTCCAGTGAATAAATCTAGAAGTGATACTATTAGAAACTCAACATAAGTAAACATCATAGTAGTTATTTAGTCATGAATTGTCAGTAGAATATAAAACTAGTGGGTGAAAATTTGATGAGGAATGGGATAATAATGTGATCTCAGAGACTCTCCCTGTAAAATACTTGTTAATTATGAAGTAAAATCTTAACTTTATAGTGAAGAAATTTGATAGATACCATCTTAACCTAGTGATGAAATTTAACATTACTAGGAAAAGGTACAAATCAACATTATGTTTCTGTGTGACATTCCTGCCAAAAGTGAATAACCTAAATCTAATAATGAAGAAACATAAGTAAAATAAAATTGATAGGAATTCAAAAAAATAACTGTCTTATATGGTTCAAAATGTCAAGATCATGACCCAGGAAAGACTGAAGAACTGTTCAGATCAAAAAAGAATGAAAAAAGATGACAATGAAATGTAATACTTGATCTCCAGATGAAACTTGAACCAGAAGATCCTTGCATTTTCCTTTTCTATAAAATATGTTGTTGGAACAAATTTTGAAATTTGAATGAGATTTGTGGATATCTCAGTATGGATTTTCTTAATTTTGTGGTTAGGAGAATTTTCTTTTCTTTAGGAAATAGCAGTAATGGGTCATCATGCCTGAAATCTATTCTCAACTAATTTGGAAAGAAAAAAGTGTACACACACATACACATATATCACGACAGAGAGAGCTGTGAGGGAGGGAGAGAGAATGATGATGAAAATGTGTCAGAGTTAACCCTTGGAAAACCTGGCTGGAGGTCTACTGGAGTTCTTACATTCTTGCAGCCTTTGTGTAACTTTGGAAATATTAAAAAGTAAAAAAAAATTTTTTAATCAGTATTTCTCTGACACTTTCTTCATCTCCATTTTCTCTCCTGACTTTAACTTCCCTCTAATAGTCCCTAAAGGCACATGGAAGAAAATTAGTAGAATATAAAAATAAACTCAGAATTAAAAGAAGTATAGTAAAATGTGTGGTTTTAAGCTTCTGGGCTCATGATTAGACTGCCTGAGTTCAAAATTGCATCTCCAGTGTGGTTTGAGGCAAGCTGTTGAACCTCACCATGTCTATTTTCTAATCTGTAGGATGAAAATGTGAGAATGCCCACTTCATGAAGGTTTGGGAAGGATTAAATCGTTTAGCACATTTAAAATAGCACAGTACTGGACACAAGGTAAAAATCAAATTAATGTATATTCAGTTTTTTCCAAAGGACTTACTGGGGGATATTAGTGCTGAAGAATAGCTGGTTTGTTTGGCACTTTGTTTACTTGACTCTTTATAGTGCCCTGTATGGCTGACAATTCTAAAAAACCTCTGGTATCCATGCAATATTGAATTAATTTATTATTTCCAAGCCATGAAGATGCAGGATGTTTTTATCACAGGCTGAGGAATCACTCCTAAGTGGTTTTTGATTATGATAATAAATGAATTTTCTTAATATCACTTAAAATCTACTACCACACTGCCCAGTATCATCAGATAATAGGAAGGATACAAGAAGAGTGAAGCAGTTACTTTTACTGAGAGATTCAGAAGGACTGAACAAACTCTGGGTGTTGCATGGAATGCCTGACAGTGATCCCATGAGCTATTTAGGAGCTTATTTTAAGAACTATTGGATTTTATCAGGTCAGTCAGTGAAGCAGAAAAAGCTCAGCTTGCCTGTGATGCTTTTGGAATATAAGAAATATATCTGCACCAGAGCATAGAGGAGCAGTGTAGGGAAGAAGCTACAAGAAAAGACAACTGGATGAGAGGAAAACATAATTAAAATCTCATGCTCCTAGCTCTCAGTCCAAAATAAAGTACTGTGAAGTGATGCTCAACATAGATTGTCTTTGAAGGATATTATAGCGTTAAGAACACCAGTTTTTGAGCTAGGCAGGTGTGCAGGTGAATCTTGACTTTGATGCTTGATAACTAACTGTGTGATCTTGGACAAGTTATTTAAACTCTAAGCCTTACATACTGTAAATACGAAGTGGGATAATATTACTTGCCTCACAGTGTTATATGAGCATTAAATGAGGCAGTATTAAAATACCTGTCACATATTATGTTTAATCAATATTTATTGTTACTATTCTGCTACAAAGCATAAAGCAATGACAAAGATGAAATTTGAAAGAAAATTTTCTACTCATCTTTGAAAATTAAGTTTTTGTTTTGAAATAATTGTAGATTCCTATGCAGTTGTAAAAATAATACAGAAATAACACAGGAAGAGACTACTTTGGAGTACCTTTACCCAGTCTACTTCCATTCACAGTACTCTTTCTTTAACCTCTGGGAACCTCTAGTTGACTCTCCAGTTCCATAATTTTTTTAATTTTAAGAATATTGTATAAATGGATTTGTACAATAGATAACCTTTTGGAATTAGCTTTTTTACTCAACATAATTATCTGGAAATTTATCCAGATTTTTGAGTGTATATCAGTTGTTTGCTTCTTTTTATTGATGAGTAGAGCTTTCCAGGTGGTACTAGTGGTAAAGAATGCACCTGCCAATGCAGGAGACATGAGAGTTGTGGGTTCCATCCCTGAGTCCAGAAGATCTCCTGGAGGAGGGCATGAGGACGCACTCCAGTATTCTTGCCTGAAAAATGCCATGGACAGAGGAGCCTGGCCAACTAAATAGGGTCACAAAGAGTAGGACACAACTGAAGTGACTTATCACATATCCATATTCCAAGGTATTGATGTACCACAGTTTAACTGTTCACTCATTGAAGGACTTTGGGCTTGTTTGACTACTGTGAATGAAACAGCTATAAGCTGGTGTGAACATAAGTCTTTATTTCTCTTAGTTGAATGCCCAAGAGTGCAGCTGCTGGATCATATGGTAGTTGCATGTTAGTTTTTTGAAACACAACCAAATTGTTTTCCATAGGGTCTGTACCTTTTTACATTCACACTAGCAGTGTGTGAGTGTGATTCAGTTTGGGTGCCTATTTTTCATTTTAGCCATTTTGATAGATGTGTAATGACATCTCATTTGTCATTTTAATTTGCATTTCCTAAATGGCTAATAATGTTGAATATTTTCTATTTTTCATGTGCTTATTTGCTCTCTGCTTTATCCTCTTTGGTGAAGTCTTTTCATGCCTTTTTTCATTTTTCTAATTGGATTGTTGGTTTTATTACTGATGAGTTTTGAGAATTCTTTATATGTTCTAGATACTAGTCATTTGTTAGATAATTGGCTTGCAAATGTTCTCTTGTACTCCATAGCTTGCCTCTTCATTCTAACAGTTTTTCACTGAGAAAAAAATTTAATTTTGATGAAATGAAACCTACTAATTTTTCCATTTATGGATCATGGTAAGAAGTTTAGGAAATCACCTCACCAATGGTTCCTTAAGATTTTCTTTAAAAATATTAGTTTTAAAATAAAACAGTATAGTTTTACACTTTACATTTAAGCCCATGACCACTTTGAGTTAATTTTGTGTAAGATGTGAAATTAGGTCAAGGTTTTTGCCTTTGGATGTCCAGTTGTTCCAGCACCATTTATTGAAAAATCTGTCTTTCTCCACTGAATTACTTGTGTCACAGCCTTTGAACCTTTGTCAGCAATCCGTCAAGCATATCTGTTTGGGTCAATTTCTGGGTTCTTTTTTTGTCTTCCAGTGTTCTGCTTGTCCATCTCTTTGCTAATGCCACACAGTTTTGGTATGTTTCTCCTCCTTTTTGCTTTGAATTTATCTTGCTTTTCTTATTCTAAGTCCTTGAGGTGACAGTTTAGGTTATTGATTTGAGATTTTAACTTTTTTCTAATATATAAATCATCAATGGTATATTTGTTGTATTTATCCATATTTTTGCTTACCACCCTCTTTTTTCCTCCCTCATGTGCCTCTGTTACTTCCTTTCTGCTTAGAGACTTCTTTTAGCCATTGTTTTAAGGTAACTTTGTTGGTAACAAAATTTTCATTTTCCTTCATCTGAGAATGTTTTGATTTTCCCATTTAATCCTGAAGAATGCTTTCATTGGCTATAGGCTTCTGGGTTGACCATTCTAGTAGCTGACAAATATTGTGCGACTACTACCTTTTGGCCTCAGTGGTTTCTGATGAGAAATCTGTTATCCAAATAAGTGTCATTTGGACATAAGTTGCTTTTACGATTTTCCCTTATTTTTGATTTTCAGACATTTAATTATTTAAGTTTGGGTGAGTTTAGGGGTTTATCTTGTATGAGACTTACTCAGCTTCTTAATTCTGTAAGTTAATGGCTCAATTTAGGATGATATCTATTACTTCTTTGGTACTTTTTTCAGTCTCTCCTCCTTTCTCCTCTCTTCTGGGGACACCAGAGGTTTCTGGTTTGTTTTGTCGTTAAGTTTATTTTTTCTTTTTTGTTTCAATTTGGTAATTTTTATTGTTCTTTCTTCAAGTTCACTGATTCTTTCCTCTGTCTTCTCTGACAGAGAAGGAGAGAGGCAACTCTTCAGTGTCAGGTAGAGGTAGGCTTTCCATGTAAATTGCTGCAGATTTAACACAGAATCACTTAGAGAAAAACTTGGTATCCCATTGGGAATTTGGTTTTCTATTCAGATAGATCCCTTTGGATAGGCATTTCCTTGGAAAATTCAAAACAAGGCCAGAATATGGCTCTCAAACTATCAGCTTGGAAACATGATTGCCAGTGTGGTGAGAGCTAGATCTCTTTCTCAAAGGGACTCCCTTTAAGAAGGCTTATAGAGGACAATGACTAAAATCTAAAATGCTGATTAATTAATTTAAAGTCAGTTTATGGTGATTATCAGTCAGGAGAGAGAAGAAAGGAAGGGGCAAGATATAGGGTAAGGGATTAAAATGTAAAAATTATATAAAACAAGCTATAAGGATATATTGTNATGCTGATTAATTAATTTAAAGTCAGTTTATGGTGATTATCAGTCAGGAGAGAGAAGAAAGGAAGGGGCAAGATATAGGGTAAGGGATTAAAATGTAAAAATTATATAAAACAAGCTATAAGGATATATTGTACAACACACTGTATTATATAGGGAATATAACCTATATTTTTATAATAGCTGCAAGTGTTGTGAACCACTGTGTTTTATACCTGAAACTTACTTAATATTGTATGTTAACTATACCACAACTTTTTAAAAAAACACGTAACCATTAGGTAGATAACGTAAATGCTTTCTCTGGAGACCAACGAAAATGGAAAAGTTAATTATAGCTAGAAGGCTGCTTAGTGAGCCTGCAGTTTAGAAAAAGAGCAGCCAACTGGAGATCTTAATGCCTGGTGTCATAGAGCCCTGAAAATTGCCAAGTGCACATGGTCATACCTGCTATAGCACCTGGCTGGTCATCATACTGGGCCAGGACACCCTCTCTTCTGACCATGAAATAAAACACTACCAGTGTCTGACTTTCCCTTTGCTGTTAGAAAAAGAGCAGCCAACTGGAGATCTTAATGCCTGGTGTCATAGAGCCCTGAAAATTGCCAAGTGCACATGGTCATACCTGCTATAGCACCTGGCTGGTCATCATACTGGGCCAGGACACCCTCTCTTCTGACCATGAAATAAAACACTACCAGTGTCTGACTTTCCCTTTGCTGAATTTACTTTGCCAATTAATCTCTTTAAAATTGTCATGTTTTTACCCTGTATGTGTTAGTATATTAAATAATATAGTTTTGTTCCAGTCTTGATAAGAACTTATTCTGTCTCTGTTTTGTGACTTTACATATCTCTTATGCAAACCATCATTTTAAAAAATAGTTTAAAACTCAGTGTGAAACTTTCTTCCCAAGTTCTTAAAGGGAATCTTATTGTCCCTATGGACAACCTACTGTTATAAAATTAGAAATATTATTTTATAACAAAGACCAATAACTTTTAGTTATTTTATAACTAAAAGTTAGTCCTTTTGTTTTCCCTGAAAAAAGCCTCTTTCTCTTAAGGGAATAGAAGCTGACAAGCATATGTCTCCTCTGTAACATCAACTTTAGGAAATACAAAGAAAGAAAAGTTAGAGATTTCCCTGGCAGTCCAGTGTTTAGGACTCTGTGCTTCCACTGCTGTGAGCACAGGTTTGATCCCTGGTCAGGAACTAAGATCCAGTATGCTGTGTGGTGTGGCCAAAAACAAATAAATAAATAGAGAGAATTTAGAGATCTTAGAAGGTGGGAGAGAATAAGTTTGGTTCCATGCCTATATCTCTGATATTAAGATCTTGGGGAAAAGAGTGTTGGGAGGGGGCAGAAGTTGGCAGAATAATAAAGGTTGTTATTGCATAATAAAAGTATTCTCTTTGAAAAATTATGGGTTGACTTTAAAGGAGCTGGGAGGTTTCCTTTAGTATATGTTGATGAATTGGTTCCTCTGGTTGGATGATCATCATGTTTAATTATAATACAATGAGCTGGATTTTTAAATCATCAATCTAATCGTTTAGCTTAAGTTCGTTTCCATTTAGGGAGAGAATTAAAATTTTTTATGTTTAGGGAGGAAATTCAGATTCTTTCCTGTTTAATTATTCAATAACAACTTATTTGCTCCTAATAGAGTTCCTGACTTTAGGGAGCATGTATCTAGGTGAAAGACAGACTTCAG
Source organism: Oreotragus oreotragus (assembly GCA_006410675.1). Lineage (NCBI taxonomy): Eukaryota > Metazoa > Chordata > Mammalia > Artiodactyla > Bovidae > Oreotragus > Oreotragus oreotragus. Next base: position 307,704 of record SJYX01001267.1, on the reverse strand, counting down.
TTAGACAATTAAACAAATGGAAGAAATACCTCAGTATAACAAATGTTATGAAAGGGAAAAGCATGCTACTATAAGAACATAAAATAAGATATATTTTATGTTATCAAGGACATAAGAGAGATCAAGAAAGTCTTTTCTGAGGAAATGATAATTGAGTTGAAGTCTGAAGGAAGAGGTAGAGTTAACAAGGCAAAGGGATAAGGGAAAATACTGAAGTCAGGAGAAAATGATGTATTCATAAATTTGTAGCAAAAATGCAAGCTGTGGTGCACAAAAGACCAGCTTGAGTAAAGTGAGTAATGGAGGTATGTGTCAGTACAGATGTAACTAGAGAGATAGGTATAGGGTAAATTATGTTAAGGAATTTATCCTTATAAGAGCATTGGGAAGCTGCTAAAATGTTTTGAACAGAAAAGTGACATGGTAAAATATGTGTTTTCAAAATAACACCCTGGCTGCTGTGTGAAAAACATATTGCAGAGGGACAAAAGTGGATTCAGGACAATCATTTATTTATAAGTATATTGAAATAGTCTAAGCAATTGATGACAGTAGACAGTACCTTGGCCTAGCCACACAGTATGGTAGAAAAGAGTCTATTGTGGATCTTAGAGATATTTAGGAAGCAAAATCAAATAGAGAGGTGGAGTGGAAACTCTTCATGACTGCACACTCCCAAAGACTGGGTTAGGAGCTCCTCTTGTATATATCCATAACTCTTTATTCTTGCCACCATCACAGACTTTTTCATAAGGCAGTGAAAACTGCCTGTGCATGCTCAGTGTAGTGAAAGCCCCATGTTTTGCTCATTATTATATCTGTAGCAACTAACACCACACCTAGTACACATGAGCTCTCAGAATTTGTACAGAAAAAGAGTAGAATTAGACTTTGAAGTGGAGCCCAAATAATGTTAACAGATTTTCAGGGGAAAAAAAGAGAAGTAATTTCAACTATGAAAAGCAGTAAGGTATCTTGTGTTTAACTCTTGGTTGTGCTACAAATATTGACAAGTTCAGAAATGGAACAAACATGCTTTTGTACTCCAATAATACCCACATCCAGTGTGAAAGCAAAATGAACAGCAGTTCTAATTACAGTTATGCAGGACCTCCAGGAAGGGGCTTAGAACAAACCAGACACAGGCACTAATGCTTAGACCTGGAAAAATGCAAATGTCTTTAACACTCGCTTCCGTGAGTTAGAGCTCAAGTCAGTTCTTAGGCCTGATGGTGCCCCGCTCTACAGGCTACTTTAGAATATAAAAGAGTGCCTGTTCATACTTTTGTCTAATGCAATATTATTTTCAAAATCCTGTTCTTCTTTTGTATTATTCCCTGTCTTCTTTTGGCCCATCACTCCTTGCTGCTAATAAAATATATCTAAAGAGTCAGACATGACTGAGCGACATCACTTTCACTTTCACTTTCTAAAGATACTCTGCTGTGCTTTTAACAATGTGTTTCTATCTGGAGTGGCATTGTACATTTGATTATTGGTTTTTCCTTTGGTGCTTCAGGTTTTCGCCACATGTCTGGTAATCATTTTTGCCTACTGTGGCAGCCAGCCTCCCATTTGGTGTCCAATGATGTCACCTTCTGATATTCTTGTCCTTGTGTACTTGCCTCTCACATGGTATCAAGGTTGGTCTGTGCAAATAGTAAAATAGGGCTTATATGATGGTTTGCAGTTTCACAGTTTAGGTCATAAAAAGCACTATGACTTCCTGACTCTTGTTTTGTATTTTCTCATGTATTTCTCTTTCTGGAAGAAGTTAACGACTGCAATATGAGGAAACACATAGCACAGGTGTAAGGCCTGGCTGACAGCCACATAAGAGAGCTTAGAAGCAGATCCTTCAGTCCCAATCAAACCTTCAGATAACTATGAGTGTGCTGTGCTTAGTCTCTCAGTCATGTCCAACTCTGCAACCTCAGGAACTATCCCCCACCAGGCTTCTCTGTCCATGGGATTCTCCAGGCAGGAATACTGGAGTGGGTTGCCATTCCCTTCTCCAAGGTATCTTCCTGACCCAGGGATTGAACCTGGGTCTCCTGTATTGCAGGCAGATTACCACTGAGCCACCAGGGAAGGCGTAGACCCAGCCAAGATCTGGACTGCAACCTCATGAGAGAACTGAGTGAAAATGACTCTGCTAAGCTGCTTCTGCGGGGAAGGCAATGGCACCCCACCCCAGTACTCTTGCCTGGAAAATCCAATGGACGGAGTAGCCTGGTGGGCTGCAGTCCATGGGGTCGCTAACAGTCGGACAGACTGAGCGACTTCACTTTCACTTTTCTCTTTCATGCATTGGAGAAGGAAATGGCAACCCACTCCAGTATTCTTGCCTGGAGAATCCCAGGGACGGGGGAGCCTGGTGGGCTGCCGNAAGTTAATTATGAAATAAATTATTATTCTGTAAATAGAAATTTGGAATAGAGATTTTTGTAGGAAGGGGAAAAGAAGTTTTAGAATTTAAAATATCTGTTGCATTTGCTTCCTGCAAAAGGAATGTTTTTTTACACACCCCTGCCCAAACAGTAACATTTTAGTAGAAGCTGTTTGGAGGTAAGTGCCTTCATATAAAAGAGACGTTCAAAACCCAATCTGGAACAGTTGTGTGCTAGTTTTATTTAACATGGATTCTGTGCTTTGTAACTATTGGAAACTTCATTTTCAGAATCAGGTCTCTCGAGAGATTATGCATTCTGTCCAGTCAATGCCATGGATGAGCATCCCCACAGTTTTACTGTTCCTACTAGAGGTGAGAGGTTACAGCAGACTCTATGACGGCATAGGCGAGTTTCCATATGGTGAGTTTCCGTATATGGTGTAAGAGTTTCCGTATATAGTGTAAACTTCAGGCACAGATGGGTTTCTTGAAAGAGTCAAATCTGCCTCTTCTTTTCTTCAAAATAATTAAAAGTTCTTCAGTTTGTTTTTATGTGTGCATGCTTAGTTGCTTCAGTCATGTCTGACTCTTTGTGACAATATTGGCTATAGCCCCCACCAGGCTTCTCTGTCCATGGGATTCTCCAGGCAGGAATACTGGAGTGGGTTGCCATTCCCTTCTCCAAGGTATCTTCCTGACCCAGGGATTGAACCTGGGTCTCCTGTATTGCAGGCAGATTACCACTGAGCCACCAGGGAAGGCGTAGACCCAGCCAAGATCTGGACTGCAACCTCATGAGAGAACTGAGTGAAAATGACTCTGCTAAGCTGCTTCTGCGGGGAAGGCAATGGCACCCCACCCCAGTACTCTTGCCTGGAAAATCCAATGGACGGAGTAGCCTGGTGGGCTGCAGTCCATGGGGTCGCTAACAGTCGGACAGACTGAGCGACTTCACTTTCACTTTTCTCTTTCATGCATTGGAGAAGGAAATGGCAACCCACTCCAGTATTCTTGCCTGGAGAATCACAGGGATGGGGGAGCCTGGTGGGCTGCCGTCTATGGGGTCACACAGAGTCGGACACGACTGAAGTGACTTAGCAGCAGCAGCAGCAAGCTGCTTCTGAGTTCCTGACTCTCAGAAACTGTGTAAGATATGTTTGTTATTTTGAGCCACTAAGTTTTGAAGTGATTTGGTAACAGCAGTGGGTAACTAAAACACCTCTCATATTTAAGACTGGCGGGAATAAGAGGGCTGACCAGAAGTCCTATGTATTTGGGTGGGCTTGTTGACTGGAAGTTTTTCTTTATAATGAATTCTTAGAAAAAGAGCAGACTAAGAAAAATAGGACCTAATTTTTGCGTGACAATAGTATCATTAGGCACCCTGCTGCTGCTGCTAAGTCGCTTCAGTTGTGTCCAACTCTGTGTGACCCCATAGATGGCAGCTCACCAGGCTCCCCTGTCCCTGGGATTCTCCAGGCAAGAACACTGGAGTGGGTTGCCATTTCCTTCTCCAGTGCATGAAAGTGATAAGTGAAAGTGAAGCTGCTCAGTCGTGCCTACTCTTAGCTACGCCATGGACTGCAGTCCATGGGATTTTCCAGGCAAGAGTACTGAAGTGGGTTGCCATTGCCTACTCCCATTAGGCACCCTAGTTCTCCCTTAATAATTCATTTAATTTCTTTAGAGATTTTTTTTTTTTTTTGTCCTGGTGTCAAATGCTGGGCTGCCTAAGCTCTTGCTGTAGCAGCGAGGACTAGAAGAATGTTCTATACACAGATTTTCAATTAACCTTTCTGTTTTCAAACTCACATCTAACCCTCACCTTCTGATCGTAGGCTTTGGCCAGGCATATGATTTCCTCTTCCCCGTGGTACCTTGCAGCTCTGTACAGGCTATGACTTCCTCCAGTTTATTGCATTTGTCAGCGCTTTTTCATCTGTTTTCAGAAATATGTTGAAATATTTTGTCTCTCGAGACTGCATCCTCACACTTCCTCTCTACCTTATATTGTTCTCTTTGCTCTTAGTTGTTTATTCTATTTACACCTATTAGTTTACTATTATTTTAGTGGGATCACCGAGTCGGACACGACCGAAGCGACTTAGCAGCAGCAGCAGCAAGGATTGGGAAAGGCAAAGTATGCTCAGTCTGCCATCTTGAACCAGAAGTCTTCTGTGTAACATCTTTTTTTCCCCCATTCATTCAGCACACAACACTTCACAATTTTGAAGATTTGAGGCAGGCTGCTGTTATGTGGTCTTTTCTAAGAGGTTTTCTGAGACATTGCCCTCTCTTAGTTCACTCTTCATTGAGCCCTGCCATGGGGGAGATTCACTGTCCTCTCCAGGCTGTCTCTCCATTCTCTTCAACCTTCCCCCCTCCCAAATAATTGCAGATATTTTATGGAACTCCTGTCTTCTGGAGAAATTGTTATTTCCTGTCTGATGTCATGTAGACCTCTAGGGAAGTCTTGCTTGGGGATGGTCTGGTGACATGGGCCTCTTGTCAGTCCTGGCCTTCCTCACACAGCTGTGTGAAATGGGGCTGGAGGAGGTAAGCCCTGCTGGGGCTGGCAGAGAGGGCCAGTGTGATGAGGGATGAAGATTCCATCCACATTTCTCCTGTCAGAACTCTTTCTGAGTCACAAGATCCTCCTTCCCATATATCACTGTATTTAGGAAACCCTGGACCATGGAAAAAGAAAGAAGTTCTTTGAATAAAAGAATCTTCCCCACCCTCAATATACTGGCTCCCTAAACCACAGAAAAAGGAAAGTCTGGGAAAAAAACTTTTGATAGCTGTTCAATGTCCTAAGCTAGTTCTATATTGTTTCAAATCAAGGTTTTTAAAATAACAGCTGCCACTTTTATATTTTAAGTTTCTGATAGTGCTCTTTTCTATGTCTGAACTCTCTGTGATTTCTCCTTTTTACATGTAGAATATTGATAACAGAGTTAACAATTTAAAATTTTGAATGTGTGGCCTTAATTATCATAGTATTTACCCAAAAAAGGTGTATTTCATGTAAACACCCAGTGACAAAGAAATAGTATCTTAACATATAGGTGAATTATTGTGTTGAAGAATACAAAGCAATTGATATTTGGAGGTATCTGGGCATGTTTTTGGCATTTGGAAGGTCTGATCCCAGAGGTAGTTTCCCAGCTGGGGACTCATTTTTTGTAATTAACGCTAGTAATGAACTTATCAAGAACGTGAAAAAAAAAAAAGTGTCACTCAGTTGTGTCTGATTCTTTCTGATCCCATGGACTGTAGCCCTCCAGGTTCCTCTGTTAATAGAATTCACCAGGCAAGAATACTGGAGTGGGTTGCCATTCCCTTCTCCAGGGGGTCTTCCCAACCCAGGGATTGAAACCAGGTCTCCTGGATTCCAGGCAGATTCTTTACCATCTGAGATACCAGGGAAGCCCAAGAACATGACAGAGCCTCAATTCATAAGGGGAAGGAGGAGGAAGCAGGTCAGAGGTCTGAAACTTAAGAACTCAAGGACTCCCATCATATGAGAGACCTTGGGGAAATGCCAAAATAAGGTCATGTCAAAAATGTATGTTATCCTTCTCTTCCTGCTTGAACTAAGTTTTAAAGAATGTAACTTCATTAAATAAAGGAAAATCCAGACATATGGTTTATCTCTGGAAAAAAAATTGCTAGGACTAGAGGAGCTGCTTAAAAATAGCATTGGCCCTGTGCCCTGAGTTTCATTGACTCTCAATCCAGCTTCGTTTGAGCACACCCCTCTGGGCTTATGGGTCACCAGGTTTCCATTCTTAGCAGATATAAAGCAGACTGAAACTCCCAAAGACTGTTAGATATGAGGGAAAAGTATAGAGAATAATTAGTAAATAGAATGTCAAAGCATTTCATTTAACAAATCCAAGGAGGGATTCAATCCTGTCATATCTGGTTTGCTGAGATCTCTGTCAGTTCAGTTCAGTTGCTCAGTCGTGTCCGACTCTTTGCGACTCCATGAGCCGCAGCACGCCAGGCCTCCCTGTCCATGACCGACTCCTGGAGTCCACCCAAACTCATGTCCATCAAGTTGGTGATGCCATCCAACCATCTCATCCTCTGTACACCCCTTCTCCTCCTGCCCTCAATCTTTCCCAGCATCAGGGTCTTTTCAAATGAGTCAGCTCTTCTCATCAGGTGGCCAAAGTATTGGAGTTTCAGTTTCTACATCAATCGCTCCAATGAACACCCAGCAGTGATCTCCTTTAGGATGGACTGGTTGGATCTTGCAGTCCAAGGGACTCTCAAGAGTCTTCTCCAACACCACAGTTCAAAATCATCAATTCTTTGGTGCTCAGCCTTCTTTATAGTCCAACTCTCACATACATACATGACCACTGGAAAAACCATAGCCTTGACTAGAAGGACCTTTGTTGGTAAAGTAATATCTCTGCTTTATAGTATGCTGTCTAGGTTGGTCAAAGCTTTCCTTCCAAGGAGTAAGCATCTTTTAGTTTCATGGCTGCAGTCACCATCTGCAGTGATTTTGGAGCCCAGAAAAAAAAATCAGCCGCTGTGTCCACTGTTTCTCCATCTATTTCCCATGAAGTGATGGGACCGGGTGCCATGATCTTAATGTTTTCTGAATGTTGAGCTTTAAGCCAACTTTTTCCACTCTCCTCTTTCACTTTCATCAAGATGCTCTTTAATTCTTTACTTTCTGCCATAAGGGTGGTGTCATCTGCATATCTGAGGTTATTGATATTTCTCCTGGCAATCTTGATTCCAGCTTGTGTTTCCTCCAGCCCAGCGTTTCTCATGATGTACTCTGCATATAAGTTAAATAAGCAGGGTGACAATATACAGCCTTGATGTACTCCTTTTCCTATTTGGAACTAGTCTGTTGTTCCATGTCCAGTTCTAACTGTTGCTTCCTGACCTGCTGAGATCTCTATATTCGGTCCTAATTCATTGAAGTTTTATCTGTGTCACTTTCTCCCTAGTTTCTGGCAAGTCTGTTTGTGTCACTTTTGATTTTGACTACTTTATTCCCATCCCTCACTGAGGAACTCCATAAAAATCTTGTCACTTTTCAGTGCAAACTATATAAAAGACTTTGTATATCTATTATATCTGCATCTTTTGCATATCTCTTCTCTACTTTTTCAATTCTGTTTTTTAGTCTAAAAAAATAGGCTTATTTCTCATATGACTGACACATGGAATAAGTTTCAGGTGAGACTTTCACTCACCTCCCGCTCTACAGCCCGACCCATGGTTTTATATTGCAGGCTGAGAAGTTTAACTGTCTTCTTCAAATGGCAGGCACACTATCTTACAACTGGGTTACACACATACAGTAACAGGTGAGTTGCTGGCTTCCCTGGTGGTGCCGAGGTTAAAGCGTCTGCCTGCAATGTGGGAGACTTGGGTTCGATCCCTGGGTCAGGAAGATCCCCTGGAGAAGGAAATGGCAACCCACTCCAGTATTCTTGCCTGGAGAATCCCATAGACAGAGGAGCTTGGTGGGCTACAGTCCACGGGTCACAAAGAGTCGGACACGACTGAGCGACTTCACTTCAGTTATATACATATATATTAAAAGCAGGATGATCATTCTGTTTCATGAGAGGTAAAGGGAGTTTAAGAAGAGTTCCCCTACTCTTCCACTTACAGAGAGGAGGAAGAGTTCCCAGAGACAAGGGAGGAAATACTATAGATAGTAAATCTGAAAGTACAGGATTCTAATGACCTGAAGAAGAATTAAAGCCTGATCAGGCGTTCAGAGTATGGAGAAAGGTCTCCATAGGAGGCAAAGATGAGGAAGAAACTCTATAAATAACTGAAGTTGCACAATCAGGATGATTTCCATGGAAGCAAAACCGATTCTGAAGGAGAAAGCCCAGATTAAGGAGAGTCCTTGTCAGGAAAAAAAAAAAAAAAAGGTGTCATTTGGTGAGCTATAGGTGTTACTATTTTCAGGAGACTGAGGAACAACTGAATTTCACACCAGATGATAGCTACACATCCCTGTGAAAAATCTGCCTACGAGGAATTATGAGAATTAGGAAGTAAAATACAACTTGTTTCCCAGGCTTTGACCCTGGGCCCTAATGCTGATAATTCTTATAAGCTGTACTAGAGGACACAGTTTAAAAGGAGCCCACGTCAGGCTCCTTCTTAGAAACCAAAAGCTTCAACCTCAGAATTGTCCACATATTAGAACAGAGTAGCCCTAAGGCCACTTGCTCTTTTGTTAAACTGGAAAAGAGACGAGAGGAACCAATATATGGGGAATCTATAAATCTACAGTGACCCTTTATCAGTATTAAATATGGCCCAGTTAATGGTGTGGATCCAGATATTCAAATTGCAAATAGAACTGCCTTATGACCCAGCAATCCCACTGCTGGGCATACACACCGAGGAAACTAGAATTGAAAGAGACACGTGTACCCCAATGTTCATTGCAGCACTGTTTATAATAGCCAGGACATGGAAACAACCTAGATGTCCATCAGCGGATGAATGGATAAGAAAGCTGTGGTATATATACACAATGGAGTATTACTCAGCCATTAAAAAGAATACATTTGAATCAGTTCTAATAAGATGGATGAAACTGGAACCAATTATACAGAGTGAAGTAAGCCAGAAAGAAAAACACCAATACAGTATACTAACACATATATATGGAATTTAGAAAGATGGTAA